>OX578143.1:66053288-66463288 GCA_951213105.1 Amaurobius ferox | reverse complement strand
TAAATAAAATAAATTCTAAATTAAATTTATTTAAAAGTGAATAAATGTTAACCCGTCATCCTAGTTAATCACTTTACCCTAAAATATTTGATGTGCAAAAGATAATATATGCATTATTTTTCAACGGTTCTCAGAAGAATTTCGACAAAACAGAAACTTATTTGTACAAGAATTTTTATAGAAAAATACTGTGGTCTATAAAAATTGTACTGAACGGTATAACCTGCGTAATATGAACACTAACAGTTCGAAATACTTGTCCAACTTAGAAAAGTGTTCAAATTATAGAGGTTCTTATTCTTGATGGCTAAATTCCGTTCTGAGCTAATGCATCCAGCAAATAGAAGAGAAATACTGAGTTATAGAAGTTCTTGTTATATGGATATATTTCATTTTAAGCTGTGTTTAACAAATAGAGGCTTCCAAGTTAACAGATATCACTGTATATGCTAGCGAAAAATTCCATACAAGAGAGCGCGCCATTTTACATAATGTATCGAGAAATTCTAATAGTAGAACTTTTTGTCTGAGTTAGGTGGCACTATTACACCCTCAAAAATATATCAGAAATATCTTCTGCTGTTTTTAACGTGTCAGACAATAATTACAAACCTCATTTTTAATCGAAGAACATGGTGTCTTCCCAGTGTGCAATATTTTCTACTTTATAGCATTCTTTCTCCAATTATTTTTATGACAGTATCTTTGAAGAGTTTCAGAAGAATTCATTAAAGAATTTCAGCAGTGTAGTCTCTATTTCAGACAGTTTATTCTGACGGGTATGCTTGTTATTGCATTGTCTGCAGCTGGTCAAGCTTCTCAGAAACGCTTCACTAACTTCGTAATTGTTGAATTCAAAGGCGCCGACTTGAAAATTATTGGGAGGGGGGGGGGGGGCGGTTCCAAAAATTTCAGATTGAATGACCCATGCACGTTTTCAAAGGATTTAAGTCTAATTTTGTAGGTACAACATTATTTATTATATACAATATACAGACACTTTGTGAATTTCCAACTCAATTACCTTTATAAAAGTAACAAAAAAAAATGTAAAATTTATTTTTAGGCATTTTTACCAATGTTAAAAATGTGAAGTACATTTATCTTTAAATTATTACTGAGTTAAAATATTGTATTCAGAATACAATAAACAGTTTGAGGAGTAAATTTCAATACGCACTTTATATATTAAATAGGAAATGAAAAACTTGAAGAATTGATAACAAAGAAAACAAAATTTATACATATATGTGTACATTTTTCACCATAAATATGCGCAAAAATACTAGCGATTCGAGGAATCCATAAAAAAATGATTGGGAGCTCCAAAGGGGTCTCAAACCCATGAAGTTCGCAAGAAGTTCGTTGAATTGTTAGAGTAAGGGCATGTTCTTGAAATTCTTCAATGACACTCTCATAAAGAATGACTAGAAAAAGAATGCTACAACATAAAAATTATTTCCCTCTGAAAAAACGTCATATTCTTCGATAGGTAAAAAAGAGGACTGAAATGATCTTTTGATGTATTAAAAATAACTGTAGTGTGGCTCAACTCGACTTTCTCCTACTGGAATCCATTTTTAGTAGGCTATTTTTTTTATTTTCAAATTTTACAAGAAAATTTTAAAGCATCGGTGTCATGGGTTCAAATAATTACCATTACAGTGTGTTACCTTTTACTTTAAATTGGGTTTGAAAAAAAAATCTTTCGATTGATACTATACTTGATAATTACTCCCAGAGGACGGATAACTTGCCCCCGGAATTAAAAAAATCATATATCTAGTTCTAGATTTTTTATTAACAAAGCTGGATATAAGGGTTCGTAAAATTCCATTAACATTTGTGGCTGCTATAGTGTACACAAAAAATCGACCACAGACAGATAGATAGACAGACGGACAAATTTTAAAATCACATAATTTACCTAGAAATTGTAATAGTAGAGTTTGTTTTTGTTGGGGGGTACTAATATACAAAAATATACAAAAAATTCCTTCTGCTGTTGTTTTCTCATACTATGATATACAGTATGATATATAGTATGAGACTATACGGTATAGAGAAAGTAAAAATTTCATAAAAATTTTCGAATTCTAGATGTTGATAGCAACGTATGTTTTAAGATCACAATGCCAATGCATGTTTTAGATGTCCTGAACACACTTGACTATTTTTATATATTAATATTGAGTAATTTTTATATATTAACATTGAGGGATTTTTTTTTATCTTCGCATTGATATACCATTTGTATACTTCTCTCCCCCTAAAAATATTCAAGTGTGTTCAGGAGATCTTAAAACATACGTCGGCATCGCGATCTCAAAACATACGCTGGCATCAACATCTTGAATTCGAAAATTTTTATGAAATTTTTACTTTCTCTATACTATATAGTCTCATACTATATATCATAGTATGGGAAAACAACAGCAGAAGGAATTTTTTATATATTTTTGTATATTAGTACCCCCCCCCCACAAAAGCAAATTCTACTATTACAATTTCTAGGTACATTATGTGATTTTAAAATTTGATACGAGCCACTCTTTGATATCTACCTGTATGTTCCAGGCCTCAATTATCACAAATTCGACTGCGGATGGTGGCTGTATGAGTTCAAGACTCACCATGTTAAAATATCGATGGCGCAACACAGACATTTCCACCATCCAGATAAAAACCTAGCCGCATTCTCTCGTGATTAATTAGCACCGCAAACAATTAGCCCCGCACAAAGTAATTTTCACTAACACCCTGCGCTCTTCAAAGTTTCATTAAAGCACCCTCCCTTCTGCTTGTAAATCGCGTGATACCAGTCTTATCTGTACTAACCTTACTCCGGGACTTAATCTCTGCTTGGCACGCACACTTTGCAATTAAATCAGGTTGCCAGGAGGTGTAGGGGGGCTCTTACCTGATTTATGGATCGGGTCCAGCCCCCCGAATGGAATTTCGCGGGGGCGGGGTGCGCGGTAACCATTGAGTTCGAAGATAGGGGTTGGAGAAGAGGTTGGTCGCCAAGGAGATGGGATATTCCTCGCCAATGAGGGGGGGGGGGGGGGACTCTAGCAGAGTAGTTATATAAAAACTGGGCGTATTTCAATTTTGACATGTTAAAATGAAAATAGTTTTCTTTTTAATTTTATTAATTTTGTTTTTTACTCATATTGATGAGAAATGATTAAACAAATGCATTGTATGCAAATTTACTCTTACGCATCATGTTTTTTTTTTTTAAAGAATAATATATTTTTAAATGTCACAGGTTTTTAATTTTTGGCATAAATTATTTTCGATGAAGGGGATGGGGAGCGAAGTATACAAACAGGCCTGACCAGTTTTATTTGAAAAATATCTTATCGGATTGTTTTAAAATTCTGTACAACAAACAAGGCAGCAAATGTTCTTATCGATTTACATGAGACCAAAGTAAAATTTGACATAACTATTATAACAATGCCGAATTTTTCTCCCATAAACTTTAACTTTGATATGGAAAGAAGAAGGGGGTGATCTTGGAACAGGTCAAGACAAATACGGGTTTTATTTATTAAAATCGGAATAAAATTTGAAATTTATGGATAATATTTCTGATAAATACTCCTCTATTTACAATTAATTTTACCAAAACAGTCTTTAAACATTTCAAATATTGGTGAGGAACTTGAACTCTTCTGCTTTGCGTCGCAACTAATCTCTGCCAATTATAAAAGATTTTTTTTCAATCCAGTGTGAGCATGTAAATGCCAATCTGCTGTGAATATATAAAAGTTTAACCAATATGAATGTATAAATTATATATCAATGTGAAGATAAAAAAAATTCCTCAATGTTAATATATAAAAATTACTCAATTCTAATATATAAAATCACTCAATGTTAATATATATATATAAGCATTTAACTAATGTAACTATATAAATGGTCACCCAATGTGGAAATATAAAAGATTATCCAATGTGAACATATAAAAGTTTACCCAATGTGAATATATAATAGCTTACTCAATGTGCATATATTATAAGAGCTTACCCAATGTGATAATAAATCCTTATCCAAAGTGATATAAAACCTTACCCAAAGTGGTACAATACCTTACCCAAAGTGGTATAAAACCTTACCCAAAGGGATATAAAACCTGAACAAAATAATATAAAATCTTATCCAAAGTGATATAAAACCTTACCCAAAGTGATATAAAATCTTACTCAAAGTGATATAAAACCTTACACAAAGTGATATAAAATTTTACCCGAAGTGATACAAAGCATCACCAAAAGTAAATTTGTAAAAGCTTACCAAGAGTGAATTTGTAGAAGCTTAATATGAATTCATAAACGTTTAACTAATATGGATATAAACGTCTACTCAATATGATTATTAAAACGTTTACCAATGTGAATATATAAAAATTACTCAATGCGAATAAACATCTAACCAATGTGCATAAACATTTTACCAATGTGAATATATAAACGATTACCCAATATGAATATATTAAAGCTTACCTAATGTGTGTGGTGGAATACATAAAAGTTTATCCAAAGTGAATATATTTTACCTAATGTGAATGTATAACAATTTTGTGCATCTTCAAGACCACGAAACATTCACAGGCGTATTTTCGCCAAATATAGGATCTCCTCTCCCCAGCAAAAATAATCGCCCCTCTGAGGCGCATTTTCGTCCAAATCTCCTCCAATCGGAGTCCCATTACGAAAACCCCAGAAATGCTAATTTTATTTGCGCCTAGAGACTCCTCTAGCGGGGATGAGAGGGTGATTTAATATCCGAAATAATGTCTAATAACCGACTACATCACAACCACCCCTGCCTTCGTCCCCCCTCCCTTCTTCCAAGATGCTCAAGTGAGAACAGAAGAAGCAGCGCCTTCCTGTATCAAGGGGTGAGATCTTTTTAATGCTTTAGAGTGGTATAAAAAACGGGAAATGAAAAGTAAAATGAATCTCAAAGGCGTTAAAATCGAATAAAAAATTGCATTTTTTTTCTTTAGTTTGATTTCGAACTACATTTAATTTAACTTTATGTACAGTATAATGAATAGAGGGGATATATATTATGTCGAGATCCAATATACGAATTCGATTTTTCGGCAGTTTACAAGTTTTGAACGTCCTTGAACTCGAATCAATTATATTTGAGGTGATGTTTATGTGTATATTATTGAGTGCCGATGCTTAAAAGCATCTGCGGACATGAAATTTCAAGACAAAAGCGGGCAATTCCAAGAAATTAGTTACAGTTATAGTTTATGAACACTGAAACCTCATTGATTTTGATCTCAATCGAACATTCTAAAGATACAAAATTTTCGAACTTAAAGTTCATGGCAAAAATCATGGAAAAATTTATAAAAGTAATGGATGATAAAAAAAAAATGCTCTTGAGCAAATAGAAATATAATCCTAATTACATCATATAATTTATATTTTTATATTTTAAAATAACATGTCATTTTTAATAAAATTACTTTTGCAAATTTAAGAAAGTACAAAATACGTCTGCAAATTTAATAAAATTTAAAAATTCTTTTTAAAACGTAGTGAGTAGTAAACTGCAAAAACAAAATACGTAATTTGTATTTTATTTATTGTATTTTGTATGCGAAAAGTATTCAGCTTTGAAAAGTATTCAGCATTACCTCTTACGCTCGTTCTCTCCCTACCTCCCTACCTCTCTCCACCTACCAGACCAGTCATCGGTGTACGAGACGGACGATTCCGGGTCGGTTCGATGTGAACGGTGTTTTCCGTCGCCGTCCACCTTTCAGGTAAAGGTCTCTTGGACCATCAATATATCACTAACGAGACATCCGTCCCTTCCATTACCGTTTTTCCATTACCAGAAGTGGAGGGTTGAAGTTTCTCACATGAGAATGACCTAGACATCTTCGACTGGAAGAAAACCATTACCGTTACACACACCAAATGGCCGAAAAAGATGAACACAACTACTTTCTCCAGTAGTTTCCCTAATGATAGTGCTTCTAACAGTAAGGTTCCATTACCCCAATAAGATGCTACAACCGTAACGGAAACTCAAACACTTACGGAGAACTCGGATGAAAAAAAGGTGCTTTTTCTTTGTTCTAAGTAACACACCCTACAAGGATATGGTTAACGATATTTTAAGTAGGGTCGATTTTCTTTTTATTGGGTGCACGAGGGAAAATGAAAATCCACGGTTGATGGGAGTCACACCATTTTAATTCTGCGAACGAAACATTTGAGTTTTGGAATTTAAATGATTACACACTAAATAGAAGAAAGTGCAAATTCAAATAGTTCCGTCCCAGCTTTGACCTAAATTATATCTTACACCCTCTTTAATATACTTTTAATGATTATTTTTTGTATAAAGTAGCAGGTATGCTGTTCCATTCCTTTTTCAAATCAGTAGTAAAGTGTGTAAAGAATCTTGCAATTCCAGCCGAAGCTCGAACGGCTTACCTTTACACTGACCAGCTGACGCTCTTTCAATTAAGCTACGATGATGGAATTGCAACCGCTTATCTTCGTACCGACCAACCAGCGCTCTTCTCATTGGGCTACTGGGATGAAATTGCAAGCGCTTATTGTCGCAATCTGAATTCTTTTCTCTCAATGTCATTTTAACGTGCAACTTGACAATATGGTCAAACATTTCCTGCTATTTTCACTTCACGCTAGACACATGATGCTATTTTTATCCTCCAAGTTAGCTTATTGATCTGCAATAGATGTTCAATACTCCAGAACCCGCTGAATCCATACTAATCATACCAGGGCCAATTTCAGACCTCTGACATCATTGCACTAACCACCAGGATTCATTTGTTTGGGCGTCAATGTAAAGGACCTTGTTGTCCCAGATAATCTCGAACCTCTGATCTTCAAACTGGCCAGCTTACGTTCTCCCAGTTTAGCCACTGGGATGAAATTGTAACCAAGCTCTTATGGTCGAAATGGACTCTGCAAGACATAATTTGGATTTGTCGTTCAAGTTCACCCCAAGGAGCCTTTAATAGATTAAGATCAGGGTGTCCTAAGGTAACTTCCTTTTTAGGACACGCCCGGTAAGAGCGCGAAAAAGAATAAGGCCGTGAGTATACACAAACATTAATTTATTTACAATACTTAAAATCTATGTACAAGTAACATAATACGCAAAATACTCCTATTAACATGAATGGATTGATCACCCATTCTAATAACAATTCAAAATAAACAATGGTAAGTAGTCTCATAGACTAAAATGGAGCAGATGGTAAGCTATCATGAAAACATCTGACTTTTACTATTAAATAATTTATTTGGAGTTAACAAGTAGATATTTAATTGGCGTTAATTAGTAGTTATTTAATTGGAGAGGGAGAGAGAGATAAAAGATGCAAATCAGGCACAGGCCCTTAAATGTATAACTCACCAACATCGTTGGCAATTGAGCAGCATCTCTCTTTTCAGAGGACCATGATGGGGAGCAGACTTTTCGTTATCACAATCCAGTTCCTTCTCCTCGTTCCTTTTTTCAAATTTCTGAAAACTCTCTCTCTCCAAGATTTTAAAACACGCCCCTGAGGCGCCTACAACCATCTCATTGGATTCAGGGTCTTAACCCCTTGAACCCAAAGCATCGCCATTGGCTTTAGGCCTTCCAGAAACAAAAAGCCCCTTCTCAAGCCCCTGCGAAACTGATATTCTTTCGGGCACTAATTTAAAGCCGGCCGAAAACCCTATGATCCGTCCGCAAACGGACAAACGTTACCTCTTTCGGTTAAAATGATATCTAAAGACAACTAACCTACATCCAGTTTCCTATTCCGAGGAGAGCAGCTGGTTAAACGAAAAGGCTGACCCCCAAAATAAATAAGTAAACTCTAGGTCGCACTCCCGAAATATTGGATCATGGGTTTACCATGCGACACAGGGTACTAAGCGGGCCACTTTAACTTATGCACATCCAATGCACATTTATTAACTTAAGCACATTTTCTGCAATCTCCACGGAGTTGTTAATAGTATGCCATCCTATAGCAGCTCACAGGAAATCCATAAGGGGAACAAAGTTAACCATTTACCTTTGCCATGACTTCTGAAGAATAGATGAGCAGCTTTCGAAGAATGCAGGCACGTGTTTTATGTCGTACTACCCAGTTTGTCCGAACTACATGAAGGTGTAATGTATCTGTTTGGACAGATGGTAAAGAGCCACCCAATTTAAATCATAACCTCCTATGTCTCATAAGAGATCAGTGACCAAAAACCAATGAGGGCGGCGATACATAAGGTCTGTACTATCTGTAAAGGATCTACAGATTTGTCGTGCCCCTACTCCGAGTAAACACGGGACGTTTTGAGCGGCGTCAAGGATTAAACACAAGATTACTGCATGCATTTCTCTGGCCATAATCACTTGGTAATCCCCGCCCACCACGTTCTATGTCAGAATGTCTGAAATTTTCGAGAAGGATGCTTTTCAGACAATTTCTTTCAAATACATAGTGCATGTTTAAAGTTTCCACACAACCCCGGATTGATTATTAATCTTATGACGCGTGTTCTACCAACTAAAGTCAAATTTTGTTCTGTGCAAAATTTCATACTATGGCTTTCCTGACCGTCATTGTTGATCCTGGCATACAAAATGATGAATGCAGTGGAATGGGAAATAGGGCGTTATAACAGAAAACTGTATGTGTCCAACACATGAACTTCCCTCTAGATTATTTAATTTAGATGTTGTGTAAAATTAATATTCTATATATTCCATATATTAAACTTCCATATAAACTTCTATATATAATTTTTCTATATAAACTTCTATTTAAAATTCTATATTTTAAACTTCATTGACTCGTATAGTTATGAAATAGTTTATATATATATATATATATATATATATATATATATATATATATATATATATATGTGTGTGTGTGTGTGTGTGTGTGTTTTAATATGCAATTAAGACAAAACTGAGTAAACATGCATCCAGTATTATCAAGGTAGCTTTAAAAGAAGTACAAACAAAAGATAAAATAATAATAATAAAACAACAAAATAAATATGTAGCTAAATCCAGTGTCATACATTCAGCTATTGCTTGAAAATAGTTCGGTATTTGCTAATTTTTGAAAAAAATCTTCCTTTCACCAAAATCCATGATCCAGATCACAATCAACATGTTTCCACGGAATCACTTCTTCGCGCGTGTGTAAAATAAAATAAGAGTGTGAAAACAAAAACAAGCGCTTTTTTCCTTCAAACACCTCTTTATATACATTAAACTCTTATCGAGCTGTGAACGCTTGCTTCCAGCCTCACCTACGACCCCTTGTCCTTCGATCAATCAGAGTTCCTTCGCTCGGACGTCCGAATCTTTAGCAGAATCTTTTTAGAAGTAGTTCAGCTACACCCTATTGGCCGCCATGTTGTGTCAAACTCTCCACACAAGAAAAAAAAAGTAAAATTAAAAGAAAAAAAAATCTTTAAAGTCAAAGAGACGATTAAATAGTGTAATAGCTAATTTAAACAATATTTTATAAACTTTGAAATCCAGATTCTGAAAAAAATGTTAAACGCATTATCTGAACAAGCCGAGACTTTAATTACATGTAGAGAGATGTTTCTCAAGATGTAAAACCTTACCAAGATACTCGTATAAAATAAAATTGCTTTCATACAGGATAGTGCGTTCGCATTTAAAAGTCATCAAATTATTCCGTGCACTTCTGGTGCTCTAACATGTGATTAGAGTACAAGAAAATAAAATTCATGTATAGAAGGTACTTGTGATTCAATTCCTCTAAAGTTATATCACGCATTTTATGCGCATTTAAATGACAAAAATCTAGTTTAGAAAATTTTCCAAAGATAATCTAATATAGTTTTCATAAACTAATTAAAAATGTTTTAGTTTTTATTCCTTCAATTTTTAAGAGTATTTTACGTTAAGAGCATTTTAAGGGCATTTTATAAGCAATGTTAGGTTATCAAAATCTGGGTTTTAGATGCAATTGTTAATCGTTTGTAGAAACTTAGCTAGTAAGATTTAATCTCAACATATTCGTCCATTGAAATTTAATTTTTACACATCTCTACATATTTGTTGGACAGGGTCGACCCTCCCTCCCCCCACACACACCACCACACACACAAGCACACACACACACACTGGCGGAAAATTATATAAGTTCTCTACAGAATCCGTAGAAAGCGAAATTTATTTCAGGAGCGTGTTTAATCAGGATTTAATCACCTTATCAGGAGTATGTTTAAGGGAGGATTGGGGATTCACCCCCTATATTTTTCGCCCCCTCCCCCTGAAACGAAAAATATCCCAAAGAAACGCTTTAGGTATCCCCTTCAGGTAAATCTCCCTAAAAAAGTATAGTATTTTAAATATTTTCAGTTAATTTTAAACGAATATTTCCCCTCGCACCCCACTTCCTTCCCGTTCTCTAAAAATGTCTGTTCCAATTACCCAACTTTTTTTCTATTTATATTTTATCGACAAATGAAAGGTGTTAATGAAAACCGATAAATCCTATTTTTCTAGAAATTCTTTTCAAACTCTTAATTTTTTTAAAAAAGGAACAGATGATTGAAATCGGCATCAATGTAGGTTCGGCAACTTCTTCCACGCAACATGGCGGAACCAATCAGAATCAGCTTGCCCAGTTGGCCAGACTTCGACTTTATATGGGAACTCTACCGGAGAAAATTCCTTCTCTGTGCAAAAAGGGTGGAGACTGGATGGGCGGAATCTTCACATCCCCCCTCCTTTTTCTTTTCAAACAATCGCAGACACACCCACTACACCTTTATTAATCTCCAGAAGAAGCAGTTTTCTTCAACTGATTTTTTACTTATATTATTTTTCTAAACAGGAGAGTGCTTGTTATCGCCCGATTATCTCCACTTACGTAAAGAGAAGAAGAAGAAAAAAAGCAGCAAAGGTGTGGTGCTATATAAAAAATAAAAACGTAAGAGAGAAATGACTGTTTTAGAATTTCCTCATTATTGATTACGGACATAAGTTGTTTGTCTAGAGTGTAAAAAACGAATCAAATAATAGGTTTGTTGAATTTTCTATTATTTATTCAATTCACTTCTTTTCCCCGTGAATTTGTTTTTAAGGCTTAGAGAAGTCTGCTTTTTTTCATTCCTTATCTAAGTCTAGTTAGAATATTAAAAAAAAAGTCAAAAGAAAATTACAAAGAATAAAAACACATGAAAAAAGAAGAAAAAAAAGTTAATTAAAAGTAGTTAGAAAAGTATTCAGCATTGCAAATGGCGAACCTAGGTAAAGCAACAAAATCACGAGCAATAATTTCTGAATTGAAAAAAAAATTAAGTATTCATTTTACACATATATCTACGAGAATTCCTAGCATCTTTATAATAATTGTCTAACGTATTTTTGTCATGTCAGCTCCTGCAAAATCCCCCCTCCTCTCCCCCCCCCCCCCCCAAAAAAAAAAACGCTGATCCAGAGAACTGAATCTTTACACACTTATAGTATGGATGGTACAAAATCTAGCGTAGCCAAATTTTTGATTTCGGGACGGAAAATGGGGTTTTTCAAAGAGTTTCTCCAGAACCTCCATGCCCAACCCTGATGACCTAGAAGACTGAATATTATCTTCGGCACAAAATTTTAAAAAGCCGCAGATAATGGGTGGGAAGTCATTACACACTTATAGTATCAAGCACAACACATAACTTAACAGAGTCAACTTTCAATAAATACGACTATATCCGACGCTAAGCGCCATGTATTGTTAAACAAAATAAAACCAATTACAATAATGTTGGTACTTAATGCATTTAAGGTGTTTAGTTGTCCTGTTTTTGGCTTAAATACTAGTTGATTATATAAAATTCTCCCACAAAGTCCTAATTCTTTATAATGTAAATTAATAAATGAATTAATCTCGTTTTGATAATTTGTAAAAGTCTTAATTTGTTCGTAAATCAGTTCAGACCTGCAAGATTTGCTTTTAAAAATATAGATTGCACAGGCTGTAACTAAAAGCTAAATCAAATATTAATGACCAAGAAACTGCTGGTATGGTTATCCCTTTATCACACTCGAACCAAGATTTCTCAGTTTTGCTGCTCGTTAGTAAAAGATATAGGCAATGTGACAAGACCACAAACTCCTTTAAAGCGGGAGTTTTAGAATTTTCTGTCAGTTTCGCAGAAGTTTCGCTTCGCTTTCATCCTAAGATTTCAGAATATTTTTACCGTTAACCGGGGCTAAAATAATAGTCTCTGAGCTGTCGCTGTCTGGAACTAATTATTTTAAATCTTCTATATAAAATTTTTAAATCTTTTTATCAAAGTAATTTTGTACTTGCTGGACATCTGAGAAGAAAAAATTGTGAAACTATAACCAAAGGGTAGTTAGATAGAAAGTTGAAAAATATGGTAACATATTAAAGCGAGGGGGCGGGGTTAAGAGGACAGTTCTGATAAGCAAGAATAATCCGTTAAAAATATAAACGAGAGTTTTAAAAGGAAGCCCAATTCTTTATTTAATTAGTTGTTCCAATATTGATGCTGTCGAATGTTGTATATGGTGGCCCAATAGAATAACTTGTATTCACGAATAGAAACTTTTTAAAAATAGTAAAAATTATGTAAAAAATATATTTTTTGCTCTCGATTGAACTAAGACTACTTTATAGTGAACAATTCGAGTTCAGGGTCGAATCATCGGGCTCCCCAAAATGAGTCCTAACTCAGTTTTACTGAGTGTTGTCCAATCGAACACTATTGTTGTTTTTACGGGTGGTCTTCGAACAGGCATCGGCAGGTGGGGGGTAGGGGGGTCATTCATAACTCTTAGTTGGTGCAAAATTCGCATTAGAGATCTGCAGGGTTCATATTGGAAAACAAAATTCATCGCTATGACACCTTTTTGGTCGTAACCAGGACCGCTTTATCCCTTACTTTGGTTTCTACGCAAAAGTAAATTCATGGATCCCCATAAAACTTTTACAGTAAAAGAATGTATATTGAGCATGGAAAATAGTAGAAGAATGTATATTGAGCATGGAAAATAGTAAAAGAATGTATATTGAGCATGGAAAATAGTGAAATAATGTATATTGAGCATGGAAAATAGTAAAAGAATGTATATTGAGCATGGAAAATAGTAAAAGAATGTATATTGAGCATGGAAAATAGTAAAAGAATGTATATTGAGCATGAAAAATAGTAAAAGAATGTATATTGAGCATGAAAAATAGTAAAAGAATGTATATTGAGCATGGAAAATAGTAAAAAAATGTATATTGAGTATGGAAAATAGTAAAAGAATGTATATTGAGCATGGAAAATAGTAAAAGAATGTATATTGAGCATGGAAAATGGTAAAAGAATGTATATTGAGCATTGAAAATAGTAAAAGAATGTATATTGAGCATGGAAAATAGTAAAAGAATGTGTATTGAGCATGGAAAATAGTAAAAGAATGTATATTGAGCATGGAGAATAGTAAAAGAATGTATATTGAGCATGGAAAATAGTAAAATAATGTATATTGAGCATGGAAAATAAGACCCCAGAGCTTCGCAAGCCACCAGCATTTGCTAACTTTGCTTACGGTATAGTGCATAGAAGAGACTTCTTACTTCTAGGCACTGAACTTCGGTCAAAAACGGCCCCGGTCGTAACCACACCCCATTTCAAAGTTCTTAGCTACACTTGTGGGTCTTCGAGCATAATCAAAACAAAATCCAAGAAAGTTTCTAACGACAGATGGCAGCGCCCACTTTCGACGTTTCCGGTGCACCCTTCGCAAAACTCAGAGGGTTTTACTTTGAGAAGTGGAGGGGGGGGGGGCAAACTAGGGTCACAGATCATCAACTCGGTAGCGCATGCTCAATGATTACCTACCTGCCATTTCTAGGGGGGTTCTCCCCCCTTTTCCAAGTCTATAGGGATAATTTTATATATATTTTTTTTTCACTCTGGTCTTTGTTTGCAAGCTACCCAGTGTTTAGGTATAAGTAATAGCCGCCAGTTCAAACAAATGGTCGTTCGCAACCGTTTCAAATAACCTATATTAAGGGAAGGGGGAGGCAGTGCAGATTATTTGACCAGTTTCCCACACATATTTGCGTGGGTTTTAATGGAATCGATGTATACCGGAACTAACCAAGAGAGAGAAATGGAAAATAAAGTATACCATTACTTGGATTGGCAATTCTTTAACTCGATGGGTTTGGGGTATCGGAGAACTTTTCCTTAATGAGGTTGCGTTCAGCATGAAAAAAAGAAGCAGCAGGAATTGGTAGCGGAAAGAAATTAAAGATTTTGCATTAGTATTTGGCTTAGAAGAAGCTAACAAGCGTAATATAAACAGGGCGTGGGAAAATCAAGGTGGGACAGGCCAATCTCGAAATTGGGAGCTTCAGATTATTTTCAGTTATGTTTTCCAAAGCAGTGTCGATCTGGACCAAATATCGTACCGGTGTCTTTTTTTAAACTGTGTGGTACCCTTCATCAAATGGGTCGATGGCTTAGATATTTTTAAAAATACTATTGCAAAAAAATTGTACACTCTCCATTGTATAACAAGTCAGGAGCGGATTCAGGAAAACTGCCAAGAGAAAGTACTGAACGAAATGAAAATAATTTCCATACCTTCTTGTTTAAATATGACCTATCTAATAACAGGGGAGAGAGAGGAAGATAGAGAGATAGAGAGATATAGATAAATAAATAGACAGAGAGAGAGAGAGAGAGAAAGATAGATAACGATAGAGATAGATATAGGTAGCGAGAGAGAGGAGGGGGGCATCATCGTTTCATGAAATAGAATTACAAGCTTTTATCATCGAAGCATAGCAATATCTCTAGATATAATTTAGGCAATTTGTGTTTTTTTTTCCCCTTTATTATTTGTTCTAGTGAAATAAAAATATTGAAACCCAGTAAAAGTGTTTAGATTTTACGCTTTTATCACCAAAATATTAGTGCTAATCTGATAAAATTTTATAGTGATGCGTTATTGTCACAGATAAATCTAGAATGTGAGACTCCATTCGATGTTCATATACATTTATGTTACATATTATTTGGCGCACTCGTATCGTAATAAAACAAGAAAAATCAATCATACATAAAAAATTAATTATGAAACATTTCCCAATTAAAACGCAATTTTATTGAAACAGCTCTAAAATGGGATACATTCAGCACTGATATTATTTTTTAATTGTCACAGTACTACAATTGAATTTGAATTATTGAATTTGGAAACTTCATCAAAAAATGGAATGCTATAAATCGTTTGCCTCTCTATGTAAAATCAAGGAATATTTCATTCATATTACTTATATTTTTCAGACTCCAGAGCTAAATAATTTTGCGTGAAAAAAAAAGTCAGCAATTCTTATACAGCTTATCTTACAATCGCTTGCTTTGTTTACATTCTGCATGATATAGAAATTTGGCTTAGTTGTAGGAATGATCAAAGTTCAGCGAATTAATTATTTAAAATAAAAGTTATTCAGTTATTTAAAATAAAAAATATCGTAACTGCGTTGGCACATAATTTAGATACACAGATAATATATAAAAATAAAGCAGTTATAGGAAGGATGCAACACTAAATATAAATTTAAAAGATCTTTAAACATCACGATTTTTACATGACTAAAAGGCTAATAAAATGGATGCCATATTTTATTTTGAAATGGGTTACGTGATCTCTTTATATAATATGGGTGTAATTATTATATGAATTTTTATTTAAAAAACTACTTAACATATTTTACTGAATATTGTTTTACTCCGCTTGAAAAGTTTTGGAAAAATTATGTCCCATAGGGTTCCATATATTTCGTTTTTTCAACTCGGGTTAAATCCGAAACTAATTGAGTGATATTATTTATTTTCATATGTTCCACAGACCGTCTGAACAACATACTAAAATTTCATTTCGATAAAGTCAATTTTACAAGGCAGTTATCGTGCAAACGAACAGACAGAATGAATAAAGTCATAAACACTTTACAAATATGTTGGAAAGTGTTAAAAATTATGTTTTTTAAATACCTTTTTTTTTCACAAGTTATTCATTTAAAAATTTTCTTAAAAATTCCGTACATTTTTTCAATTGGCAACAGCTGAGTCATGACGATGAATTACATTCATTCGGTTCATTTACATCCAAAACATAGTTCAAACTAACAAGATATTCAATGGACTTATTTTTAGAATTATCTTGGTCCTCTATAGGATATAACGTTATGAAAGCCTAAAGTTTAGAACAATTAATGGTCTAATCATACGGTTTACAGACATAAAATTTCATAGAGATACGTTCATTCATTCTATAGATATTATTCTTACGCGCGCACACACATGCACAAGATATTGTTCTAAAAGCGCCGGAAATGTGTTTTAAAAGCCTTAAAGAATGCTTTCCCGTCAAAAACTCAATTTTTAAAATTTCAAGAATACAGTACTTAAACAATATTATGTATTAAAGTATTATTTTAGAAAAGTATTAGATATTGTAATTTAAAATCATTTCAGATTTAATAAGTATAAGAAATACGATTGCAGAACATTTTTATCTCGTATCAGATTCGTGTTTCAGGTTCAGAACAGTGAAATAATATTTATTTAGAGTTTGACTTGACGTTTAAATTATATATATATATTTCTCTTAGGACCAATTTGATAGATGACCACCAGTAGACCACAGAACGCACATTAAGAAACGCCAATACAGTGTAACAAGATATCACCGTAGTCAAGAACATTCCCCACGTTACATAAACTCTAAATTCAAAAACGCTCGTCACAAGAAAGATGGAAACGCTTTGGCGCACATTTGCCTTTACAACCGTTTTCACTGCGGGGATTCTTTAAGAGAAGGAAAACTGCAAACAATGAAATGCTAGGGAATTGGTGCCGTTTTTACTTTCTCCATTCTCTTTTCAGCGGCAAAGGCTGCTATATGAGTCATTTTCTCTAAACGGGCTTTTTCATCTTTCTTGTTACAAAATATTTTTTATCTATTTTTCAACCTGTTTCCTGCATTATATTTTAACATGGGTGGTTTAAAAAAAAAAAAAAAACCAGTATCTGTGATCATTTTGGGGATTTTAAATAGAAAATGCAAATTTTATTTTCAAGGCAAGTAATTACAGCATGACAGGGAAATGACACTTAATATAGGCAACTGCTTTGTTAGTAGTATTACACACACACATATATATATATATATATATATATATATATATATATATATATATATATATATATATATATATATATATATATATATATATATATATCATTAGAAAAATAAAAAAATTGTTTTGCTTTAATTGTAACTTTATATTTAGAATTAACTTCTTATTTGTTTTATTTCCTGAAAAGAAAATCTAGTTTAAATGTAATTCACCTGTTCTAATGTCATTCTCTTGTCTACCAAGAAGACAGGTGAATGACGACGGGGGAATGACAAATCATGCGATTTTACTTTCTGAGTACATGAGTTTTATTTGAATATAAGCCTAACTTGATATTCAGTTTGCTACACTAACTAGACACATATATATGTTAAAAAAATATATTTACTTTTTTACTCTGAGAATAACTACATACAGGTGAATGACAAGGAATAAAAATACTTATCCAAAATTGTTCAGTTTTATAATATTTCCCTGCACAGAATGATAGCTAGAACATAGTCAAACTCTTGAAATAGTGAATATGGATTTTAGTAAAAAAGAATAATACTTTAATTATATTTTGTTGTTATCTATGTACAGAAATAGGTGTTAAAATTTAAAGACAGGTGAATGACAAAAATGCTAGGGGACAGTTGTAAACATTAATTTAAAATATTGCTCTAATGCAGAGTGGATTTTTTATTACTGGTTGTATTTTAAATTGTCTAATTTAATATAAAACATCAAATTAAAACAAAACTAGAAAATGAAGGTTTATAAATGAAATTGTGATTTTATTATTTGGCTGTTGGGACACACAGGGGAATGATATTTAATAAAAAACTAAATTTTTAAATATTAAAAACATAAATTGTTTCTCAGTTAATGGGTAACAAATATGAACTACAATATAATAAAACTGATCAGTGTCCAAATCAGTTCCAAGTCATGCACACTTTTATTAAAACACCTGTGACATGTAAAACTCCCGTTTACAGAAAATGACTAATATGCTTTTATTGTCTCTCTTATATGCGTGGTAAAATTCTATATGATATGCCCAAGAAAAATTGCCGAATTTCTTCGTTGCAATTACATGAGCAGTTAAAAATCTTAAGATACAATTACATTCGCTGTTATATAATTTCACTGCATCCAACAGGTGGCTTTCGTTAAAAATTAACAAATTTAAATATTGTGGGTAAAAACAACAGCGCAAATTAGTTTTTTAGCAACTTCTCTTCCAGTTTTCCTTACAGAAATTCATGTTTGGTTACAACCTGCTCATTCCTTGTAGAAGTACAATTCGTAAAATTAGTGTTTATACAGTAAAATAAAACGCAATTAATTATTGAATATGAAAACAAAATTCATGCGGTGAATATGTATGTATTTTTTAAGTTTCCCAAAATTGAAAGCAGTAGGAGGTTTATTATTTATTATAAAAAATTAAAAAACATCTGGTAAAAACATATTTTTTTCATTTAATTTTTACCGCCTCATCAAAGTTTTTGCTTTTAAATTATTAAATATACACACGTTTTTTTCGGATACTTTTACTTTAGGGAGATCCGCAGGAATTTTATTGCACAGGAATTTTGTCTTAATTTTTTGCATACTAGAGTATTTTTTATACGAATTAGAGTATTATTTTTTCATAATCTTGCGTCTGACACAATTTTTTCTAAACAATTACTTCTGAAATGGTGGCTGACGCTCATAGCTACAGCTGCAAAGACTAGAAAGTAAAATCTCTTTATTTTCGTAAATAAATAAATAAAATAATCCGATGTGGCCAGCACATGATTTCCCCAACAGACTTAAATTCATTTTCTCTGTATTTCTTTAATAATGCACTCAATTGAATTTAATTGCACAAAATAACATGCATAAGTGATATAATAAAGTGATATAGCAACATGCATTTGAAATTATACCGAATTTGCACTTTTAATTCAATTTTCGTTTTCATTTGGTAATGGATGTATTTCCAAAACCGCGTAACAAAAATATGAATAAACTGAGATATCTTGAAAACGGCTAGTTCTGTAGTAATGGGGTTGGCCTCATTCTTTTCATCGTTAAACATTACTTATAAAACAAGCATTTAGTTAATATATGTGATCATACGTAATCTTTTATTTTGGATTTTGACGATTTTTGCGGAACATTTAACAAAACAAGGTAGGTTCTTTCTTCCGAATCGTACCAAAATATAATCAGCACCGGGATAGCCCACAAATGACTTATCCACCAAATTTCGTGAAATATAGTCTATTAGTTTTGCAGCTAGAGTGGGTATGGACAATTTTTTTGGGCCATTTCGCAAAAAGAGGTAGGTTTTTGCAAACTTTGGTCTTCGAACAACCGGTTTGCGACGCTACTTTCATGTGTAGAATTAGAACGAAAATAAAAGTAAAAACAAAATTCCATATTTCAAAATAAAATTTAATTACCGTCTTAGTTTCCTCATCTGATATTAATGACACCGAAGTGCTTAACGGCAATTTCATTAAGTTATAATTATCTAAGCCATCCATTCATTCATTCAAACATTCTAATGCTTTCGATATGAAAGAAAAAGAAATGCGACATCGATATACTTGTCAGGTAATTAATCTATTTTATTCAATAGCTTATAAATTACACTTATTACGTGTAATTTTTGATGACTCATAAGCGAGACAAAACATAGGGCGTGAGACGTAAGAGCGCTGCAGTAATTTATGAATGGTTAGTGAAATTTTAGGTTGTAAATCCGTCCACGTTACAAAAATTAACTGGAATGTGGCTCAACTCGACATTTTCATACCAGATCATTTCAGTTTATTTTTTAATTTTATTAAAAAAAAAATTAAAAATCTTGGGTCCAAACTATAGCGTGCTACACTTCACTTTAAAGGGCTTGAAAAAAATCTGTCAATTTATTACACTTAACAACTCCCTCCCTCCACCCCCCGAAGGGGTAACTAGCCCCAAAGTGGCTAATGGCGTCGCAAACAAAAAAAATCTGATGTGGGCAACACATGACTTTCCTTATATAATGCAATGAATTTACTACTTTTACAGTTAAAAAAAATGTTATTCTTATAGTAGATGCTTATATTCTTTCCAAGATATTGAATTTTCTTCAATTAGTCGTCATTTTCATTGATTTAGCGTCATTTTTATCAATTTGACGAGATTTTTGCTAATTTGGCAACAATTAAAAATGTCGCCAAGTTGGCGACATTCCGCCAAATTCGTCGCCAAAATCTCGCCAAGCGTTATGGACGGAGAAATAATTTATTCTTACCGCAGATAAATGACTATTGGCGTTCAAATACAAAAGTATTACTCAAAGTATCTTTTTTCATGAATGGAACAAGCTAGATCCACGAGAATGATGTCACCAAATTCATCGCATGGTATTACATACGAAAAGTGAACATGTTTCTCAATAGGAAATATATTTTTTTTTATTTTATATAACTTTTTGATAATTTTTTTGAAAAATGTGCAATTTCTCGAGAACGGTTCATGTTAGCGTTATAAAATTTATGTCAATCGTTTTCTAATGAAAAATTACATAAGAAATGTCTATTTGCGTAACTTTATTAGCGGATTTGATTTTTTGACGATTTTTTCAAAATTTCACTCGAAAATTTAGGGGGCTTCTGAACATTCGATTGCGTAGAAAAACAATAGGCTTCCAGTGTTTACGGATTGTGATTTTTGTACCAAATTTCGTTTGAATCAGTCCATTCGTTCGTCAGTTATCGTCTCCACAGTCTCACTGACACACACACACACACATACACACACACAGACATCACTTCAAAAATGTTTGATTCGTGATCAGGGATGCTTAAAACGTGCTCTCCCGTCGAAAACTCGAATTCGAATTTTCGACCCCGTCACAATACTTTCCTTATACATTATGTATATAAGAAAAGTAAAAAATTGTGTCGAATCTATTTTGCACAACAATGATTGAAACTATTAAGTCTCGTGAAAATTGAGCCATAAATAAACCCTTTTATGCATCATTATATCAAATTTTGTCCTACGTTGCCATGTTAAAAAAATATATAATTTTAAATGAAGTTCAAAGTTTTCGCTTGAATTTAAAAATAGTCTTATCTAGTTCTAGATTTTTTGATAACAAAGCCGGATATAAAATTTCGTGAGAATGCATTAATATTTGTGGCTGCTCCCAAAAATAGTTAAAGCTTTTTCAGCAGGTCTTAAAACATATATTGGCATCAAATTCTCGAAATCGAAAATTGTCGGGAAAACAATGCTTTCTCAATACTACGTATGAGAGAGTAAAAATTCCATACTAACTCATATCAATCATACGAAATTATTGTTAACCGTAAAAGACAGAGGCTCAAGTTTTAAAAGAGTTTCGTAAGAAAATGAAATGAAAGCGGGGTTTCGAATGGACACTCGTCTGTCAGTATTTATATTTAGATCTTTATAAGCCCTTTGCTATGTGAGTAAAGTTGTTGCTCAAATTTTGAAAGGGTTTCGTAAAAAAAAAAATGAAATGAAAGCAGGGTTTCAAATGGACAATCGTCTGCCAGTATTGTTATTTAGATCTTTAAGCCTTTTGCCTGAGTAACGTTGCTGCTCAAATTTTGAAAGGTTTTCGTAAAAAAAATGAAATGAAAGCAGGGTTTCAAATGGACAATCGTCTGCCAGTATTGTTATTTAGACCTTTATAAGCTCTTGCTGTCTGAGTAAAGTTATTGCTCAAGTTTTGAAAGGGTTTCATAAGAAAATGAAATGAAAGCGGGGTTTCGAACGGACAATCGCCGGTAAGAATTTCGACTGAGATCTTTATAAGCCCTTTGTTGTCTGAGTAACGTTGTTACTTTGCTAATAACTTTTTTAGTTTAACTATAGATTCTAAGTAAGCAATACAAGTGATAAATAAAAATAAACAATCCATAAAAATATTTTGATATTGCTAGTACCATAGATATCTATGCGTAAATGCAATTCGAAATGAAAAGAAAAAATTGTCACAACATCTGGTGATGTGGATTTTTTCTGATCCTCAATATTTCTAAACGAAAACAAACTTTTAATCACTTGCATTGCCGGAAAAATAAACTACCAGTTAAGGTTGTCGAATGTTGTTGTTAAGACCCAGACCGTCCGACCTAGCAGAGAGGTGTAAGGTAACTGTTTGGACGGCCCGGGAAGAGCCACCCAATTTAGACCGAAACCCAGTGAGGCAGGCATCCACAGGGACCGTACCCTCCTTCCCCTACCATCAACCTCTCGGAAGGACTTACGGGCCCACATGTTTAACGTAATCGTACTCCCCGTGAACACGGCGGCAGTTTTGGCAGAGGAGGGAATCGAACCCGGGCCTACCGAGTGCAATTCCCGCGCTCTAACCACTGGGCTACCGCGCCCTAGGTTAGCGAGTGTGAAAAACCCAGACCACACGACTGACTCGAAGGCTTGCAGTAGCTATTTGTGTGGCAGGAGGTTGGCGAGTGTATAACACATGGTGAAAAATTTGGTGAAACAAATTTGGCGGATCGAAATATTGCTAAATAATAGAATATACGGAGTTCCCGTGAATGTCCTTGAGCACTCCAATAACTCTGTAAGGTAAAGTCCATGACTGTAAACGTTAGGTCTATCTATAGTAAAGTGACCATGCCTGTTTGAATAAAAGCAATTGCAGCGGATATTTCAAAAAGTTAGGGCAAAGCAAAACAGAAGAAATATGCCAATTACGAAGTTGTATAAAATTATCTAATTAACAGGAATCGACATCAGGACACAAAAGAAGGGCGTACGGAAAGCATTAAATATCTGACAAAAAGTTGTATCATCAGGTCTTCTAACACGGTGACATCTGCAATGCTCATTAAAGTACACGAAAATATCTTTACTTGAATTCAAACGTGCACTGTTTCTGTATATATATGTAGGCTTGTTTATATACAGGCTGACGCTTGTACCATTTTTTTTTCAATAGAGCTTGTATTTCAATAGAGCACATACATGTTACATGACTGAAATTATAACTTGTATTTCAATAGAGCACATACATGTTACATGACTGAAATTATAACTTGTATTTCAATAGAGCACATACATGTTACATGACTGAAATTATAACTTGTATTTCAATAGAGCACATACATGTTACATGACTGAAATTATAACTTGTATTTCAATAGAGGACATACATGTTACATGACTGAAATTATAACTTGTATTTCAATAGAGCACATACATGTTACATGACTGAAATTATAACTTGTATTTCAATAGGCACATACATGTTATATGACTGAAATTATAACTTGTATTTCAATAGAGCACATACATGTTACATGACTGAAATTATAACTTGTATTTCAATAGAGCACATACATGTTACATGACTGAAATTATAACTTGTATTTCAATAGAGCACATACATGTTACATGACTGAAATTATAACTTGTATTTCAATAGAGCACATACATGTTACATGACTGAAATTATAACTTGTATTTCAATAGAGCACATACATGTTACATGACTGAAATTATAACTTGCATTTCAATAGAGCACATACATGTTACATGACTGAAATTATAACTTGTATTTCAATAGAGCACATACATGTTACATGACTGATATTTGGTACGCAATTTAGCTGTAAAATGGGTGCTTCTGCTTTCGAAAGACTGTACCAATCATTCGAAAAAGCAGTCTAGAATGTTTAGCTTTTCTCGATATCGAGAGAAGAGGACAAGAAAGTAACCCTCTTTTCACCGTCTACAGCCCATCGCTTCAAGGTAGTCCCTGAGACAAGGTAGTCCCTGTTGTGCGCCAGCCTGTATATTTAAGAGCCTTAATACGAACATTCCTGTACTATATATTACATTCCCTCATGTTTGTAAGAGTTGCTTGTTGTAGCAATCTTGAATAGGACAGCCCAAAACGATATTGTGTCATATAAATGTCTTCTGTGGCAGTTTTATTGTTGATATTTACTCATTAGGCAATGCTCTATAAATTTGCATTTGACTTTTCCAGTCTATCTCGTTTTGCTTTCCCAACTTTTTACTTTCCCTGCAATACATGGTAATGTATAGGGAAAGCATTGAAATCGTGTCGCAACTCGAGTTTTCAAAGGATCTACACGTTTGGTCACCTCTAGAATATGAAACAAGAAAGATCAATCATGCTTAAAGCATTGATTATAAAACACTTTCCAACTTTAATGCAATTTTATTTAAACATCTCTAAAATGCGATACATTCTTCGGTAATATTTTTAAAATTATCACAATCCTACATTAATTTATTATATTTGAAAACTTAAACCTTCATCGAAAAAAATGAACTTCATTCAAATGACAGCATTGAAATATAAATTGCCTGGTTTAAACATCTCTAAAAGCCGATACATTCCTCGGGAATATTTTTAAAATTATCATAATACTACAATAATTTATTATATTTGAAAACTTCATCGAAAACCACTGATATTCATTCAAATGACGTCATAGAAAAAATAACACGCCTGGCTCTCTCTATAAAAGCAGCATTTCATTCATAACATTTTCCCATTCATTTCATTCATCACAGTACTAAAATAATTTATTTTATTTAAAAACTTAAGACCATGGAGCTACAAGTAATTAAACTCTATGCTTAAAACTTCATCGAAAAAAATCGTCCTTCTCTCTGTAAAATCAATGAATATTTCATTCATATCAGCTATGCACACTACATGAGCTAACTAATTTTGCGTTAAAGAAATACAGCAATTCTTATGCAACTCTTCCTACATATTTTGCTGTTTACATTTTACATAGGTGAAAAATAGGCTTCGTTGTAGAAATAATCAAATTTGGATGATCATTTAAACTCTGTAATTGTGTTGTTTCAGTATGTAGATGCACATAATTTAAGCAAAAATAAAGCCGTTTTAGGACGGATACAACACTCAATATGAATTGAGAAGAACTTTAAAAATCACGATTTTGAGACGAGATGGATGCCACATTTCCTTTTGAAGTGGGTCACGCGATCTTTTCATATCATGGTCACGTGATCGCTTCATGTAAGAGGTGTAATTATTATTTTAATTTTTATTTAAAAAACTACTGAATATGTTTCGCTGAAATTTTTTTATATATTTTATGGAATAATTTGAATATTACCTAAAATTTTCGAAGCAATTTGTGAATTTTAAATCCGCTTAAAAAATGTTTGAAAAATTAGGTCCCATAGGGTTCAATGTATTTCATTTTTTCAACCCGGGTTCAATCTGAAACTAATTGTGTGATACTATTCATTTATATTCCCATAGGTCCTACAGTGCGTCTGAACAACATACTAAAATTTCATTTTGATTAGGGCATTTTTACGGCAGTTATCGTGCTAACGAACAAACAGACAGACAGAATGAACAAAGTCATAAACACTTTTCAACTTTGTTGTAAAGTGTTAAAAAATAACTAAAAAACAAATTGACCGAATTTCATAAAATTTGGACGGTAAGTCCCCTGTGGGTGACCCACCCTGGTGCTAATTAGATTTTGATACAATGCTGAAAAAAAAACCCTTCCTTTTTTTTGCAAAATGGCCTGAAAAAATCGTCAAAATCTGAAATTAAAGACTACGAATGCTCAAATATATCAATTAAATTTTTGTTTTATACGTAATTTTTAATGATGAAAAGAATAAGACCAACCCCACTACACTATAGGACTAGCCGTTCTCGAGATATTTTAGTTTTTTCGCATTTTCGCTGCGCCACCTTTGAAAATAAGTCCAGTTAATAAATGAAAACAAAAACTGAATTAAAAGTGCAAATTCAGTATCATTTAAAATAATTATGGGTGTTATTTTGTGCCATTAAACTCAATTTAATGAATTGTTGAAGAAATAAAGAGAACGTGAATATGAGTCTGCAGAGGAAGTCATGTACTGCCCACATCAGACTTTTTTAATTCTCCATTAAGAGCACTGCAATGACTTTTATCCGATCATGGATAGTTATTTCTGTATAGAAGGATCTAACGTGTTGTACTCATGGAACCATAGAAGTAAAATGCAAGGAGTTAAAACTTCATATTAAGGAAACGCAAATATCTTAGACAATAATTCCGGTGGCGGTAGGGTAAGATATGTAGTCCTGCATTGCATGCATTTCTACGGCGAAAGGCCTAAAGTAATTACTTAAACTGCCAATTTTGAAAAAAATAAATTATTAGCGTAATGTAAAGTAGAAATATTCCTAAAAATAAAACAATAAAAAATATTCTTACGCATTCAACATTATTTTGCATTTCAATTTATTTTTATATCCATATGTTCTATACTTCATCCTACAACTATGAAAAAAAATCTGATGTGGTCAGCACATGACTTTCTTTATACAATGCAATGAATTTACTACTTTTACAGTAAAAAAAATAGATTATTTTTATAATAGTTATTTATATTCTTTCCAAGATATTGAACTTCCGTCAATGAGTCGTCATTTTCATTGATTTAGCGTCATTTTTATCCATTTGGCAAGGTTTTCGTTAATTAAGCAATTTAAAAAAGTCGCCAAATTGGCGACATTCCACCAAATTCGTCGTCAAAATCTCGCCAAGTGTTATGAAAGGAGAAATAAGTTATTCTTAGAGCAGATAAATGACTATTGGCGTTCAAATACTAAAGTATTACTCAAAGTATCTTTTTTCATGAATGGAACGAGCTAAATCCACGAGAATGATGTCACTCAATTTATCGCATGATATTACATATGAAAAGTGAACATATTTCTCAACAGGAAATATTTTGTTTTTATTTCATATGACTTTTTGATAATTTTTTTGAAAAATGTGCAATATCTCGAGAATGGTTTATGTTAGCGTTCTAAAATTTATGTCAATCGTTTTCTAATGACAAATGACATAAGAAATGTCTATTTGCGTAACTTTATTAGAAGTTTTGATTTTTTGACGAATTTTTGAAAATTTCACTCGAAAATTTAGGGGGGTTCTGAACATTTGATTGCGTATAAAAACAATAAGCTTCCAGTGTTTACTAATTGTAATTTTTGTACCAAATTTCGTTCGAATCGTTCTCCTGTATCCTGTTAAAAGTAGACTTCGCCAACTCATAGTGTTCGATATATTAAGGGTTTAATCTCAGCAAATCAGCCATCTCAGTCAACAAACAACCGGGATCCAAAAACGTCCACACCCCATTAATTTCCAAACGAGGCTAAGCAAGTGAGCCACTTGCACCCATAACTTGCAAGGTTCCTATTTCTCAGCCGCATTTCTTTGGATGCAAGCAAATAACTACCAACAAGCGATTAAACTTTTAAATCTTCTCGCTGAGAACAACAATTTTGGTACTTTAACGACCTTGGCAGCTCATTCCTGTCGTCCTCCTTATGCAACAGGCGTGTTTTATGGGCGCTGTTTCATTAGCATAATCTGCAAAATAAATAGAAAATTTGAGGCGATCTCGCAAATGCTGGTAAATGAAGCTTTTCGAAATGTCCCTAAATTGCGGTTTGTGTGGCACACGGGATGTTTAAAATAAGTGAGATGAGACGGAAGACAATAGGCAATTGATTTTATTACGAGCTGTTTTGCGAGTATCATATTCGTACTTACGCACGCTTGGTTTGTAAAAGCTTTATTTTTTTTTTTTATGGCATGTTAGCGGTGATGTATTTACCCCGAGATTTGAATAATATGATTTTATTAGAATTGATCTTATAGTAGGAATTTCTATATTAAATATTCTAAATGTACCCTTGAACGTTATAGTTCAGATATAACCTCATCGGAAATCATTAGATTTGTTTCATTCAGGGTGTTTAAACAATGGATTTTGTATGAGTTATATATGTATATATAAAAAATCTGATGTGGGCAACACATGACTTTCCTTATATAATGCAATGAATTTACTACTTTTACAGTTAAAAAAAAATGTTATTCTTATATTTTTTCCAAGATATTGAATTTTCTTCAATTAGTCGTCATTTTCATTGATTTAGCGTCATTTTTATCCATTTGGCGAGATTTTCGTTAATTTGGTAACATTTCAAAAAGTCGCCAAGTTGGCGACATTCCGCCAAATTCGTCGCCAAAATCTCGCCAAGCATTATGGATGAAGAAATAAGTTATTCTTACAGCAGATAAAAGACTATTGGCGTTCAAATACAAAAGTATTACTTAAAGTATCTTTTTTCATGAATGGAATGATCTAGATCTACGAGAATGATGTCACCAAATTTATCGCATGGCATTACATATGAAAAGTGAACATGTTTCTCAATAGGAAATATTTCTTTTATTTTATATGACTTTTTGATAATTTTTTTGAAAGATGTGCAATATCTCGAGAACGGTTCATGTTAGCTTTCTAAAATTTATGTCAATAGTTTTCTAATGAGAATTACATAAGAAATGTCTATTTGCGTAAATTTATTAGCGGTTTTGATTTTTTGACGATTTTTTCAAAATTTCATTCGAAAATTTAGGAGGGTTCTGAACATTCGATTGCGTATAAAAACAATAGACTTCCAGTGTTTAAGGATTGTGATTTTTGTACCAAATTTTGTTCAAATCGGTCCATTCGTTCGTCTGTTATCGTCTCCACAGACTCACTGACACACACACACACACACACACACACACACACACACACACACACACACACACAGACATCACTTCAAAAATGTTCGATTCGTGATCAGGGATGCTTGAAACGTGCTCTCCCGTCGAAAACTCGAATTCGAATTTTCGACCCCGTCACAATACTTTCCTTATACATTATGTATATAAGGAAAGTAAAAATGCGTTACGAGATTTTTAGGAAAAAATGTCATTCCGGAAAATCTTTTATATTGTTAACCCTTGTGTCAGGTTTTGTGTAGGGAGATCCCTGACATTGAAAATGATTAGTTCCAGTGAGATGTAGACTGCGTCCCGACATCACTTCCTCAAACTAATTACTTCATTCACAATAAATAAAGCTGCTACTTGTAAGAATATAACTTTCTAACACTTTCTTAAAGAAATCAGGCATAGAGTATTCCAATGCCTGCATTCTTTAAAGATGTATGTATCAAAAAGTTATATAATTATTGTACCGAAAGCGCTATATATGGACTAAAATATTGTACTTACCAATCATTGGCCTTCAAAATGGTGTTTGCGACGAAGAAAGGGTTGCAACCAAACGAGATTAGCGGTGTTTCAGTTAGTTCTGTAAGTGATAGCCCGGTAACTGATAGTGAAATTGATGATTTGGAAGATGAAAGAAAATGCAAAAGTAATAAGAAGTAAATTAATCATTATTTTTTGTTGATATTGTTTGTACATGTTTTTCTCAAAATTAAATAAGTCATGGGTAGGCATATTAAGGGAAATAAATTTAACCTGAAAGAGGTTAAATTCAAAGAGATTTCAATTATTAGACTATACGTGCGGCAAAACTAACTTAACTCTAAAAATGTATAGGAGAAAATTTACAAAACACCGTTAAGATCGTATGCTATTCTTTATACACCAATTTTCATATTCATTAGAATTGAGATTCTGATTGAGAACTTTCTGATTGCAGAACAAACATACAGAATTTGATAAAAATCCGAAAACAGATTATTGCAGAACAGAATTAAGAAGTCATTAAGCAAATGACTACAATTTTTCTGAACATAAAAAGCTTTCAAAAGGTCTCTAGACCATAGATGGAAGTGTATTTTTGTATAATCCTTTCCGAAGAAAATTCAAAACGGATCACAAAATTAAAGCAATGTTGTAGATTACTATTTTTTGGCATAGTTTTTATAGTTCTTAATAGGAAATTTTAAAACAAGTTTAGTTTGGCCAATATAAGTTACATCACACTAACAAGTAATACCTATTGAATGCTACAACAATTAAGAAATATCTATATAGGATCCCTAAGATTAGTAAAGCTAAACCTATTAATTTGTGTAAACACAATATTAAAATTTAATTTCTCAAGAATTTTAACAATCTGCTGAATGATTTTTGAAAAAAAAATGGTAAAATAATACTTTGCTTAAATCCCTTTTAGAAAGAAATTTACAGGAATATTTTTAAAAACTTTTTGAATATCAACAATGCTAAGAGATAAATCCCAGTCGAATTGATTCTTTACTAATTTGTTTTTAATTACTTTGTTTCAGTTCTTCCTTATATTTGATCTGTATTAAACATTGATTGATTCTACAGTGTGAATTGAACAGATTCTGCAGCAGTACTTAACATTAACTATTCGCTAACTACAAAATATAAAATTTATAATTGATTTCCAACTAAGATTTATGGGAGCGAAATATACGACTTTTCGTCGAAAAAAAAAACTGATTATCTATCTAACTAGAAAACACTTATTTTCCTCCAGTATAAATCATAAGACAAACAAAACACACGTTGCATATATTAAATCGACTACTTTCTTACAAAGAAGAACCTGAAATATTACCAACAATTGTCTCATGAGAAAATTAAAGACCACGATATCACAAAGAAGTCACGTCAGACATCATATCGAAATGTACACAAAATGGACAAATTCTTACTACAATTTATTATTTTCATCATAAATTTATGCATAATTAAGAAAATAGTCACTGCCTCGGGTAAAAAAAGAAACTAAAACGTCCCATTCTCCAGGGAAAATGTAAACCCTTAGCATCGCAAACAAGACGTTATTTTAGATAACAGTCGTTCAAATTAAAACACAACTCATTTGGTGCTCAATGATCCCTGACAACTACCCAAATTTCGAGAGGAACAAGTGGCCACTCAATGTCTTCTGGACTGCCAGGAAAAAATGTCTAGGAAGCACGCATGAGGTAATGCTAAAAGCCCGAGCAAGTCCTGAACGTCGTGTGGACAAATGAGCGAGACCAGCAGAAGCAGGCAGACATCATTTCGAAGAGTGGACTTCCAACTGGAGTGAAACTAACGACCTGAGGGTTTGTTTATCTGTCATTTTGTTTTAGGATAATGTCATTGCGTCGTTATTAGTAGCCGCATTCGGGTGTATCCTGCTAACCACCTGCTGTGGAGAGTGGTTGAGATGGCAAGAATGCTCAGACAAAAGATTAGGCTAATTGCAAGCGTTTGCAATTCATGCACCCGGACCATTTCCCCCAATGAACTTGAAGAGGAAGTAAATACGAATTGGAAGTAATAGCTGTGGGAGTGTGTGTGTGTGACTACACATTGGAATCCTCCCTCTAAGAGAAAGTTTTCATCTGACTTCAAAAATGACAGGAGGAAAGTTGCATATCAGCTAATATATTTATTTTTTAATGTCTTATTGAAAAGGTATTTGAAGTACAATTCAGGAAATGTATTATCTCAGAGACATTGACATGGACGGAGTCGCCATTAGACTGTGCAATGGGCTGATTGATGAACTGTGACTAGTTGAAGGATAACTTTTTTTAATTTCCTCCTTATCACTTTTATATATAACTAGTTGTATAACCGTTCTTCGTACGGAATATATAAAGAAATGTAATTCATGATTTGCGGTGAATGTTTAATATTTGGTGTCTTTCGTTTTGAAATTTTATAATAAAGCTCATAAAATAAATTAAATGAGTTCTCTCTTGCTGAGATAATAAACAGACATATGCCAAACTTATTATCTTATTTATATAGATAATAATAATTTTACAATTAAACAGTTGCTTCTTTGAGGACTATGTTTCTGATCTTATTGACGGCAGAAATAAAGGGAGATCTTTCATGTAAGACTCTTGAGCAGGTAACATACAATTGACCATGAAAAAAGCAGCAAGTACTTAGGGCTATGCCCCTGATTCTACTGGCTGCCTTTGCTTAAAGTTTCCATAACTTTAGAAATCGAGGTACAAGTAAAAATCAAGTCTCATTATCGAATTTTGAATTGAATTTATTGAAAGAGACTCATAGCGATTGAATAACACTCAAGGTTAAATAATAGTCATAAGAACATGAAGACGGAAAAGGACAGGCGGACGTCTAAATTTTAGATGGAACCATTCCAATGTTACCCATTGAAATTTTATGAAATTCGGTACAGCTATTCCCGTGCTGAGACAAACAGACAAACACAATTGCCTGGTTGGTTCTGTCTCTGGCCTGCTGGGTTGGCGTCTCGGCTGTCCTCGTCGGCGTTCCTCGCAAGTGCTGGTGGGGTCGGGTCTCACTCGACGGGGTGAGGGTCTGTTGTCCCCTATGTGATCCTGAGGGTGCGCGCACTGCATGGCGGTGTCGGCAGCTTCCTCTGTCCGATAGGTCGGGTAGTGCATTGATCTCTTTTCCCAGCAGCACATCATATTGTTCTAAACCGCAAGGTGAACTGTACGGTATGGGTCGTGGAAACAGACAAACAAATGGATTTCCCATTTTATTTATGTGGATAAAAAAAAATTCATGGCTGGTTAAAGTAAAAATAGATGTGTTGAATTTATGATCTCAGTTGAAATATAACCCTCTAAACATTGAGTACAAAAGTAAAAGTAATGATCTTTTCTGGGAAAGATACAATTTGAATTTTCTTTGAAAAATCTGGTAGAACATATTTGCAAAGGGGTAAAAAAAGCCCTATTATATAATAACATGTTTTTTTAAAAGAAATAAACAACTTTAATTTTTCAAATAGGGGAATATTTCATCACATGTCAGGATGTTCATTGAATAAAACCAGAATACAATGAATTGAAAAAAAAACCGATAATGGAGAGAAAATCAGATTTTTATTTGAGTTTTAAAGTAGGACCCCGTACTATTTTCTACAAACCATTTTTTTCCCCAATCCAACCCCTACCCCTTTGCCCGTTAATTTTGAGGAGTTTCAGTCCATTAAGCATCACATCTGGTGACCTTAACTGTTTCTTTGTATGGAGTCAGAAATTATTATTTATATATTGGTCAGTAATTACAAACTTTTCATTTACAATAGTTTATTATACAAAAAAGGAGTCATTAATAGTTACATCATAATTATGTGTACCATCCTGAATCACCAGCTATAAATAAATATGTATGTATATATATATATATATATATATATATATATATATATATATAAACTTTCATAATATTTAATAATTAATACTATCTCTTTAATCTTGTTTTATTAATTCCAACACAAAATCACAATGAAATCACTACACACTTTAATCGTGTTGTTTTTCTTTTCTCTGCGTGTGTTATTCAGTGGGAGTTTTTATACCAAGTTTCAGAATATGACGAATTATTTGCATCAAACATGAAAATTGCTTACTTTTAAAATCATGACGGTTCAAACTTGTTTAACGAGTACTTTCCGATGTCAAGATAAACTCCTCAAACCCACTTAAAGAGTTAAAGTCAAGCATGAACATGGGATACTGCCACACACATCACCACACACATCAATTTTAAACATATAAATAAAATAAAACAGACTTGAGGCAGAAAAAATAACATCATTTTGCAACACGTCTTTTTACAGGAAAATCAGAAACACGAATAGGATTCAAGAAAATTAAACAAATATTTTTCGGGAACATAGCACACAAACAACTTCCCCGCACCCCAATAGTCGAGCTGAAAAGAATCTTCGAACAATTTTTACCGAACCGGAACTTGGGCTTAAGACCGAATTAATAACCGACTCTCCCTTTGCAGTTTTCTCTGCAACTCAATCAGAACTGGACGATGCTATCTGCCCGAAATTAAGACATCTGGAAAGGGGAGGAGACCGGCCCGTCACTGCGAAGCTCGGTCAATATATTAGCGAAAATATTGCAGGAAGGGGAATGCCCATTTTGCGCATTCACGCTTCCAGCTCACCCCCCTCTTTCGCCATTTTGGCAGCATGAAGAGGGGGGGGGGCAATGTTTAGTTCATCATCACGCACGCCAGAATCACGAACAGTTTGATTCGTCGATTTTCCGCTTCTTTGTTAAATTAGCTCTGACCCTGTCTCAAAGAACTTCTTTAGAAATATGGTTAGATGCCTTGGATATTTAAAATTAACAAACATATAAAATAACACCAAGCATATAAAATAACACCAAACATATAAAATAACACCAAGCATATAAAATAACACCAAACAGATAGAATAACACCAAACATATAAAATTTGCTCAGGCTGTTGTTAGAATAAATTTTCAAAGTAAAACTTCATTGGACGCAGCATGCAAGGTTCACTAAAGGCATCTAACAGTTTTAACGACAAAGAAAAACCTTCTTCGCCAATATAAATGAGACAGAGTACTAGTACCAACCAACATCAGCAACAGTTCTGCATTAGGGCATCGACAAACGTATTCTTGCCTTTGTTGATACTGGTGCTTTGCCTCGTTTATCCTGCTGAAGAAGGCTTTTTCTGTCTTTGAAATCTGTTGATACTTTTATTCGTGCTTTGTCTAACGAAGTTTTATTTGGCAAACAATACCACCCATTACTTTGCAATTGTAACGCAGTAATCACAGAAAAGTATGATATTTGACCATGCATATTTATGTAATGTAGCACTTCACTATAGAAAGTCGCAGAAACCGTGATTACCAACTGCCTCTGCAATTTTGCGTCTCCTGGGCGTAATCGTTTGCCATAACCTACTTCATCGGTCATCAGTTTCTGAAAAATAGCAAATATTTTCTTGTAGTTAACAGCTTTTCTGTGCGAAAGAGAGCTAAAGTATGCAAAACCAATCAACAGAAGCCGGAATCTGGAATGGAAGCGTAATTTCTAACTATAAATAATCTAAAAAAGAGAGTTAGTTGAACAGAGCTTTATTCGTCTCAAGGTCAATCTTGTCAAGGAAATGAATATGTCAGAGGCCGGTTCAACTGTCAACCATCCATTCTTGCAAAAGAAAACTAGTCTGCACTAATCAACAAACCATGTCTATGAATCCCCAAAACTTGACGTAAAAAGAAGAGGAATAAAATCAGTTATCAATGTAAAAGGTGTGCTTTTATGAATCAATATACCATGGTCAAAACTAAGAAATGCCCACTATTTTCTCCCGCTGATGAATCAATATCCCGTGGTCAAAACTAGAAACTGACAGCTTTCTCATCAAACCTCTTGAAGTTATCGGATATATCTCACTAGGTCGCAACATTTGGACTGCACCAAATGATCCACACTGTTTTTCGGGTAGTGTAACAAACATTGACATAAACATTAACTGAAATAACTCGTCGGAATATTGCTATATGGGATTTGAAACGAATTTTATGAACCTTGATAATATTTTTTGAATGAATTAAAATGTATTTCGAGAAATTCAGTTAAATACATACTCTTTCATGCATACATATATATATATATATATATATATATATATATTTAATGCATACATACATATTCTTGCATACATACATATGCTTGCATACTTACATACATTCTTACATGCATTCTTACATACATACATTCTTACATACATACATACATACATTCTTACATACACACATACATACATTCTTACATACACACATACATACATTCTTACAGTCATACATACATACATTCTTACATACATACATATATTCTTACATACGTACATATATACATACAGGCATTGTCCTTTATTACTGTAGAGTTTGAGTATTTGTCAATTGTTAGAGTTTGTTAGAGTATATATGTATAAATTGGAGTATATTATTATTCCTCCGTTAGTCCCTAAATTTATTTAAAATTCAAATTTGTAAGCAAAATTTATCCTCTTTGTGGAAAAAATAGTAGATGCTTTGGAACATGTTAATTATTTCAGTAGCTGTGTGTATTCTTGTCAATTGTATTTAAATTCATTATGTCCTGGAAGAATTTAATACCATTGACGCTCCATGGAAAATTTACTGGTGCTTACTTGATAGAACTTGTGCTGGTGTTCCCTGGTAGTAAAATGCTGATCTCCAGTGTAGAATTCCATAGAGGACTGAAGGGCGATGAATACTTCTGCAAGAAAACGGTGTACAAAACTTCATATATCTTAAATAATTATCATGTTCCGACACCAATCCTAGGATCAAACATATGCAAAATACATAACCTAATACCACACTTTTGGAACTTTTGTTAGTAAATTTGATTCCTATTATAGGAAACGAATACACGTAGAATGCAGAAGATGAGAAATTCAAATTTAAACAAATTGGATGTACATTGCTGAATGTAAATTCAAAATCTTTCAAAGGCGTCAAAATTTTCAACTCATTCAGTGGCAACATCGATAAATCTGGCTCATCGTAGACCAGACGATTCTCACCCAGAACTCCAACAAGAGGGGTGGTTACGTCTCATTGCTCCAGAGCTGACAACCCCTATTTAACGAGAGGAGGAAGTACGATCTAACGTAGTACCTGGATAATACCTGGGTTCTAAACCCTCTCATAACACGTGCGATATGGACAGTCGATGTCTCAATCGAGGGCTGATATAGACTCATTTATCACTCTATTCTCCTCGTCATACTACATTAAGCAAAACACGGAGAGAAACAATGAAAGTGTTGTAAAAAACGAAATAACAACGATCGCGTTTTGTAATTTTTTTTTTACGGATGTCTAGAGGAGCAGGGGTGAAGATGAATTGAATCTTACCCTGATTTTTGTATTTTATTAACTCACGTTTTTATATCAAGTTTGAAAGATTGATGTATATATAAATTAAATCAAAACTTTGAATAAGGATCTATAACATAAGACACAAATGTAGAAAATTGATATATGAGAACCATAACATGCTCTATGCGTTGAAGACCCAGACCGTCCGACTCGTCCAGAGGACTTAGAGTAACTAGTTGGACGGCCGGGAAGGACATGCTCTATGCGTGTGGAAGCTATCTCATCTATACTTTTGACATTTTTCTCTCAATGTTTAACCCTCTAACATACTGTACCGAGTTAACTCAGAGTAATGCGTTTCGTTTTAAAATACCACTCCGAGTTAACTCAGAGTAATACGTTTTGTTTTAAAATATCACCCCGAATTAGCTCGGACTCAGGGTTTCCTTAAATTCCCTGCCTATAGTATCTTTAATATTCTCGTTTTAGCTATTTTTCGATCTCAATATCGGGATAATAATATATATAAGTTCTTACCTTAATTATTTACACAGTTTTAAAAAAAAATGGCAATTATTTTTAATCAGGGTACCATTTTTTCAAATAAATAAAGAGCTTCGAATAAATCCAACAGCTATAAAAAAAATTGGATTATTTTTCAACACATTTGGAAAAAATCTGATGTGGCCAACACATGACTTTCCATATATAATGCGATGAATTTACTACTTTTACAGTAAAAAAAATCAGTTATTTTTATAGTAGATATTTATATTCTTTCCAAGATATTGAATTTTCGACAATTAGTCGTCATTTTTATTGATTTAGCGTCATTTTCGCTACTTTGGCAACATTTAAAAAGTCGCCAAGTTGGCGACATTCCGCCAAATTGGTGGCCAAAATCTCGCCAAGCGTTATGGACGGAGAAATAAGTTATTCTTATAGCAGGTAAATGACTATTGACGTTCAAATACAAAATTATTACTCAAAGTATCTTTTGTCGTGAATGGAACGAGCTAGATCCACGAGAATGATGTCATCAAATTTATCGCATGATATTACATATGAAAAGTGAACATGTTTCTCAACAGTTAATTTTTCTAATGTATGGGATTTTTTGATAAATTTATTTGAAAAATGTGCAATATCTCAAGAATGGTTCATGCTAGCGTTCTAAAGTTTATGCCAATCGTTTTCTGAGGAAAAATTACATAAGAAATATCTATTTGCGTAACATTATTAAAGGTTTTGATTTTTTGATGATTTTTTCAAAATTTCACTCGAAAATTTAGGGGGGGGGGGTCTGAACATTCGATTACGTTTAAAAACAATAAGCTTCCAGTTTTCACGGATTGTGATTTTTGTACCAAATTTCATTCGAATCGCTCCATTCGTTCGTGAGATATCGTTTCCACACACACACACACACACTTTCACACACACACACACACTTTCTCACACACACACACACACACACACACACACACACACACACACACACACACATACACACAGAGAGAGAGAGAGAGAGAGAGATATCACCTCAAACATGTTTGATTCGTGATCAGGGATGCTTGAAACGTGCTCTTCCGTCGAAAACTCGAATTCGAATTTTCGACCCCGTCACAATACTTTCCTTATACATTATGTACGTAAGGAAAGTAAAAAATAGATACGTTAGAGAAGTGGTGACCAACATTTTAATGGCATCTGCCACCTTTAGGCTATTCAACGGGATGCATCACTGAAGGCATATTTTCTCCTGACTAATTAGACCTATATTAGGTTTAAATAAAAACACAATTATCTCCAATTACATAAGGTTTATTACCATTATATCTTACTTACAGTACATTACAATGCACATGTTTGCAATTAGTGCTCATGTTTGCAATTCACAATAAAAATGTAATTTATAAAATTTTAATGCAGATTTTAAATGTACTTGTTTTGTCAATTTCCTATATGTTTGAGTTTACTTTTGAACAAGCATAAGCATAATTAAATTATCCAGGTGAGCGTTAAATTATTTTGCACTATATTTAGTTTTAATCGTATTCATTACTAAGAACGAATGTTTAGAAACGTAGTCAAACCTATAACAAAACAGTTCCTCAGTGCTAATTCGTGTAATGTCGGAAAATCAGAAACTGAAGAAATTTCCCGTATTCAACATAATTTGAACTTGGATAAAATAGAAATAATTTCATTATATTTAGCTTTAAGTGCTTAATTTACCTTTATGCTGAAGGTCAATTATTTCCATCTGCATATCTGGAGTAGCAAGTTAGCACGTCTTCAAAGGGTTTTGTAAAAAGCCTGTAATGCTACTGAGTCAGAAATGTTTGCAACGGGATTGTTTATAACGAGAATGTTTTAACGGGAATTTCTTATGTCACCATAAAATAAATGCACTTTCTGAAAACATGTTGTTTCCACGTGCCACTAAATGGCACGAGTGCCAGTGCTTGGACACCATTTCGTTAGAGAGTTAATTATACCTATTCACATAAACACAGATAGCCTATCTCACAAAATTCCCTGAGATTGCAAATTAAATTCATATTTAACAATCTTATAACACGTGTTTTACTTATACCATAAGACAATATATTTCGATATATGTCAAACTAAGTTTACACAGATTAGAAGAGACTCTAAACCCATAGCACGCGGGAAACTCAAATTTGAATAAAATGTGATTTAAACCATTATTTGAGATTGTTATTTAATTTAGACATTGGGGTTTTATGGAAAGGGGTGTCACGCCATATTGGAGTGCATCCGTTTTGAATTTCACAATAGATCCAAATGGTTCAAGCATTTTCATAAATTACAAAATAATGATTTTTTCTAAAGATAAATAAGCAAATTGTAAGCTCTTTCTTTTCGTATCAAGGAGGCCGATGAAAGACGGCTGACTGATTTTGTCTTAAAATCTCTGGCATCTATCAAGTGATAGTTGTTTGCGAAAGATGATGAAAAACTGTAAACGTTATATACTATACAAGGTGAATTGCATCTAATCTGCTAAACGAAAGGGGGTGATGGAACATCCCATGTGTAGTATAAAACACCATAGCAACCCTGTCCTATCTCTAACTGTTTCCGATTTATGGTGGATAGAAGGAAAGTGCGTCAAGTTTGAAAAAAACCAAATTTGTGAGGTTTCTGAAAGGTCTACACTCAAAATAAGCACATAATTAGAGAGAGCAGAAATATCTCATAAGATGACACCATTTCCATCAGGATATCTGAATTTAACTGCGAGCTACAAGCGCTGAAACATTGGAGAAATGCAAAATCGAAATTTTGCTACAATATGTAACCGGCTTTATCGCAAAAACCTTTCTAGCTACATACAATCGGTCAAATTTACCAGAAACTTTTCCATTCCACCAGCTTTCGAATGAGCCTACAATAAACCATATCGGTGTTTTAGTTCAGGAGAAATTTAGCCTTTTGTTTGCAATACATCAGTGAAATCGACGTTCGTCGAAGTAGACAGTGGACGAACATACGGCAAATGAAACGATGGTGCATAAATGGAACTTATAGAAATCCGTCACTATCTGCATATGAACTCTGTCGGATATGCATATGTTAGAAATCTCACAAATTCGGATTTTTTCAAACTTGACGCATTTTCCTTCTATCTACCATAACTTGGTAACAGTTAGAGATAGGTGATGTATTGCAAACAAAAAGCTAAATTTCTCTTGAACTATTGTAAAAACACCGATATGGTTTATTGTAGGCTCATTCGAAAATTGGTGGAATGAAAAAGTTTTTGGTAAATTTGACCGATTGTAGCTAGAAGGGTTTTTACGATAAAGCCGGTTACAGATTGTAGCAAAATTTCGATTTTGCACTTCTTCAATGCTTCAGCGTTTGTAGCACGCCGTTAAATCCATATATTCTGATGGAAATGGTGTCATCTTATAGGATTTTTTCTGCTCTTTCTAATTATGTGCTTATTTTGAGTGTAGACCTTTCAGAAACATCACAAATTTGGATTTTTTTAGACTTGAAGAACATTCCTTCTATCCACCATAATTCTGTAGTGGTTAGAGATAGGACAGGGTTGCTATGGTGTTTTATACTGCACATGGGATGTTCTATCACCCCCCTTCGTTTGGCAGATTAGGTGCAATTCACCCTGTATAGTTCAATAATTCAACACCAACATTAAAAATAATGTTGTGGATGTTTAATGGTAACGATTGGTTTGAGTCTTTTGTCAACCGATTGTTACAATAAAATATAACCGTGGTATAAAGACTATAGAATTAAGATACACATTTTAAACTATCTTGATATTCTGAATTCAAAATTAAACTATTTCAGAAAGTGTTTCCCTTTTGGCAGATAATAGTCTAAGTAAAAATATAAGCATGAATTTAGGACATGTCATGAATTTCAGGCAAAGATGTTTAACTGCCAGCTCTGAAAGTTTTATTTTATACACATTTCCAAAGTAGTTCGAACATAATACATAATTGATTTTTCTTTTTCCTACGAATCTAATATAGATCTACCTCCCAAATGTTTAATTATAAAATTATTTTGTTAAATTCATTATATATCGCTAAAAGAATGGATATTCGACCAAAATCATACTTTAAAGAGGGTAAGGTGATATCATACCTGCTCAAAAATAAGGGTGACATGGGGTACCCGAATTTTAAGCAGAATGCGGACAAAACATGGTAGAATGGGACATATCTTTAAAAACATTAATGACACTCTGCAAATTTTTATATTCCTGTACAATCTAGGTAATCTGATTTAATCTATTTAAAATGATCTCCCCTTAATGAATAATTAGACATACTAGGAAAACTAATATGTGAAACATATTTGATAGTCCTTCTTGATAAGACTCACAAATCAATGATCTTTGAATGGTGAATAATCTTTGTATTCCCTCTTAGTCTAATTAAAATTCAAAATACTTCATATAATTTCCGTCCTCTCTGTATAAAATATTAAAACAATGAAGACCTCACTCTTCCCCCAAATCATTCGCGTGACGGTCACGCCTTATTGCCACTCTTCCATATCTCATCTGCAACACCTTCCACCAAACGGTATCGAACCTCGTTGATGCCTGTTTATTCTCCAACCCCGTGAATCAGTGACGTCTCAATCAGGACACCATCCGCCCGTCATCCCCAGTCCGATATGGAAAAAGAGCAAATGTTAGATAACATGGGGAGGCAAATCACGCAAGACACGCGTAGGGGTGAGCCTCGGTACACCGTGAGGTGTGGACCCTCTTTCCAATTAACTAGACAGGGTGGATGCTGCGCGTGAAACCCAAACAAATCGAATTTGTGGCTGGAAAACACGTTACATCTCAATTTGGACATAAGTGAAGCGTAACCAAGTAGGGAAGAGATGTATTATAGAGGTAACGGCCAATTTCCGGTTAACACAGAATGTCCTCGTTGTATCGTGAATGTCCAGATTAGGACCTAGAATGTGAAAAGTATCCCCTGTATGGGATTATCTGAGGTTACTCTAAATTGGACATCTTACAAAAAGGCATCAAAAACAATTCAAAATATATCTCAATTGATTATGGCTAGAGCATCTTTGAAACTTCATTTTGGGCATAAGGGAAGCGTAGCCAAGTAGGAAAGATACGTTTTTATAGAGGTAATGTCCAACACAGAATGTCCTCGTTGTATCGTGAATGTTCAGATTAGGACTTAGGACCTACCTGGAAGATATTCCCTGTATGGGATTATCTGCGGTTTCTCTAAATTGAACATCTTACAATAAGGCATCAAAATCAATTCAAAACATATCTCAATTGATTATGGTTAGGGTCTTTTTGAAATTTTAAACAACATTCAATAAACGGGAAAACGAGCCTCAAATCAGTCAAGCTATTTTAAAATTTACCCGACCTTTATATTCCCATTATATAACATTATATGAAATTTAAAGATAAAATAGCAATAACTTAGCCCAGCCCCGGTGATTGTACTAATTATAGTAGTCTGTACCAGTCTGCCCACAGACTGGACATCAACAGTACTTACTAGAAGCAAATTGACTCTGGAATGCTGTATTGCGGATTATACGAAACTGCGGATTATACGATGTATTTCTTTTTCCTCTCGTTGAAAAATAGGTATGCGGATTATGCGCAACTGCGGATTATGCGCAGTAAATTGCGCTTAATTGTCATTCGAATTATGGTTTAGCAAAAACACCAATCAACGGCAATACGGGGCTAATTATGAAAATTACATTTTACTTTCAACCCTAATTCGATTTCAACCAGACATATTTTACTGTATTTCCACCATGACATATTTGTTTTGTGCCTGTTTATATTCAGCAATGTTCACGTCCGTATAGGCTGCATGGAAAATTTAAATTTACGTGCGTAGATAACTTGCTAAATTCTATAATTATCCGATAACTGAACACATGTAGTTATTTGTGGGAAATCATAGTCCACTTGGGATATATTGATAGTGTCCTGCTGTTAAAGCTAAATGCCAAATGGACCCCGTGATCTTCAATTAACTCACTCTAATTGACCAGTATGTGTCATCGGCGGCTATCGGTGTTGGATGAAGGGGTCAGTGAATAATATATGCTCTAATCAAATAGTTTGTGGGAATCATTAGAATTTCATGTTTTGCAAATATGTCGATAGCCTACACACCAGTATTTCAGCTGTCCTATTTATATTATTTATAAGCACATATAATGCAATATACACTTATATGAAGAAATTTTGTTACGGGTATTTTACTATACCTTCTTTTTGGCTTTAGTTTATCTATATGTGTTAAAATTAAGTGTGTCTCAACTCAACTCTCTTTTACCATAATTCAATTTTAAGGCACTTGTGATTTTTCTTTCTTTATATCTTTCATTTTTTTTAAATTTTGCATGAAAAGATTTCAAAAATCTATATTGTTGGTCCAATAATACCAACTATAAACACGCTAGCCTTCACTGTAAAGGGTTTGAAAAAAAAATCTTCCGATTGATACCATACTTGATAATGTACCTCCGAGGGGGGTAAATTGCCACCTCCCGAGGGCTGTAATGACGTCACAAACACAAAAACTGTATCGCGACTTTTATTCACTACAATGATTGGAATTGTTAATTTTTGGGATAATTGAGTTATAACCCCCTTTCATTCATGATTATGTCAAATTGTGTCTTATTCTACCATGTTAAGAAAATGTAAAATTTCGAAGTTTTCGCTCGAGTTTCAAAAAATTCTGACGAGTTCTAGATTTTTTTATAGGAAAGCCGGATGTTAAGTTACGTGAAAATCCATTAATATTTCTGGCAGCCAGCCGTCTCTAAAAAGAGTTAAAACATGTTCAGGAAGTCCTAAAGCCTATATTGGCATCAAAATCTCGAAATCTAAAATTTTCGTGAAAATAATACTTTTGTTATATATTATATTCAATAGCAGGAAAAAGTAAAAATGGTAAAGGTAGTTTTGAACTTTTATAATGTTATGTAAGTTTGCTTAAATTTATTTGTACAAAAGGGGGTATGACTCAGCACACATACATGGTTGGAATTATCTAAACAATTTAGCATGTTCTATATGTTTCTTAAACAAACAAAAATGTTAATAAAATTATAACCAAATAAAACACGCATCAGATACGATCAGATAAAATAGGTATAAAAATATCAGCAGTTGCATATCACAACATTTATTAAAGGAATAAATTGTAAAAACATAAAAAATTAAAACTTCACAGTAATAACAAGAATGTCTAAAACAACATATAATGAACAAATTCTGTTACGAAGTATTTTTACAATTTTGATAACAATTTGAATTATTTATTATACATTCACACTGTATTCCATCCAACGGCCGTACCGTGCTGAAAACACCGGTTCTCGTTACATCACCAAAGTCAAGCAGTATCGGGCGCGGTAGCCCGGTGGTTTGCGCGCTGGATTTGCACGCTGCCACAACTGCCGCCGTGTTCATGCGGAGTACCATCACGTTAAACATGTGGGTCCGTAAATCTTTCCGAGAGGTTGGTGGTAGGGGAAGGAGGGTACGGTCCCTATGAACGCCTCCCCCACTGGGTTCCGGTCTAAATTGGGTGGCACTTCCCGGCCGTCCAAACGGTTACCTTACATCTTTCTGGTAGGTCGGACGGTCTGGGTCTCAACAACAACAACACTGTATTCCATGATACTTCTTTAGGTGTGTAATAATACTACATAAGAAAAGCCCCTTCCCATTGCCTTTCTGAACTACTTAGCGACAGATTGGCGATATTGGTAACAGATTTGAAAAAATATTTCCAACTTGGCAAATTTTAGAAAATTATTTTAATTCAATGATGATGAAAATTTATTCTATTAAAAACATTTATAATTTGTTTTATACCCTTATTATTATTAATTTGATATTATTGATTCAAAATATAGTGAGTTTTAATGTTCGTGGGATAAGTACGTTTTATTATGGGATCTAGGATGTTGTAACTTAATTGAGTTTAGGGTGGATGTGGTATAGTAATTATGTTTCGTTAGAGGGTTGCATAGTAATAATAAATTATATTGATGAGTCCACGTGCTCTCGTGGACTCATCACGTGCGTTCGTGGACAGGAATTTCAGGAGTGCCATCTCTGCAAGCGAGCAGATGGAAGAGAATCTTTTATATCACACGGCAGCATGACGGGTTCAATATGCAGAAGCGAATACTTTATTTTATTACTAATATATGTCTCCTCCCTCCCCTTAAATAAGCACATCAAAAATGCACTTTCTTATAAGCACATGCACGTTTGCCTACACAAATACTTACGTGATTAAACTCTACCGCACTCACTTGAACGGATTTATAGAAATAACTGTTAAAACTCAATGTCCATTTGTCTAAATCGCCTCGTAAACCATGTCTTAACGACTGTAGCTATGAAATAAGTGATTTGTACCTTTAGCAAATTGGATTATAATAACGACATTACGTAGTGGGCATTCATATATTATATTCAAATGGCTTTCAGTCTAATTACTTTTCTCTTGCATTTAAATCGCCTTGATAGAGAACCTCTTTTGAATTATAAATTTTGCGTCGAACCTCCAAACAACTTTTGCTCGCTTTGTCTGTCCCATCCATTAGAACGTTCTCCACAAATTAACAAGTTCGTGACAGGGCTATTCAGAACTGAATTCATTCAATGATGTATTTGACCGATAACATAAACGAAACTTTATAACGCAGGGCATTACTGGTTGTTTGTCCTACAGTCCGTTTGCATTTTGTAGATAACCCTGAAATGCCAATGGTATAGTAAACATTTTACATCAATTTTAAATATTTTTTTTTACCTTCTCATATAATTGTATTTCATATTGTTAGCAATAAAAAAGCGCCCGCTGCGTAAATATTGCAGATATAAATAATACCACTCAATCTCCAAATTGATTGTTTTTGGTCGCAAATCAGTCCTCTGCTCCGTTTCTTCCAAGTGCAACCATGCTCATTTTACAAGGCGAGCGGAATTACGCTCTAAATGAGCTTCTTTGATACGTCCTAAAAAAGCGCGTTGAAAATACTAAAAATCGCAAAAGAGACAAAAATCTTTCAGTTAGAAAAGCTAAGATTTTTGTTTTTCAGCTCATTTCTGGTATTTAGAAAATTCAGTTTAAATGTTACATTTCTGCATTTATCAATCTGTTCGTGTATTGCTATTTTCTACGATTGAAGCTCACTGCTATTGAAATACTCAGTCTTCTAAATCATCCGAGAGGGGCTTCAAGAGGGTCAGGAAAGACCCCCCCCCCCCTCTCATTTTCTTCACTTCTGAGAAAACTCTAAATTTCATCCCCGATAAGTTCTGTTCCAAAGTTGTTATTATAAATGTGCACATATTCAGCTCGCCGGTTAACCGTGGAGCGAAGTGTGTGTGTGTTGGGGGGGGGGGCAGTTTTCTGAAGGATCTGAAAAGACTTTTCAGAACTGTCCAATTTAATAGGCCCCCCCCCCCCCCCGGGGAAACTCGAAATTGTGACTCCGTTACGTTACCTATTCCATGCCCGATATTATAAATGTGCAAAAATTTCAACCTCCCAGGTAACTGGACGGGCCGTGATTACGCGGAGTATGAGTACGTTAAATATGTGGGTCCGCAAGTCCTTTCGAAAAGTTGGTGATAAGAGAAGGAGGGTACGGTTCCTATGGATGCCTCCTCCACTGGGTTCCGGCCTAAATTGGGTGGCACTTCCCGGACGTCCAAACAGATACCTTACATTTTCGGGTAGGTCGCACGATCTAGGTCAATGAAGAAGAAAAATATGTCCGTCTTTTGCATCAACAGGTTCATGCTATTTTATATGTGAAATTTCCGAACTGTACGTTTTGCTGTTTGTTCGCAATGCAGTGTCAAAAATTTTGCAGGATTTTTAACAATACAGATAGAAACAACATGGATGACAGAAATCAGTTTGGCATTATAGAGCGAAGCATCAATATTATGTTTCACATATCGCACCGTCTGTCCAAACCGTAGATAAGCAGATACCTTACATCTTCGGGTATGTTGGACGGTTTGGGTCGAAAAGGCAAACTGAAGGGGAATACTTTTGAAGGATATAGGAGAATTTTTCAAAACCATGCTATGTTGTACGTTATGTTTCCCACGGGCGATAAAAAACCGCCTCCTTTAAGTTTTCGCCCTTGATCGATACTAAGTGTGCAAAGATTTAGTTTTTTAAGTATACCGGGGATGCTTCTGGAGATTCTAGAAAGACTTTAAGATACCCCTTCTCTTCTCCCCCAGAGAGAAAACTAAAAACCTGGCTCAATTAAGTTCTGTCACGTGATCGATAGTATAAGTGTGTAAAGTTTAAGCCTTCAAATTCTCCTGGAAGGTCTGAAAAGATACAAACAAGCTAGACAAGTATTTATTTATTTTTATTTATATATTTTTATTTATTTATTTCTATAAGATAATGCTAGATGCAGAATAAAGTCCCAGTAACAATTTTTGAAGCCAATGCAATACAAAAAAAAATTACAGATAAAATATTGTACGATAACATGAAGTACAAAATATTTACACCATTATTATTTTTAAAATCACTAGTAGATGAATGAAAAACCAAGATTATCAGCAAAACTGTTATAAACTTTAAAAAAATTATTAATGAGGAACAACGACATCCAATATTAATATCAAAATTCCCTTCAGCAACTATACTCTTAGTCTTATAGTTGAATACTGAGGACCAAGAAACCTGATCTCAATAAAGACAGGGATGCAATCAATTTTGTTACTAAACATATTATTAAAGGTAGAAAATAGAAAATGATCTTTACTATTCTGTAAACTTTTAACCTCAAACATATTTTGAAAAAAAGTAGCTGATAATTTATTACAGTAAGTACCAGTTCCCATATAATATAAATACCTCAAAAATGTATTTAATATTATTAATATTAGCTTTATGAAAAAACTTCCATATGATTGAGGCACATTCAAGTTTCGACGTGGTCAAGGTATTAAAGTATAACAATAATGGTAGATTATAATATATATATATATATATATATATATATATATATATATATATATATATAATTGTAAATCCAATGGAAGAATGTAAGTAGTAACTCATAATACACTATCTTAAAATTTATATATATATATATATATATACATACATAGTGTCCAATGCTATCGGTGCCCAATGGCTATTTCCTCAACCGTTAGTCACAGAGATACACTTCTAATTGCAAAAATGTTTTAAATTTTAAAATCTATTATCTTAGAAAAATTTAAATCAATAAATGCATTTCTGAAAGAAATACGAAATATAAATTTTTATACAGTCCCCCGGTCCTACCAATTATATTTAGGAAAATCATCCTCATATAATTTTATGTAAAATAAAAAAAAATCATCCTTTTACGACCAAAATTGACCGACTTATAGCTGTTTATAGTTGGAGCACTTTTTGTGCTGAGAAACGGTCAATACGATCTCTGATTGGTTGGTTGCCTGAAGCGGGACATTTTTATGCGTGAGAAAGCGACTTAGGTCAAAGTTTAATGCTTTATAACTCGGAGAATTTTGGTCGTAAAAGGAAGATTTTTTTTTTATTTTACATGAAATTATATGAGAATGATTTTCATAAATATAATTGATAGGACCGGGAGATCGTATAAAAATTTATATTTCGTATTTCTTTCAGAAATGTATTTATTGATTTAATCTGTTTCTAAGATAATAGATTTTAAAATTTAAAACATTTTTGTAATTGGAAGTATATCTCTGTGACTAACGGTTGAGGAAATAGCCATTGAGCACCGATAGTACTAACCACCCTGTATGTATGTATATATATATATATATATATATATATATCACCACAAAGGTAGATAAGGGAATGGAAGCAATATACCAAAACTTGGCCAGAGGGTTGCGATCCCCACTCCCCGGTTAAGCAAGATTTATGTCTAGACAACACTCCCGGTAGCCGATATATTGCAAGAGATAGGAATACGGAAGTATCAAAAAGACAAAATGAAAAGATATTACAAGTTAACACGCAAACGGTGACACATTATTGGAGATTTTTGGCTTTATGTCGTGTGGATACAGAGTATTTTATGGTGTGGTTTGTCCACTGTTTGAGTGTTAACTTATAACTTCTTTTCATTTTGTCTTTTTGATACTTTTGTATTCCTATTTCTTGCAGCATATCGACTACCGGGAGTGTTGTCTAGGTATAATGCTTTGCTTAACTGGAGAGTGGGGGTTACACCCCCCCCCCCGGCTAATTCTTGGTATATTGCTCCTATTCCCTTATCTACCTTTGTGGTGTGATATTTGAATCCTTGTTGTAGTGCAACTTCGCGCCTTATCAGAGTGATTACTGGTATTTTATAGATTGCACACTGTAATGAATATTTTATATATATATATATATATATATATATTAATAAGGTTAATAAGTTCCTCGAATTATCAGAAAACGTGCTCATCAATACATTCCATGTGTAAAAGGGATTTACCACTTCCCCCCCCCCCCCCCTTCTCTCAATGAATTTCAGAACTCGTAAATATTAAGCCAGGAATTCGATTGCAGGTAATTTTTCATATTAAACGCTCCCTTTAAATTAGAGAGGGATATGTCTCGCTCTTTTTATGAGGTCCTCATAAGAGTTCATTCGGAAGAAGCGATTAAGAGATTAAATCCATTACATTACACCTTTCGAAATGGCAAACCCTCTTTCATCTGATGAACCTTCCTCAAGCCATCATTTCTTCTTCCCGCCCTCTGATGACAAGCGAAACGACCTGCATCCAGATTTGGGTGTTTTTGTGCCATCTTTAAGTTGGCGACTGGCATTCAAAAACGGATGTTGCCAAAACGGGGTTTTGGCAGAAAGAGCTCAATATAATCCCTCAAAGACGAGATCGGAATAAAAGAGAATTAACAGCTTGAAATGGATGGTGAGGCAAAGTTTTCTTGGTATCAGCAAAATAAATATATGTTTTTGTTTCATCGAGTCTAGACTTCCTTACAATAGAGCATTTTCATTGCAATAAAAACAATCTATGTGGCATATAACTTTCTTTGAAGCTTTAGAGTTTGAAGTGAAGTGAGTTTTATTGCTCAAAATACTATACAAAAGAAACGCTGATTTAAAATTAAATCTAAAAATTTTTTAGTTTATTATTTGCCGTCTTGGTCTGCTTTTTAAATGACTCCATGTTATCAAATCCGATATATATATATATATATATATATATACATGGTGTCCCAAAAACCTTGACCTCGGCTTTTATTCCTTAAATATTGATCTTAGACATATACAATAAATTACAAAGTTCCATAAAAAAGGTTATAGAATTTTATGAAATCGATTAAAATTTTCAAGGGAATTAAATGTTGAGAAACGCAAAATTTAAATTTGTATACGGCACCCGTACAAAAACATTTTCAGTGAGTAAAATGTGTTCATTTCAATACACTAATAAGGTGATGTACGAAATTGCAGCATTTTATCATGAAAAGTCCCAGAGTTATGAAAAGACAAAATTGCTGACTTAAACCACTTTTCGATGCCTCGACATGGGTTCTTAGAGGGGAAAAATCATGTCGGCAGATCGCGTTTCAGAGATCATATACAAATTACAAAAGGAAACAATGATTACATAAATAAACAATAATTTTGCTATTTATTGGTACAAAAGTATCTACACTGTGTAGAAATAATAACTTTACACAACGATTACAAAGCTTGTTCAAAATGTTTTCCATCCATGCCAAAGATCCATTAAAGGTAAGAGGTAGATATTATTTGCCTATGATGCATTTCTGCGTTACGTCGTTTACACTCTTGCTGTAAACATTTACGTTTTAATTTGTGATTAATCCCTCACCAACTTTGTTTAAACATATCTCTGGGGCTTTTTATGCTAAAATTCTGAAATTTTGTACATCTCCTTATTAGTGTATGGGGCACATTTTACTTATTGGAAATGTTTTTGTTCGGGGGCAGTATAAAAAGTTAAATTTTGTATTTCTTAAAATTTAATCCTATGGAAAATTTTATCGATTTCATAAAACTCTGTACCTTTTTTTACGCAACTTTGTAATTTATTATATATGTCTAAGATCAATATTTAAGGAATAAAAGTCGAGGTCAATGGTTTTGGGATACCCTGTACGTATATATATATATATATACATATATATATATATACATGCATTAACACATACATATATATACACATATATACGTAACTCAAAGAACCCTAACTTTAAAATATGCCTACATAATAAAAAGAAGTATTAAATAGAGAATCATCAATCATGTGGAAAAATAAAATGCAAATTTCTAGCATCAAGCTGAAGATAATCAATAAATATCAATGGAGTGGATTCGATAAAAGAAAATCAAATAAAATCCAAGCATTAAAGCTATACACGTGGATAAGCACTAGGCCAAAATAAATTGTTCATTTCAAAACAACTCTTTGCCAAGTCCAAGCATTTAATCAAAATGAACACAAAATATGCATGTTTTTGAAGAAAGATATAGATAATATATTTCTACTTCGACTACATGCAAAAAGATTGAAAAATTATATAGGAAACAGGAATACCTGAAAGAAACACTGCATATGTCCTATCTATTGGAGCCTTGAATGAAGAGACCAATGTTGCCAATCTCAAAAGATAAAAGCAGAGAACTACTGTTGCCAATCGTGAGAAATAAATAACAGTAATGCGAAAAGGCAATATAAGGTAATATTCTACAGTAAGAGCTACAAAATATTGGGGCGTATAATATAATGGAAAACATAGAGGCTGACGAATAAGGGGATGTAAATACATTGTAATGCTTATTCAAGAGAAAGCTTATGTATGGCTAATATAAGATACTAAGGAGAGAATTTAATATATATATATATATATATATATATATATATATTAGTTTTTTTATCCTAAAGTTGTAAGTGTTGACGTTTAGCTTTGTCATCGAAATTCATAGATAACATGCATCTAATAATCAATATTTAGGCATATTTATTTTAGTTTCGGTTTTCTATATTTTGTGGTCGTTTTTTTAAGGGTGACATATGCTAATATGCTCTACATTAACATTTTTCAGCACCAGGGCGACGTAAGTCACTTCAATGTCTAATTTCGTGAACAACAGATTGATCGTTTTTAATCTAAACTATGATCAATCATCTATCATATATCAGTGTATATTTTGAACAATTTTAATTTTTTATATGAAGTGAACTTTTTACTCTCCCTAGAAATATATAGTGTACGTAAAAGGGGAGTATTGGGATGAGGTCCAAAATTCACCTCTCTTTTATGATATTTCCTCGAAATGGACGCTTAAACAGTTAAAAAAAATCTGATGTGGGCAGCACATGACTTTTCCTGCAGACTTATATACACATTCTCTTATTTTAATTAAATTTAATTCACTATTAATTCAATTTTCGTTCTCATTTGGTAACTGGACTCATTTTCAAAGATGGCGTAGAGAAAAAAACAAAAACAAAAATATCTTGAGAAAGGCTAGTCCTAGTTTAATGGGATTGGTCTTATTCTTTTCTTCGTTAAAAATTACGTATAAAACAAGCATTTAATGGATATATTTCAGCATACGTAGTTTTTATTTTAGATTTTGTCGATTTTTGCGGGCCATTTTGCAAAAAAAGGCAGGTTATTTTTTTCCGAATCTTGCCAAAATCTAATCAGCACCAGGGTGTCCTACAAGTGACTTACCTGACAAATTTTATTTAATTCGGACCTTTAGTTTTTCAACTAGAGTGGATACAAGCTTTTGCGGGCCATTTCGCAAAAAAAGATGAGTTCTTTTATGCCGAATCATACCCAAAACTAATCAGCACCAGATCCGCCCACAAGTAATATACCTACCAAATTTTATGAAATTCGGTCAATTAGTTTTTTAGTTAGAGTGGATACAAAATCTGCACAGATAGACACACAGATAGACAGACACACAGACAGACAGACACACAGACACACACACAGACGTCACGCTAAAAATAGTTTTTTCGTATTCTAGAGGTCTTGAAACGTGTAGATCCGTCGAAAACTCGAGTTGCGATTTTCGACATGATTCCAATACTTTCCCTATACATTACCATGTATTGCAGGGAAAGTAAAAAACATACCAGTATCTGGTACACATTTTGAGAAATTATCGTCTGGAATGTTTTGCGTGGCAAATACCACAGAAGCACACCAAGTTGATACCATTATATTCTTTACACACAATAAAATAAAGGCATACATTTTGACATTTGTAATTAAAAGTTTCCTTTTTTTTCTCAGGTCTGGTTCCAAAACCGGCGAGCGAAGTGGCGTAAGAAAGAGAACACGAAGAAAGGCCCTGGTCGTCCGGCCCACAACGCTCACCCACAGACATGTTCCGGCGACCCCATCCCGCCAGATGAGATCGAACGTCGGGACAGGGACCGCCGGGAGAAGAAACTGCGGAAACAGTTAGAGAGACAGGCGAGGAGGCTGCAGCAGGCAAAAGTCAAGCCAGGAGTCAACGTGGCCAGTTTAAGGTATAACTTGAAACCTGATAGGAAGTGTATATATGCCGAAAATCAGTATATAATAAAGACTGTCACTTTTGAGCTATATGTTTTTATATAACAAATCCTATAAGGAAGACATACCTTTGAAGAACATACTTTCCCCTAGATATTGTTAAAATCAGCAGCCCTCTCCCCACCGCAAGAAACGGACACCTTGAATATTTTCCGTTTTAATTATTTGTGTATAAAAATACCTTGTTTTATTGCAGCTTTTTACATTATTCCCCAATGAAGATTATGCGATGAGAGTGCAAGTCTCTATGCTAAAACTAATGTAAATAAAACCTCGTCGATCGGGTAATATAGAACACGAAAACTGAAGATGTCTTGGCACAGATACATGCAGTATTTCTGTCTGCAAAATTTTCACAATAACAAGATTTTTATTGCAGAAAAAACCATTTGTCCAAAATGTCCAGTTTTCAGAAGATCAAAAAGTGTAAATAAAGAATGCTTGTGTCGTACTTAATTACTATTTATCAATGTTAATAGAAATAAACGCAAGTTAAATACTGCAGGCAAAAATAAAATACTATAAAAATATATATAGTTCCAGAAAGAGCAAATAATGGGATGGGTTTACCTGGTTATTGCACCAAAGTAATTAAATAATTGTGTAATAGAGCAAATTGCATCTTTATTGAAATGTAAAGTACAGTAGTTTGAATAAAATCAGTCATTAAATTGCTCTTCTCATTCGTAATTGATTTAGACAAAACTATAAATGTGGCTTTATTAAAGAAAAAGTCTGTCATCAGTGTCTGATATATGTTATCTCTATCTATCCAAACTAATCGTAAAAAATATCACTTGGAGTTGGAGGTACATAGTAGACTACGCTGCAAATTCCATCACATTTTTGTGTTTTTTCATTTTAATCGTGAGTTACTTGTTATACAGAGCGCCCAACTCTCCCAAGGTTTGAGTAATAATTTTAAAGCTTACGACTCTTTAAAGCTTACAAGAAGAATGTATTCCTAACTGCCTATAAGGCAAAAAACCTATAAGACAATAACTTAGCACTAAAAATTAACAATACTACAGACATCAATTGAGTTCAAACAAAACAAATTCAACAGGAACAATGCAGTAAGTCAAAACAAAACCCTCAAAAGTAGGTATAATTTTATTGATAAAAAAATAAACCACCAAACGATGTCACTCTCAAACTCAATTTTAGGTTATCTGATGGGCAGTTTCTTGCGCTTCAAAAATGCATTATTTGATATAAAAGGTTGAATTTTTATTTATTCTGATTCTATTGAAACAATGAGGCAAATTATCAGCAGAAAATCTTTTTATATAGAAACTTTTACTGAAAGGGCAATCATGGAAGCCAAAAGGAGTTGTCTATCTTAACTGTTGTCTGAAGCAACACTTTTACATACATCTCTTAGTGTAGATCGAACGGATATATATTGTTCTTGCACCGAGTCAAAGTCCGATTTTTTTCTCTATAAGTTATATTCAAAAGTAAAAGAAATCACTAGACTTGCATGGTTCTTGCCCCCAGCCCTTCCATTATACGTTTATCTCCTTTTCATTTAATTACAAAATTGCAAAACTGGAAATGACATATATTTGATCACGCGAATCGTTAAATTATTCCAAATAAAATAATATGTCTTCATTTCTTGATAGGAGATGGCAACATCGAAATCAAACTTTTCGTTTCATTCTTATAATCATTGCACAGTGTTGTTGTCATCTGTTTCCGAAACGCGTGACATTTTGAAATATGAAAGAATGCAAATCCATCTCGCATGCTGCCAGATAGACTGTTTTAGTATTAAAATGAAAACCAGCGTAAAAACGCTAGATTCGGTTTTCGGAGGACGCGACGTCACAATTTCCTTTTTCCCGTCTGCAATTCTTTTACGAGACGAAGGGTTGTCTCGCGTTTGAAAGAAAAATGTTTCAGTAAACTGTACCTTTTGGTGAAAATTCAACACATTTTTATCATCCGGAATATAGAGATGCATTTGTTTGGACCTCGCGTCTCTTATTTTATGGCACTTTCATAAATGAAACAGCATGCTAACTGTAAGGCTGCAGTAGGTACTTTAATATTAAAAAGGAACGTATAGGTGAGAAGCACACCTGAATCATGGATGTTTATTTATGGACTGCAATCCATTTCAATTCCTTTATAAAATGTTGCTTTCTTCTGACTGGAATTGAATAATGGTTGCAATAATTATACTTGCGGTAAAAGTAACTGTAAACACTACAGAGGTATAAGAGAAATCGGTAGTATAGCTGCATTCCGATAGAACCGAAATGGTTTTGCGAGAATAACGTCTCGTAAAATAAAACTCCAATATAATAAGTCCTTTCGAGGAAGTTCTTTCGTTGTAGTCTTTTCGAAGCATTGTAGTCCTTTCGAAGAAGTCCTTTCGTTGTAGTCCTTTTGAAGAAGTCCTTTCGTTGTAGTCCTTTCGAAGAAGTCCTTTCGTGGTAGTCCTTTCGAAGGTCTGCAAATTAACTCGCTTACTGTTCTTGTCTAATTAAAATATCGAAATGAGAACCGCCGTTTAAAACTAGTTCAAGATATTAAAGTATCAAAATTATAACCACTATGTTTCAAAAATAAAGAACTCGATCCAAAATCCAATTATATATCCTCATAGAGTTTTTAAAAGGCCTGCAATTACTCGTTTACTGTTCAGTTCACAGCACTTTTAATTTTTGATATTTAAGTATTACAGACTTTATAAACGGAAATTGTTCAATCTTCTCCAACCTGACAAGACGATTGGTTGAAAATTAAGAGATTTGTAAAAGCAAATTATTCATCTAGAAGCTAGATTCCCAACTGAATATTTTTATCTTTTACTGTTTATGTGTATTTTTAAGAAGATATTTAGAGTAAAAGTAAACAAAGTGGAACAAAAACTCCCTCGGACAAAAACTTTTTTTTTTTTTTTTTTTTTTTTTATTAAATAATTTAAGCTATTAAAATGTCAAAGTTACTTTTATATATTCATAAGTGGTACCATACTTATGATAAAATCAGCACACATTGTTTATCTCTCTCTCTCTCATATATATATATATATATATATATATAATCTATTTATCTATATTTTCTCTATATTTTTATCTGGTTCGGAGATATAAGCGTCCGAAGTGTTTACATTTTTCGTAACGTTTTGATTTCAGCCGGATACCCCTATCATAAATGTTAGTCCCGTCAAAACTTTAAGCCTCCCCAAGGTTGTATAAAAAATCCAGTAAACACTATTAATAATTAAAAACTAAAGTTCTAATATATGAAATCGATGCTGTGAGTTCAAATCAATCTATATCCAAAATAATTTTCCAAAATTATGCTTATACTTTCCACTATTTCCACTAAAAAGCATTCTAAATTGATATGTAAAAATATTCTGTTAGTATGGTAATCAAACGGTTTTCAAATAACAATGATAGTTAAAATTTTAAACGATAAATACGGCATTTTAATGAAACACGTTTCTTTTATTAGGAATGGGCTCCACTCTCTGTTTTCTACTGGCTAACCTACTAAGCTTCGTTTAAAACTGTACTAACCGAAATACTAAAAAAAAGCAAAAAACATTTTATTTCTTTATTAAATATTTATGAAATGGTTTCATTGATGTTACTTATGTTCTATGTATGTAATAAGAAAATGAATTTAGCTTCTGCTGGTTCGACACTCTGTTACACCCAGAAGTACTTTACTTCAAAAAGAAAGAAATTATCTTCTTGAAGGATTTTCTGAGGGTAATTGGCTTACATTTGTACTACAGTTATGGAAAACCAGCCCATGTGGCAACCGAATGTTAATCGGGTAGTATATCAAAGTGGACCTAAATTGAAGAGTGCATTTTTTGTTGTTGAAACAGGTTGTGCCAAAGGCCGTCATTCTACGGACGGCCTTTGCAGCACAAGACATTACATTAGGAAGTCGTTGGCTTTTCTTAATCAATTTATCTCTTCTCCAATTTGATCTATGACTATTTTCTGACCATTCTCGATCCTAATGAGAATTAAATATACTATCTCTCACATATTAGTTTTGTTCTACATTTAAGTGTCTTATACTCTATTACTATTTTATTCTTAGTGTCTTATAATATTTTATTTTCTCTTTCAGTGAAGCAATTTACCAGACACTAAGCGAACTTCGGCACCTCAACGGCACGAAGGAACCTCGCGACTTGATCGGTGGCGAAACTTTTAACCTCTTAACCACTCTCGGATTCGATGTAGTGGAAGGCATGAATCGTCGACGATCACAAATCCAGCCGTCGTCAATCAACATCTGTAGCAATAGCAGCAGTGGTGCAAACAGCATGGTTGGTGACATCAATGTGTGCTCCGACGACAGCCGGAAAGTCGTCAATCCATTTAGCATCGAGAACATTCTGGCAGACGATCGTGGGTCAGCCCGAGGTCGACCCCTGCCTCCGCACTTCGTCACGCAGCCTGCTGGGTTCCTGGTCCGCAGTCCTGCTGGCTCCTACCAATCGAGTGATGTCTCTCCTAGTGACTACAGTGCTCCAAGCAGTCCAGAAAGACGTAATGAAGACTCAGATTCTGATGACGAGGAACCGGTGGATGGTGAAACGGAACTGAGGTTGAGGTTGCAGGAAGGTGAGGACAGAAATGTGATGGTGGTGCCTGCGCGAAGTCCTTTTCAAGAACAACATTCCCCAGACAATAATATTAATAATCAGCAACACAGTGCGTCAGCTGGTTCACTGATGCATCGGTCGTGAGTGGGGTCATTTCAAGACTGACGATTGTGACTTTTTCTGTGCTGTCATGTGACCCTCCTTGCAAGGGGATCATGTACGAGGAACGGGCCATGCAGTATTTTCATTAAAATAACAATCCATTTTAAGTAATCGCTAAAGAGGACATCAGCTGGAAGACTGATACATATGTAGTGAACTTGAGAAGCATAAGGAAGGAATTTAAAACTTTGCGTCTAATTTCATCTTGGTTCTTCAATACTTGTGTGGTTTCACTTTGTACAAAATTTCACTTGGAAGCTAAATGAGTTGAACGGACTGAGTGCGGGAGATTCTGAAAGAAACCAGAATGTCCCGAAAGACTTTACATGAACAAGAAGTTATCCCAAATTTTTTTGCAGCTATTACAAATTACAATTTCAATTCAGAACAGGGCTACTCGATCGATGAACTTTCGCAGGGTCTGATCAAAAATGTATTTTGTGTATAAAATGTGTATAGTTTATGTAAGTATTAGATTGATATGTGTAATAATAATATTAATGAAATTCAAATTTTCTGCTAAAAACAGACATTATCCGGTTTTTATTCTATGTTACCCCGTGATACGCACTAAAATTTTGTCAGTTATGTGTAACCAGAGCATTTTTAATCACTCAAGAAATATGCATGTATTAAATAGATGAGATTGTTTATATTAAATCAAAATTGGAAGGGTACATGTACATTTAATTCATTTTTAACTGGAATTTTAAGCAATTATTTTCTTGTTTGGGCATGCTTTAAGAACCTTCAGAGAATGACAATATGATTCAATTCTGCATTTTCTGTTCACGTTTAACTGCTCATCACTTAACAGCAGACGACATATGCAAGTAAAATGGAGTAATTAATTTGTTTGAGAAAATTTTTCAAACTTCTGGTTTTCAACTAAATAAATTTAAAATCTATAATAATGACAAAAAAAGAAGTTGCACTACTGTTCGAGTGAAAAGATAAATTTTCATTGCTATTTATTGGTACAGCGAATGCGTTTTTAAACAAAAGATTATGTATCTATCAAGGCTCTATAAATGAACCCTGGAGAGTCTCCTTCCATAAACATATAAACCCTATAAAATGATCTATATCTCTATAAAAAGGGTCTATATTTTTGAATAAAAGTGTCTATATCTATATCTGTCATACCAGAAGGTTCTTCAGTTTGCCTCTAAAGCTGGCGGGGAAAAAGCACATAAGTCAAAAACAAGGATTTTGAAATATCCAAAAAAGAAAATTTTGATGTTTTCAGGAGAATTTTTTTCCTTTTTTTTTTTTAAGAATACAAATTTAATTTTTATGGAGCTTTTTATGCATTTTTGAGCTAAATAAATAATAACATTTCTTAATTTATATTTTTTACACCACTGCTATCCGTACAAAATATAATAAGTGTTTAAAGTTTTTCTGTTTTTGACATTCTAGAAACCTAAGTGAATTATGCGCTTTTCCCACAACAAAGATTATAAATTTCTTACATCAAATATATTATACAAAAATTGGAATTTTTGACTTATGTGCTTTTTCGCGCCACCTATTACAAATTATATTCAATAAGAAGTCTTTGGGTAGCCCATAGTAAAAATTGTATCTGTTAAAACATGAATATATAATATAAAATATGTATTTTAACTTACTACTTTAACTGGTTATAAAATTGTGTCATCTAAACATATACTTTTCCCATGAATTTCAATCATAAAGTGTACAAACAGAACTTTTCCAATATTCAGACTATGTATAGATGCATTAATTTCATTTTAGTGTGACTTTGATTATCACTTTCTATTTGTAAAGATTACTGAAGCAATACAGCAGTTTACAATATATAGAATTAATAATTGATATGAAAATCAATTACATTATTTTGTCGACTACTATCACTAATCAAAATCCACTTAAGCCAATATGAAGTGAATATTTACAACTTAGTTTCTTTTCAAGAATTTTTTATTGTATAAACCAGTGACTCCCAACTTTTATCTAATCAAATACCCCTGGTTACAATTTTTCTTCAACTGAAAGCTTGCAACCAGGAGTACTTGATTAAAATACCCCCCCCCCCCCCCCCCCTGAAAATTTGCAACCAACTCTGTATCATCCTGTAGTCCTTTAACAATTATTAGTTTCATGAATCAATGAATGCATGTTATATAATTGATCTTTTAATTTCCTTTAATTTGTATAGAAAATTTAATAAATTTAATACAGCTATAAAAAAATAAGATATAAGATATTTCTAAATAAAAATTTTAAAATTATACAAATTTCAAAATGTTAATAAATTATGAATAAATGATTGATTCAGAATAATATCTGGCCATAAACCAGTTAATAAAATATTGACAATATTGAAACCGTTCCAGCTTCAAAAAAACACGAGTTAAAGCAGTCTAAACATCTAAAAAAACACGAGTTAAAGCAGTTGGAATTCTTAATTTCGCGGTTTTTCTTTCATTAAGGTAGGTTTGCAACTTTCCTTTATTGAGAAAGATACCTCATATTATGATTTAGAAAACATTATTAACTGGTGCAGTTTACAGCAAAGTATTTTTTTTTCGTATTAGAAAATGCATTCTTTAAAATGTGTAATGTTCACAATCTATACATAATTATCTTTCAAATTTTAAGTTCCGAAATAATATCCCACAGAATTAATGTCTGAGTCATTACAGATATATTTTAGCGTAACCCTTAGGATTCCTTATTGTACCCATAGATTTACGTGTACTCCATGTTGGATCTATTCAATCACTGGTCTATTCAATCACTGGTCTATGGCAATCAAGAGTATCTCAAGCTTCAGTATTGTATGAAATCTTGTAGTGAACCCAAGTACATTTTAAAGATTCTTACCAGACCTATACTATATCTACAGTAACGAATGCAGGTCAAAATTCGTTCAGAAGAATCAAGTTTACTCTTATAAAAGGGAAACTCGGGTAATTTCGTGTGAGTCAAAATAAAGTTGTAGGTAATTACTAATATCTCATCAATGTTTTTTTTCTATATTAGGAACACATGCATACCTATGGAAATTAATTTCATGCTATCAATTCTTCGCAGATTAGATACATTTAAGCCAACAAGGAATTACCCGAATTTCCCCCTTATTATGAAACTGTCGCAATTTCTAATGTTACCAAATTAATAAGACCGCATTCATATTTAAGTTACACTAAATTTTATCATACTTAAATTGCATAATTATAGAGTACATTAATTCAAATATAAAAAAAAACCCATTGATTATAGTTGAAAATTATTTACTGTAGCATTTGTTGTACAGTTTGAATCGCATTATTTGTACCTATTACTCCATGTTTTGTCAATTTAAATGTTGATTACCAACATAATTTCTTCACAATGAAAATAAAATTAATTAATACTTTGCTTAGGAACCTTTTGTGAAAAGAATGCACAATCGATTCAGACAGTCGATTATAGAAAACGGACTGAAATCTGAAATGCTAATTTAATATTAAGATTGCAATTACGGTTGTAAAATGTTAATAAATTAGTTTGCAATTGCAGCATCTTGACTTGATTGTGATCGTATTTTTGACCAAATACATCTCCTTTATTAATAGTTTTAATTTTGAAAATATATTCAACCTTAATATATGCATCTGCTTGTACAAACTTCAAAATTTACTGAAATATATCATATTTATTTGTTTCCATTTAAATTCAGTGAAATATAAGTAATCCCATGTTATTATTAATCCTTAAATTAGAAAAGAGAGTGGCTGCGATTTCAAAATTATAATATATAATTCAGTTTACAGAAGTAATGAAAGAATTATTATAAGCACTATTATTATTGCTGTTACTATTAAGATTACCTTCATAAGGATCACTACAAATATTACGAAGTGATTGATACTATAGGCACTATTATTGCGATTAGTTTTTTTATTACTGTTAAAATGTATATTTTATTATCCCCACTACAGGATTGGAAAACATGCACCATCTATAGAAATTAAGAATGAGTTTGGGAAAATTCCTATTTATGCCATTATGGTTATGAATACGATTTCTATTGTGATAATAATTAAAAAAGTATATTATGAGTTTAATTATACAGTAGAATGCATTACTTAGCGGTACCTGTGTTATAAATAAGCGTTTGCTGTGTAAATAAAGGAGATACAGATAATCAGCTGATTTATAAATTAAGAAATACATCATTTATAAATCACCTATTTTGAACCAAAATAATTGTCGCGCTACATTTTTTCCTTGCGCAACCATGTCAAATGTACAACGCGGTAGTAATACGCCCTAAGTAAGATCAATTGATACACCCTAAATAAGTGCATTGAAAATACTTAAAATTGTAAAAAAGGAAATAAGTTCCTTTTAGTCAAAAATAATTCAAGTGCTAAATTAATCGTCAATGCTGAAATAAATTTATCCAAAAAATAATAATAAATTAAGCCGAAAGTAAAAATACATTCTCATATGCTATTTTCAAAAGTGCACATCCGATTTAAGTCATATTTTCAGAGCACACTTATAATATTGAAATAATTCTATAATTCAAAGATGAAAAATGTATCTTTAAAATCCACAAAAATAGAAATTAGCAAATTTTATACCACTCAATATCTAGATCTAAAGCCTGAGCCAGCTATCATTCGTATGACATGTGCGAAAGAATCGGATTAGAATTGTTTGTTCTATAAATTGGATTTAAAACTGGCGAAAATTCGGCTAAATTTCGACTTTTGAGTTCATAACTTTTGAGCTCATTCGAATAAGAAAAATATATATATATATATCGAGAGCTACAATTGTTAGAGATTACGCGAATTATCCTGTTTTGATTACTATTAAAATCGCGAATAAAATGAGTTTACTCAATTCATTCGTAATTTTAATAGTAATCAGAATCATAATTTCTGAGCATACACATCTCATAATTTCTATTGAATACACAATTTCAAATTAATGTAATCTGTGGACATCTGCAATCAATGATTGTATATGCAAAGAGGTATCGCAGAAATTACACAGCTTTCGAACCTTTTTGAGTTATCGCACTACAGATTAAGATAGATTCAGATTGAATTATCGACTTACAGATTGAGATACTCTGATTTAGATTAAATTATTGCCCTACAGATTGATATATTCTTATTTAGATTAAATTATCGCCCTACAGATTGAGATACTATGATTTAGATTAAATTATCGCCCTACAGATTGAGATACTCTTATTTAGATTAAATTATCGCCCTAAAGATTGAAATACTCTGATTTAGATTAAATTATCGCCCTACAGATTGGGATGCTCTTATTTAGATTAAATTATCGCCCTACAGATTGAGACACTCTTATTCAGATTAAATTATCGCCCAACAGGTTGAGATATTCTGATTTAGATTAAATTATTGCCCTACAGATTGATATATTCTTATTTAGATTAAATTATCGCCCTACAGATTGAGATACTATGATTTATATTAAATTATCGCCCTACAGATTGAGATACTCTTATTTAGATTAAATTATCGCCCTAGAGATTGAAATACTCTGATTTAGATTAAATTATCGCCCTACAGATTGGGATGCTCTTATTTAGATTAAATTATCGCCCTACAGATTGAGACACTCTTATTTAGATTAAATTATCGCCCTACAGGTTGAGATATTCTGATTTAGATTAAATTATCGCCCTACAGATTGAGATATTCTTATTTACATTAAATTATCCCCCTACAGATTGAGATACTCTGGTTCAGATTGAATGATCGTACTACAGATTGAGATACTCTGATCCAGATTGAATCCATGCATCTTGAGAAAACCCGCTGAAAGGAGGCGTCCCAAATTTTGGAAACTGCACTTCCATCACAGCAAATATCATCAGTGCGTTGGTTTTGTTCTCAATGGAGCTCAACAATAGCAGATAGTAGCTATGGGGATAAAAAATCAAATAACTCTATTTAAGTGTAAGTGGTGACACAGTTATCTTCACTACACAGTATATATGAATTTATAAAAAAAATCGAACTCAAAATGTATGATACTGGAGTCGATGTTGTTTGCTGTACTGGAAGTGCATTTTCAAGCTTTTCAATCAAATCACGTATAAAAACTGAAATTATATTAAATAAAGTTAATTTTAATGCTTTAAACTGGAATTTAAATAAATACTTTTATCTGATAATGGTGTAAAAAGCTTGCTTAATACTGCAAATATTGTTTTATATTTCTGCATGGTTGAAACTGAAATACAGAAACATATTTATTTGTAAATATCTATCCTCGAAAATATTCTTATAAAAATTTTGTAAAACACATCTTGAAATGAGTTGTGGATGCTTCTGTCAATGTATTGCAAGGGAAAACAACCTGAGAAATCTTTCTTACTTTTTATTGTTTACCTTTTCCAAACGCCACTTCAAATGGGCACATACCGGTTGTATCAAAATAATATCATTGTTTACAAGAATAATGCAAAAAAGCTGTCATATGAGTGAGAGATTTAGATTAAATTATTTATAAGTGTATTTTGTGTCTTTATTTGTTTTCAAAACACGACCCCATTCTCAATTAACAATCACAGGGAGACCAGCATTGCAAAATACAACATAAACACAACTTTCAAATGCTGCTCGCCAAGAAATTGTGTTTACATTTCAGCAGTGCATTCAGACGAAAATACATTGCTGAATATTTTACTGAATATATTGCTAACACTTCAGGAATGTATGGGACATGCGTAATGGTTAGAAGCAGTGGTTGGAGACTTGAAAAGATCTCGAAAAAGGGGGCGTCAACGATTAAGTGGAAGAGTTTAGAGGGATGAATATTGTTTAACCAATATGAATACAATGGACAGCCAATGTGTTTGTGTAGGTAATCAGGGAGGTTATGTACAAGTATTGAACAATAGTTAAAATCTACATGCACTTCAGGAATGTATGGGACTCGTGTAATGGTTGGAGAGTATAAGTTTTGCTAAGATCTCTAAAAGGGAGTCAACGATTAAGTTGGAGAGTTTATGGTTAGAACAATTATCATTAATTGTCCTTTCTTCTCTTCTGCTTGTAAAAAACTGGTTTAATTTTTTATTTACTTTCTTCTTATAATTTCGGTAATTATTTTCATTCTTTTTCTGAATTTTTGTCCTTTTTCCGTAGTATTTGTTGACAGTTAGCTATTTTAGCTTTCCAAATCATTTTATGTTCCACTTATTTTTCGTATTTGTTCAGAAGCTGTTATTTTTACAGCTGGTTTAGTCGACTCATGTAACCGAAAGCGGTTCGTTGCCAATTTTTAATTGAATAGGGCATTTACGATTGAAGCTTTACCCACTAAACAAGAGCTTGGAATTATTTGTTGATGGTTTACTTTCTTCTAAGAGATTTTACCATTCATCCATTCTGTTCCACCTCTTGTTCCTTCCTCCTGGATTTTAAACTTGTTTCCTTCTCTTGCCATTAGCAACACCCTTTCTCTACTTCAGTCACGTTTGCTCTTCTCACATAAATCGTCGATATTGCTCTCACAAGCGGAGATTGCGCTTCTTGCGTGCACTGACAAAGAAGACAATTCTCTTTTTACCTTCGAAATAAGTTTATATTACTATGCTGCTTTTAATGAAGTTATTTAACTTTTATTACTTTAGCAGCAGTTTGAACTGTACGTATATCTGTTATACGTATCAGAAAAATTTGAGGAAAGTATGTCCCATTGATATAATTTTGACATAATTTTAAGCAAATATTAAGCCCGCTGAAGAATTTAGACAACGCTGGCTGCAGAAAGATAGAACCTACTCACAACTTGCGTTTTATAAAGTATTAAGAACTTTGCAAAGTGCCAAGAAGTGTTTTGCTAAGTGTTTGGTATCATCTGAAATCAAAGGTTGATAGACCTAGCAGAGTCCACTTCGAAAATAAGATCTTGCAATTTCGTTCCAGTAGTTCAACGATAGAGCATGGGCAGGCCAGTTCGAAGATCCAGGGTTCGATTCTCGGTTGGGGTAGCAAGGTTCTTTACAATGGCGACAGAACGAATTAACCCTGTAGGTTAGTACAAAGATTTCTGAGGTCTGAAGACCCTAGACCGTGGGACTCACATAATGGGTTTAGAGTAGCTAGCTGCACGGCCGGGAAAGGATACCTCCTGCACTCAGGTGGCACCCAAGGTCTACCATCTCGCAAAACGAACATTTATTTAGATCTAAAAAGATAACAATTGATGGAAAATATTGTGGTTAAACAGGCAGTTTTATATTATATTTGAACTTGACAAGTACGTCCATTTTTCAAAAATGGGAAAACGGATTATTGCGAATATAGATAAAAAGATCTTTGAAAAATAAAATTAAGAGTGAGATATAATAGCATTATGAAAAATAGATTAAAATTAAAGAAAATAATAAGATTTTAAAAGTAAAATTTAGAAAATATATAAAATGAAAATATATGAAAAGGGAAAAAAAATTAGGCACATGAAAAACAAAAACAGAAATTTAGAATAAAATTTAGAAAAGAAAAATTAGAAAAAATGCAAATAAAAAGCGTCAAAAGAAAAAGAAAGAACCGAGAAAATAAGAACAGTTGACATAGCTTTTTTTTTGTTTGTTTTTTAAACAGAAATATGGAGGGAACACAATAAGTTCATATAAGTTAATAAGAATGAAATAAAAGGATTCATTGATCAAAATTAATTGAGAGCAGAATCTACTCATAAGCTTAGATCACTTTATTAGAAATTTCCATGGCAACAAGAATACAGTTTGTAATTTTATATACTGAAGAGGTATTTGAACGAACTTTGGAGAACCAAACTTTGGAGGAAATTTGGAGGTCTGAAAGTGACCTTTGTACGACTAGCACGGATTCAGTGGACTCTGCGATATTGAGGGCCAATTTCAAATCAAGAAGACAAAGACCACACAAGATGCTAACCTGGGTAAAAATAGTAGTATCAGGAGGCTAACCTGGGGTAAAAATAGTAAAAGGTAGTCAGTCAAATTGTCAGTTGCACGCCAATCTGGCATTAGAGAGTGGAGAATGCAGAGTCCACTTCGACAATAAGAGCTTGCAATTTCGTCCTAGTAGCTTAACGGTAGAGCGTCGACTAGCCAGTTCGAAGATCTAGGATTCGATTTCAAGTTGGGGCAGCAATGTTCTTTGCAATCTCGACAACTTAATTGTCATTCAAAGCAGCAATAAGCGCATATTGGAACAAGATGCAGTAAATTACTTTCTAGATATCTAGAAATGTTACAGAAAGGAGGAACCTTTCCCGCCTTCTTATTGAAAAGACGGAATCGCACCATTTAATATACTGCCTCAGAAACGGGGGCCGCCACACAGTTTCTGCATTTAGAATTTAAGAGGTATATATAGCTTCCAATAATAAAGAAACGGGCGAAACAAAATATTTAGTGCCTAGAAAATGTATTTCCAATGACGAAACCCTCGTTCGGTGTGTATTATTTAGAAGATACATTGTTTCAAAGGTATCCAATGTATTATGGATAGGAAAAAAGAGCGTGTATATTTATATATAAGTTTATTGTCTATTCCATAAAGATTTACTTTATTTTTTAGATGAAAATATTTTATGACCAATAGCATGACTTTTTTCCTACAAAGAAATATCGTTTTTGCCATAGGAATTCATGGGATTATTTTGAATATATATATTATACCGTTATATATATATTATACCGTTATATTTATATATTATACCGTTGTATATGGAGAAAATGTTGTTTAAACGAAAATGTTCAAATTCCAGATTTTAACTGATAAATACATTTAAGTCCCCTGAACACACATTCTGAGCACTTGTGAGAAGATGTTCGTGTGTGTGTGTGTGTTTTAACACGATACGAATCTATACCGCTATCAAGTTTAATGTGTAGATGCATCATGTGAAAATCAAGAAGATAGAATTTTTAGTCATTCTCATGAACAGTACTCGAATCTTAACATTTTCATATTATTATTTTCTATAGTACGAGGGGGCTCCGCCCCTTGCTCGCTACGCTTCGCCAACTCCAGCAACTCGCTCCCGTAACTCGGAAAATATCAGTTATAACTTTCCTTATATACATAATGTATAAGGAAAGTATTGTGACGGGGTCGAAAATTCGAATTCGAGTTTTCAACGGGAGAGCACGTTTCAAGCATCCCTGATCACGAATCGAAAATTTTTGAAGTGATGTCTGAGTGTGTGTGTGTGTGTGTCAGTGAGTCTGTGAAGACGATATCTCACGGACGAATCGAGCGATTCGAATGAAATTTGGTACAAAAATTACAATTTGTGAATACTGGAAGCCTATTGTTTTAAAACACCATCGAATGTTCAGAACCCCCTAAATCTTTGAGTGAAATTTTGAAAACATCATAAAAAATCAAAACCTTTAATAAAGTTACGCAAATAGACATGTCTTATGTGATTTTTCCTTAGAAAACGATTGGCATAAACTTTAGAACGTTAGCATGAACCGTTCTCGAGATATTGCACATTTTTCAAATAAATTTATCAAAAAATCCCATAAATTAAAAAAAAATATTAACTGTTAAGAAACATGCTCACTTTTCATATGTAATATCATGCGATAAATTGGGTGACATCATTCTCGTGGATATAACTCGTTCCATTCACGAGAAAAGATACTTTGAGTAATTATTTTGTATTTGAACGCCAATAGTCATTTATCCGCTGTAAGAATAACTTATTTCTCCGTTCATAACACTTGGCGAGATTTTGGTGACGAATTTAGCGAAATGTCGCCAATTTGGCGACATTTTAAAATGTTACTAAACTAATGAAAATCTCGTCAAATGAATAAAAATGACGCTAAATCAATGGAATTGAATCAAGACTAATTGAAGAAAATGCAATTTCTTGGAAAGAATATAAGTATCTACTATAAGAATAACATTTTTTTAGCTGTAAAAATAGTAAATTCATTGCATTATACAAGGAAAGTCATGTGCTGTCCACATCAGATTTTTGCCATAGGGTATATAGGTAATAAAATAGCCTCTTCTAACTCACAGAAATATGCAATTCCTGTTATTTTTCGATAAGTTTTAATACTCAAGCTATCTGCGTACTAAATTTCAAGTTTCTACCTTCTAGAAGTGAGTGAGAAAACATTGGATGTCTCATTGGAATCCGGAAGAGAAATTTGCCTTTTATGCCCCACGCATTTTGCCCCATTTTGCCTTTTTAACACTACGTATGCCAGTGTACTCGTTTATTAAAATTTACATTTCAAAATATTTTATGCTAGCAGCACATGATTTTCTCCCATGTGACAAATTTACTCTTTAAACAGCCTTTTCATTATTTGGAAGCTCCTAGAATACCGTGATTTTCGTTGCATCAACATGTAATAAATAGAAATTGGGCCATTTTGTCAACGCATCAACATTATTATTATGTGCTAATATGAATCTCATAATTGAAATGATTTATAGGCGTACAATAATAACACAAAAATCGGTCGATGACTTTGTCTCATTTTTGACTGTATTAGCTGCTTTGTTTGAGCCAGTATTCAACGTTGATACAATAAGAACATGGAGACCAGAACTAACCTCAATCGATTTGTTGCGTCATCACTTAAATATTTTTGCCAATTATCGCTGAATGGATTGACTGTCAATAAAATGGTATCGTGAATGATATTATTTCTTACATTGCTATTGAGACCTAAAGAGCTGGGTGCAAGAGAACCACTAGGTTAATTTTTAGTAAATTTTAATTTTTACCGCTAACTCACAGAGGAAAAACAAGAAAGATCAATCATGCATAAAGCATTGATTATGAAACACTTTCCAACTGCAATACAGTATTATTTAAACATCTCTAAAATATAACATATTCAGCTGTGATATCTTTTAAATTATCACAGTATTACAGTAATTTATTATACTTGTAAACTTAAAACTTCATCAAAAAAGACAATTCTAGTTACACAAAATTAACTATATTCAAATGACGTCATCGAAATATAAATCATCTGCCCCTCAATGGAAAATCACTGAATATATCATTCATATCACTTATATTTCAGACTCCAAATCTAAATAATTTTGCGGAAATAAAATAAATTCAGCAATTCTTGTATAACTGCATTGTATATTCTGCATGCGTTAAAATTGGGCTTAATCAAGATTAAATTTAGTAATCATTTAAAATAAAAATATTGCAATTGCGTTGGCAGAGAATTTAGATATACAGATAATAAGCAAAAATGAAGCGGTTTTAGGACTATGCAACACTAAATATAAATTTAAACGATCATTAAAAGTCACGATCTTTACACAGAGGGAAAAAAAAAACGGCTGCCATATTTTATTTTGCAATGAGTCACGTGATCTCTTCATATATCATGGGTGTAATTATTATTTCAATTTCTATTTTAAAAATCTGATGTGGGCAGCACATGACTTTCCCTGCAGACTTATATTAACGCTCTCTTTATTTTAATTAAATTTATTTCACTTTTAATTCAATTTCCGTTCTCATTCTGTAACCGGGCTTATTTCCAAAGGTGGCGTAGGGAAAGTACGAAAAATTAAAATATCTCGAGAACGGCTAGTCCTAGTAGTGTAATGGGGTTAGTCTCATTCTTTTCGTCGTTAAAAATTACGTATTAAATCAGCATTTAATGGATATATTTCAGTATACCCAGTTCTTTAGTTTAGATTTGGACGATTTTTGCGGGCCATTTTGCAAAAAAAGGCAGGTCATTTTTTCCGAATCATACCAAAATCTAATCAGCACCAGGGTAACCCACAAGTGACTCTTCTACCGAATTTTGTGAAATTCGGTCCATTTGTTTTTCAGTTAGAGTGGATACAAGCTTTTGCGGGCCATTTCGCAAAAAAAGGCGGGTTCTTTTATTCCAAAACGTACCCAGAACTAATCATCACCAGAATCGCTCACAAGTGGCTTACCTAACAAATTTTGCGAAATTCGGTCCATTAGTTTTTTAGTTAGAGTGGATACAAGATCTGCACAGACAGACACACAGACACACACACAGACACACACACAGACGTCACGCTAAAAATGGTTTTTTTGTATTCTAGAGGTCTTGAAACGTGTAGATCCGTCGAAAACTCGAGTTGCGATTTTCGACATGATTCCAATACTTTCCCTATACATTACCATGTATTGCAGGGAAAGTAAAAACTACCCCACATATTTTGCTGAAATTTTTTTTATACATTTTATATGATAATTTGAATATTTCCTAAACTTTTCGAAACAGTTTGTGAATTTTAATTTTGCTTAAAGAATATTTGAAGAATTAGGTCCCATAGGGTTTAGCGTATTTCATTTTTCAACCCGGGTTCAATCCGAAATTAATTGGGTGACATTATGTATTTTTATTTCCGTATGTTCCACAGACCGCCTCAATAACATACTAAAATTTCATTTTGATAAAGTCATTTTTACTGCAGTTGTGCGATAAGTGTTGAAAAAACTTAATTTTTTTTCAAGAACGATGTACGCAGATCGACCCCGCTGATCCGTCAGGGGTCGAGACTGGGTCGGTGATGGATGAATAAAACAGACGGATTAGCGAATAGATGAAAACATTTTGAATTGCTTTTATATATATAATATGTAGATAAATCTACTTACCCGTACACAAAATTTACGCTAAGAATTATTATACAAAATCATTATTCTTACACAAATTATTACATAATTACTAAATAATGATTACAGAAAATAATTTCACAAAAGATGCGTAAAGATATTTCTCGAACGCATTTTATATTATTATGTACTAATGCAATTGCTAAATTTCTCTAAAATCTAAGAAGATATGATCATTGGAAGAAGTACTGTAACTTCGAATTGATAAACGCCTCCAATCGTTACAGGATTCGAAGTTACAATACTTCTACTAGAAAAATTCTACAATCCTCAATTTAGGGTGTTTTATGCTCACTGATCACCATACCATCTGCACCGCGTTGACAAGTGGCAAAGACCATAAAAACCATGGTCCACAAATGGTGATGGATGATTAAGCGCTTTTACACAAACTGCTAGTTCAAAAATTGTCAAATTCGAGATGTTGAGAAATAAGCACATTCTAGAATCTCCTAAGCCAATTTTAAACTCTTTTGAAAATATGTTCAAGCAGGCCCATGTGCCTGTTTCTGTGTGTATGCATGTGTTTATGTATTTTTTTTATGTATGTGCTATGTGCGCATGCATATATGCTTGTGAAATGTAGACACGATAGTTCGAGGACGAATGTACCTACATCTATCAAATGTTATGCGTAGATACGGTTATGCGTAGATACGTATCCAACTAATTTTTAGTAATTATCACAAATTTTGAATAATTCTAATTCTATTCAAGATTTTAATAGCACTAGTTCCCGTGGTAATATTAATAATTTCCGGGACAAAGTTGGTAGTCTATAATATATGGAAGAATTTATAATTTGATTTGCGTGCCTTTTAATGGTAGCAAAATAATTTATATTAGCCAAATAAGCCAAATGCAATCAATTAATGCCAACTTATAAAAAGAGAAAACGCTTTTAAAAAATGTTGACTTTCGTATACAATAGAATATAGTATAGAGAAAGTATTGCTTTCACAAAAATTTGCGATTTGAAGGATTTTGATGCCAATATACGTTTTACGACCTTCTGAAGACGTTTTGACTATTTTTGAAGTGAACTTTGTAGTCGATATCTTGTGTATTTGAGAGTTATCACAAATATTAATTTATTTTCTATATCCAGCTTTGTTATCAAAATATCTGGAACTAAATAGAATTTTTACAAATTCGAGTGAAAACTTCGAATTGTATTCGAAATTAATTTTTTTTTTTAACATGGCAGTATAGAAACAAAATTTGACACAATTATGCATAAAAGGGGTTATTTAAGATTCAAAGATCACAAAAATTAACAATTTTAATCATTGTAGTGAAAAATAGCAGCGATACAATATATGTGTTCGTGGTGTCCTTAGGCCTCCTAGAGGGCGTAAGTTACCCCCCCCCCCCTCGACGGGGTACATTGTCAAACTTTCTATCAATCAAAAAACTTTCTCAATCCTTTCAAAATGAAGGGTAGCAAGTTATAATTGTAATCAATTGGACCAACGACACATATTTTTTTTTTAATTTTCCTTGCAAAAAAAAAAATATATATATATATCTACTTAGAAATGGGTTCTGCTAAGAGAAAGTAAAGTCCACCTCAGTTAATTAAGAAATACTTAAAAAAACTTGAAATTACATCGCTATAGTATTTTTATTTTTCATTCTAATAATGATTGCAATTCAAAACATCTGATGTGGGCAGCACACGACTTTCCCTGAAGATTTATAACTACATTCTCTTTATTTTAATTCAATTTAATTCACTTTTAATTCAATTTTCGTTCTCATTTGGTAACTGGACTTATTTTTAAAAGTGGCGTAGAGGAAACACGAAAAAACTAAAATATCTCGAGAATGGCTAATCCTAGTGTAATGAGGTTGATCTTATTCTTTTCTTCGTTAAAAAATACGTATAAAACACGCATTTAATGGATATATTTGAGAATACGTAGATTTTTATTTCAGATTTTGGCGATTTTAGTAGACCCTTTCGCAAAAAAATTCAGGTTACTATTTTTCGAATCATACCAAAATCTAATCAGCACCAGAGTAATATACAATCGACTCATCAACGAAATTTTGGGAAATTCGGTCCATTAGTTTTTCAGCTAGAATGGATACAGGCAATTTTTGCGGATCATTTCGCAAAAAAGGCGGATTCTTTTATTCCGAATCGTACTAAAAACAAATCAGCACCAGGGTCATACTCAAGTGACTTACCTACCAAATTTTATGAAATTCGGTGCATTGGTTTTTGAGTTAGAGGGGATACATACATTGCACAGACAGACAGACACACGCACAGACAGACGTCACACTAAAAATAGGTTTTTCGTATTCTAGAAGTCTCAAGACGTGTAGATCCGTCGAAAACTCGAGTTGCGATTTTCGGCATGATTCCAATACTTTCCCTATACATTACCATGTATTGCAAGGAAAGTAATAAAATTAAAATATGTATGGAATATGAATATACGAGTATTTAACAGTCATATTATATAGAATATATAGTTATATTTTATTGTTATATTTTATTAATATTATTATTATAACTATATTATTATTATAGTTTATTTTATATAATCATATTTTATTATAGTTATATTTTATAGAATATATTTTATAGTAGTATGGCTTCACAGTCCACATATTCTAAAGTAACAATTATTAAAAGTTTGTTAACAGTAGCAACACTTTCGGACCTACGCTCACATTTTACTTAGAACCAGCACTACAAAAAGTTGCTGTTTCCCACCCTCGCTCATATGATACGTCCTTTGTACATCGCCCTCATATACTCCAATCTCGAACTGTATTCTCAGGAGGTGCAAGACCACACCGTGTTCGAGGTTTGCGAACAGATCACTCCATCCATAATAGATGCGGACCAGGAAGACTGACGTGTTGCAGACAGGCCACCACTAGCGGATCCAGGGTCTGTCAATTCGGGCCCTGATCCACACCCTCCCCAGAGAGCAAGGATTTTGACAAATATGCGGATAAGAGGAGATGAACATGGTTGAAGGTTAGGGTTAAGTGAGCTTAGGCAGCGAGATTTGTAATAGAGCGCGGATTGGTGTGATAGTTTTAAAAGAAAAAATAAATGGCGAGTAGTATTGTTACCTCGTTATAGATTGTTGTGGTACATCACCCCTTTTGCATATTTCGAATAGGAAAAGGTTGATGTGTGTGAGGATGGTGATATTTTTTTAATTTGTAGTTTTAATAGAGTAATAGAATTCCCACAGAGGGTATGATATAGATGCTCGACATCATTCAATTTGTTTGTTAACATGATACGAGTAAAAGTATCTACCAAACTCAATGCACGCTGTGTGGTTTATTGCTTCTGAATCGGGGACGAAGTTATCGACGATGAAACGTTTAGATATAACATTTGCTGCCACTCAACTGGCCGAGCGTGCAGTCAGTACAAGCAAAAAGCGCATAATGAGATAGATGTAACGTAGTTGTTAATGCACAGAAATCCCAAACCTATTTGTTTTTCTACATTTTTCTATTAGCGTTGTTTTATAATACAGCTTAAAGGGATGACCAGAAGTTATAACCCGAACAGAAATTATGCACTGGGTTCTGCATTGAGTTCGGCAGGTACTTTTACTTGTATCATGTTAACAAACAAATTGAATGGTGGCGACCCTCTGTGGGAAATTCTTGAAAACACACATCACTTGTGAAGTTGTTAGCTAACCTGAAAAATTCTAGAACTCACCGAAAGTTGCCAAGTTAGCGACATTTCTCCAAATTGTTCTTCAAAATTGTTTCTCTAAATTGATTAGAATAAGAAGAGTGCAATGAAATGTGGAAAGAGTGAGCATAAAATGTAAAAATAATATAAATATTCTCGAGTTGGATATAAAAAAAATCGAACGCATTCAGACTATGAGAAAAATTCTAATTTTTCTTCCATTTCTAGTAATTGAGAGAGAAAGGGCGGTAATAAAAGTAAGTTCAAGATTTTTCTCAGCTGTAGAAAAAATAATAAATAATTATGAAAAAGATATCAGAGACACATTATTTTAACCCAAATGCTGGAAAAAGTAGACAGAAGCTTCAAGATGAATAGAAAAATAGAAGAGTCGATAAAATAAAGGATGAAAATAAAATACGATAAAAAAAATTAAGTAACTTTCAATAAATCGGGCATAACAGACAAATATACAAAATATTTCATTTTTGCTGTTACTGGTTATGAAAAAAACATAAAAGGAAAAGTGTGAAAAATGTGTCAGATACACAGCTCAAATACATAAAAAATAACATGGAAGCTTCAAGTTGAGTAGAAGGAAGAGTCATAAAATGTGGTAGCATTATTATTTGCAATATTATATGTACCCTACCGAGAAGTAACGTAATTCTTCAGCCAATACGGCTAGGACTACAACCCGTAATCTGTTTCATCTACACCACTATTTCAGGTATCAGGAAATGCTGTTATTGCATTCTTATATGGCCCCGTTGAAAGTTACTCTTTATGTATTCCATATCAATGTGGACTGGAAACATCAACTTTCAATTTGGGAAATCATAACCAAGGAAAAAAGAACTGGGCTGCCGATTCTATTAGATCTGGGAAATGTATATTCCCCGTCTAGGCTAGTAACTCACCCCAGGCGCATACATATTTTAATTTCTGGCATCGCAAGTATGAGTATTAGCGAAAGCTAAGGGATACATTTGCCGTGAAAGTATTAAGTATTTATTTCTTTTTCTTATAAATGATGAGTTTTTCCCCTCTTTCCACGATCGTATGCATAAAATCCAATAGCAACTAGGTTTATTTAATCTTATACAGTAAATACAGTTGCATTAGTCATGAGACGCAAATTTGTCCGAAATTGAGGAAGTCCAGAATCGGAAGAAAAATATCTTTTAGCCAAACTGTCTGGAGTGTATCTCCACTCGGTTGTCTCATGCATTTATATTCCGTAGTGACGCATTCCTATTCATACTCCATATACATATGCACATTCATATTCCATATACACATTCCTATTCCGTAAAAATATCCACATTCATATTCCTTCATGTGGGTCCGTAAGTTCTTCCGAGAGGTTAGTGTTGGAGAAGGAGGGTACGGTCCCTGTGGATGCCTCCCCCACTGGGTTTCGGTCTAAATTGGGTGGCACTTCCCGGAAGTCCAAACAGTTACCTTACACCTTTCTGGTAGGTCGGATGGTCTGAATCTCAACAACAACATTCATATTCCATATTCTATAAAAATATTCACATTTATATTCACATTACATATACATATTCACATTCATATTCCATAAAAATGTTCACATTCATATTCACATTCCATATACATATTCACATTCATAGTTCATAAAATATTCACATTCATATTCATATTCCATATACATAGTCACATTCCATATACATATTCACATTCATATTCCATATAAATATTCACATTCATATTCCATATCTCGACTAATCACAATCAGAATAAAAAAAGTATTACCTTTTTTTAAGTTTAGTTCCCTAGTTATTTTTTTAAAATATTTCGTAAAAATTATTTAAAACTTATTTTCTCAAGTTGTCAACAGCTTAGTGACGATTTTCCAGTTTTTCATTACACATAAAATTTGGCATAGGTAGGTGATTTCGTTCTTGAGTTATCGTGTCCACATATCCCAAACACACATGTACACAGACGGACATTTACCCAAAAATGTTCGAAATATGGACTCAGAAGTCTTGAAACGAGTTTATCCGTTAAACGCTCAAATTCAAAAACTTTTTAGAAAACAATACTTTCTCTATACAATAGCATGCAAAAGTAAAAAAAAAAAAACTTAACTACCTTTATGCACATTTTTATTGATTAAAACTACATTCTATAATAACGGGTATAAATCGTTTAGTATGCATTTTCCATTCTATTTTTAAATTTCCGAAATATTTTAACAGTAAATTACATAGGTGAATACTAGAATATGATAGATATTCACAATCACGATCTATAAACAAAGAAAACTTTGTATAGGCAAAGTTTTGCAATAGTGTCAAAATTTTAAAATTCAATCTTTTAACGGATTTACACGCTTTATGTATTCTAGAATACTAATCGAGTCTTTTTACCTTGATATCGCTGTCTGTCCGCTTCTTTAATGCGTCTTTCCATTTCTATATTTCTTCTTCTCCTTCTTCAAAAACTACTCGATAAAATTTCACAATATTTAGCAGCTAAATCACTCGTGTGTTATCCCGGTCATGCTTAAATTTTGCCACGATTTGAAAAATTAATACTCGCCATTTATTTTGAAATCACTCGCGAAAATTGACAAAATCTGAAATAAAAGACAAATATATGACACAATCTATATAAATAAAATTGAAAATCTGTATGTTTGTCCCTTCATCACGAAAGAACGGCTGAACCGAATTTCATGAAATTTTGTGGATAGTCTGGAAATAGTCCTACTTAAAATTTAGTCCATTTTTGGAGTTCCTACGACCAGTGGTTCGCGAGATATTAGTAAAAAAACAAAATTTTCGTTTGTCTCATCATCACGGGAGAATGGCCGAACCGAATTTGATGAAATTTTGTGGATAGCCTTGAAATGGCCCCCATAAAATTAGCCCAAGTTTCGAGTATCTAAGACCAGGGGCTGTCGAGATATTAATGAAAAACGAAACTTTTTCCGAGGAGTTCTACTCTCTAACTCCGTGTTTTATCTAAACGAAAAGCTTGAAAATCGTTTGAAAGTGAATTAAAACTTTATCTTTGAGTTTGGTGGGAGATTTTTTGCGCTAATTAGTCACTTTCTGAAAACATGACTTGTTTGAAACATGATTTAAATGCTAAATCTATCTCCACGGTTTATTTTTCACAAGCTTTTACTGAACAAATGTATAAAGAAATCAAAATGGTTATTTAATTTCGCAGTTTATGAGGAAGATTCTATCTTATATCATGTTGCTTAGAAACGCAATTAAATTAAATCTGTCTGTTAATTTTAATTATGATTTTTTCGATTTGAATAATAAAAAAATGGATATAAAAATATATTTTAGAAAAGAACGATTTGATTTTTCTTATAGCATTTTTAACTGGATAATATTAATTACAGTCTTCAGGTTTTAACGTTATTATTATTGATGTTTTCGGGAATTATTGATTCAGGGATTATTGATATGTTCAAGTTATTATGCAATTTGTTTATTACGACAAAAATTGTTTAAACTCATATATTGTACGTTGTACGAGTAATCTTCTACAAATACACTGGTATATCTTTTAATCTACGAGAATATAAATAGTACAGGTATATTGGCATATGTTTTGATATATATTGGCATATATTGGAATCAATTACGACCTTTTCGTATAAAGATTACGGGGATTATTGATGTTTTCAATTTTTTACGTCATCTCTTTTATTTTAGCAAAGATTTTTGAGACTCATATTGTAATACGGGTAATCTTTTAATGTACTAATACAGGTTATATCTTCTAATATTCGCACATATAAGTAATACGGGTCCTATACAATTTTAATGCTTTCATTTTGTATATATTGATTCAATTCCCTTTTTTTTTTTTTGTAAATTTGCTTACAAAAGGGGTCACGATGTTTTATTCTTCATATCTGCCCGTGACTTAAACTTCTTAAACTATTCTTAAACTTCTCTTCAGGAGCAATAAATTTAATATTTTAACTGAATTTGCACATGATTGCGAATTATAAGATTCTTTATATTATATACTCCGTACGAAGAACGGGTATGCTGCTAGTGTATTAATAAAATGCTTGTCTAACGAGTATGAATCGACAGTAAATCGGCCACAGAAAATATTTATTTAGCACAATATGGTTATGGGCGAATTTCTATCATATTAAGGAATGATACAATAAACAGAAAAGACCAACTGTTATGTGACAATGCATATTTGAATCCGAGAAATAACATTATACTTAAATTACATACAATTAGTGTCTGTGCGTCTGGGCCCGTAGAGAACTGAAGGAAGCGTGTACAAATTATCGGGGCCCGTGTTGGCAGCAGGGCCCGAGTCGGTATTTATGAAGAATAATTTTTATCAACATGTAATTATTTTCCTTTCATGGGGCCCGAAACTATTGTTTTCCCCTGACTTCTCTCGGTGGCCCTGTATGCGTCTGACAACCAATAAAGTGTGACAGGTATTTATTGCTGTCATGCGTTTCTTGCATTCCTAATATCGATTCGCAATAGTTAGACAATGGTCTACAGCTTTGAAATTGACATTTTTCTTGTATCTCCTCTTTCTTGCTGAGTTTCTGGTCCTAACTTCTTGAATTACCCGCTAGAGGCGCTGCAATTACTTTTATCCAATCCAGCATGGTCACTTTATACTACAGATAAGCCAAACCTGTACACTTAGGGACAGGTCATTTCGAAATTGTTGGGGTGAAGAGACCTGGGCTCCTAATCCATTTTCTTTCTATGAAAACTTTTTTAAGAAAGACCAGGAGCTTCACCTCTGCTCATAATGCACGCAAACGCCGTTATGGATGGATCTTCAATCTTCACGCTTTAAAAGAAATCTAAAGAACCGATAATTAGGATTAACCGTTTGCTTACGGGTGGGACAGCGTCCATCCCAAACGAAGAACCCCTCAAAAAGACAGGTATTTAACATATCCAATCCCAAAAGGTTCGATCCCCCTTTGCAGGCGTTGGCGTCCTTGGGACGCTGTCCCACTCGTAAGTAAAAGGTTAACAAATCTCATTAAGACAGTGTTTTCAATTTTGTTCTCATTTATTATGCAAATCTTGAGCTTTTCCCCTGGAATACATCTCAAAGCACGTGGTTTCAAATGTAAACAAATTATTTATCAGTCAAACAGATAGCATGCTAAAAGCTCTAACAATCGGGACAATGTAACGTACGTTCTTTACAAACAATAAAACGAATTAATTTTCGTAATTACTTTGTTTGATTTTTTGTAAAAATTAACAACAAGACCCATAATTGTTAACTGCATTAATCGTAATTGTTCATGGAAATCATAGTAGCAAAACACAATTACAACTGCTTACTTTTAATATCTTTGGTGCTTTAATTTTACTGGAATTTAAACTTGGACTATCTTTGTGACGATTCTGTCATCAACCAATCACAGAGAAGTTGAAAAGTTGACTCAACCCATTAAATCTGTATCTATACTGGTATTGCTAAATTCATTTAATTAATGTTCAATTAACTAAGGTTTTAATCAAAATTCTAACCCCGTCTTTTAAGGGGTAGGACAACCTAATGGTTAGTGCGCAGGGATTGTACTCGGACAACCCAAGTTAAATTCCCGACTCTACCCAAACTATGTCAGTGTTAACACGGAGTACGGGCATGTTAAATATGTGGGTCCGTAAGCCCTTCCCAGGGGTTGACGGTAGGGAAAGGAGGGTACGGTCTCTGTGGATTCCGTCCGCTCCCCTGGGTTCTAGCCTAAATTGGATGACACTTCCCAATCTTCCAAACAGATAACTTACACTTTCGGGTAGGTCGGACGGTCTGGATCGAAGAAGAAGAAGCCCGTTATTTACATCAACGGGTTCATATTATTCTATATGCAAAATTTCCGAACTGTATATTTTGCTGTTTATTCGCAGTGCAGCGTCAAAATGTTGCAGGATTTTTATCAATAAAAGAGCAACAGCATGGATGGCCGACATCAGTTTGGCATTACAGAGCGAAACATCAATATTATGTCGCGCTACACATATTTTTGATAGTGTTCAAAGAGATGAGAAAAATTCATCTTCACCTAAATAGACACATTTTCCTCGGTTATTCTCTGCGGAAGCAGGGATCTAACGTTCTGAATTTTAAATGAAAGCCGGAGAAAATTATATTTAGCCTTCCAGAATGCTAAATGAGGAAGCGACCGCCAGCGCTCATTCTGCAATCGTGGGATTTGGCCGCGTGTTCGACACATCACGCGAAACGCGCCATTTTCCAAATATGATTACGGCTCCCAGAATTGTTTCACCGTTGACGTGCCTGAAGTTTGCAGCGGCAGCTCGCGACATTTTGTAAACGGTTATAAGCACCATTAAAAGCAAAATAGTTTTTCATTTGGACTGGTGACCACCTGTGTATTCAAAAAGTTAAATTGGATGAAAACGTAATTTATTCATTAGTGGGGGGTAATCCCCCCCCCCTTTTTTTTTACTGTGTGATATACGATAAGGTAAATTTCATTTCGCCCGAAAACAGCCTTCGCATTTTATTAACTTCATAAATATTTAGCGTTCGAATTCGAATTTCTTGGCGGAAATTCCGATTCTGCGTACGCCTAATGTGTACAAAATTTAATTCTGAATAATCTGCCTCCGATTGGCTCAAGTGAATTGGAAATGGAAAAACTCAAATGAAAAAATTATCCCGATTTATGAAAAAGTTTTGAAAGTATTACATTAGGAGTTATCAAATGCAATTGTTTCATATAATATTCATTTCTGGGCTGGTAAAAAGGGAAGAAAATCGTGCACGGCTACACAGCGTGGATACTGGGGAAAAGGCGTTTCTTCAATTTAGGAAATTTATTCGTAAAATTGTCGAATTTGTACTGCATTATCAGTGATTTTGTAAATCGTTGTTCGCTGTGTTGTAAAGTTATCATTGAACAGCAAATTATAGTGTAATGATATAGTTTCATGTTTAAGTTCTTTATTATGCTATAGAATGCTGCAGGAGCAGTGAAATTTAAATAGCAATTTGCAATAATGAAAATATTTTTATATATATATAGTAAAAACCCGAAGCATTATTCTTTCCTGATATTTCGTTTTTGGTGGTTTTTGTTCTAAATTAGAACTCTGTTATGACTCACAGATACTTAAAATGGGAGTACCTTTAATAAAGATAATATAATATGTAGGACTTTTTCGTGGCCAAATAAAAAGCGTGCTATATTAATGGGATGGTATACCTGACGGTTGCTCCCTAATGAATTCTATAATAGGACTATATTTTGTTATAAACGTACTACAACATTTCAGATATGTCGATTTCATTTAAGAAGCCTTTTCTTTTTCAGATTAAATAAATTATGTTTCTGTAAGTGCTCGTATATTACATTACAAATTCATACATAAATCGTTTATGAAATATAAATGTATTCTGCCCTGCAATTAGGTAAGGAAAAGTCTTACATGTAACATTTCAGTAAAATGAAACATTTACATTTGAAAACATTTGAAATGTAGTTCGCGAGTACACGTTTGAAAAATGTAATTAGTTTGCATTTAAAAATGTAATTTACACCCTATATCTCTAAAAGAAACTCGGAGGGGGAATTGGAGTATGACTAGCTACTAAAATTAAATGGATAATAGCTCCACATGACATTCTCATACTATAATCCATTTTTAAATAGAAAAAATCGGTATCGTTAATCCAAATGATTACGATTATAGCATGTCACTTTTCACATTAAGGAACTTGACAAAATACTTCATTTCATACCATACTTGACAATGTACCCTAGGGAGTAACTTGCCCCCCCCCCCAATCCTCCCTCCCCCACCGAAGGGGCCAATGACGTCACAAACACAAAAATAGTATCGCGGTTATTTTTGACAACAATGATTGAACATTTGAATTGGAGTTCGCGAATACACGTTGAAAAAAAGTAATTGGTTTGCATTTAAACGTGTAATTTACAACCGATATCTTTAAAAGAAACTGGGGGAAAAATTGGGGTGATGACTAGTTACTAAAATTAACTAGATAATAGCTCCACTCGACTTTCTCATACTATAATCCATTTTTAAATAACAAAGAGTTTGACAAAATATTTCGTTTGATACCATACTTGACAATGTACCCTCGGGAGTAACTTCCCCCCCATCCTCCCCCCACCACCGAAGGGGCCAATGGCGTCACAAACACAAAAATTGTATCGCGGCTATTTTTGACAACAATGACTGAACATTTGAATTGGAGTTCGCGAGTGCACGTTGAAAAAAAGTAATTGGTTTGCATTTAAAAGTGTAATTTGCAACCGATATCTTTAAAAGAAACTGGGGGAAAATTGGGGTGATGATTAGTTACTAAAATTAACTAGATAATAACTCCACTCAACTTTCTCATACTATAATCCATTTTTAAATAGCAAAGAGCTTGACAAAATATTTCGTTTGATACCATACTTCATAATGTACCCTCGGGAGTAACTTTCCCCCCATCTCTCCCCTCCCCACCGTGGAGGCCAATGACGTCACAAACAGAAAAATTGTATCGCGGCTATTTTTGACAACAGTGATTGAAACTATTAGTCTCGTAGTCATTGAGCTATGAATAATTCCGCTTATGCAAGATTATGTCAAATTATGTCCTATGCTATAAAATTTTGACTAAAATTTAAAGTTTTCGCTCGAATTTAAAAAAGTTCTATCTATTGTAGTTATAGATTTTTTTTATGACAAAACCGGTTAAAGTTTCTTGAAAATTCGCAGCAGCTATCGTGTACACAAGAAATCGACCGCAGACATCAGACAGACAGACGGACAACCCTTTAAAAATATTTGAAACGTATTCAAGAGGTCTTAAAATATATATTGGCATCAAAATCTCGAAATCAAAAAGTTTCGGGAAAACAATACTTTTTCAATACTACGCATGAAAAAGTAAAAATCTGATGTAGGCAGCACATGACTTTCCCTGCAGACTAAAATTCATTTTTTCATTATTTCTTTGAGAACTCATTAAATTGAGTTTAATTGCACAAAATGGCACTAAATTTGCATTTTTAATTAAATTTCTCCTTTTATTTGGTAATTGGATATTTTCCCAAAGGCAGCATAAAAAATGCGAAAAATCTCCAATATCTCGAGAACGGTTAGTCCTAGAGTAATAGAGTTGTTTTTTTTCTCATGTAAAAGAAGTGAGTATCATGAGTATCATGTGAAAGAGGAGGTAATTTGCAAGAGGGGTTAAGCATGTATTTAATGCTGCGATTTTCGGCATGATTCCAATACTTTCCCTATACATTACCATGTATTACAGGGAAAGTAAAATTTACTAGTTTATGATATGAATAAAAATAAATTATTAAATATATAAACATATTATACGACACAAATAAATTTAAAAAAAATGCTTGTAATTAAGCACTTTAAAAAATAAATTATTTTATATACTATTGAAAATTGTTTTAAAAATACCTGCTTGTAATTTAACGAGTGAGTATCATGTGAAAGAAGAGGTAGTTTGCAAGAGGGGTTAAGCATGTATTTAATGTTGCGATTTTCGGCATGATTCCAATACTTTCCCTATACATTAACATGTATTACAGGAAAAGTAATAATAACTTGGTCATGAAATGTAAAGAGGACACAATTTTTTCTTCAAATTGTTAATGACAGTAAAACAGTATGATACCAGTAAAACTATACCCCATGAAATATGAATCTATGAGAATGTCTTGCACGCCAGTTATTACTTTATATTGAGAAAGGATTGTTTTCACGAAAATTTTCGGTTTCGAGATTTTGATGCCAATATATCTTTTACAATCTCCTGAACAATTTTTGATTTTTTTTAGTGGTATCCGTCTGTCTGTATGCCTATCTGATGTCTGAGGTCGATTTCTTGTGTACACCATAGTTGCTATAAATATTATTAGATTTTCGCAAAACTTTAGAACTAGATGATTTTTTTTTTTTTTTAATTCGGGCGAAAACTTTGAAATTTTGTATTTCTTTAACATGGCAGCATAGAACAAAATTTGGCATAATCATGCATACAAGGAATTAATTAGGGCTCAAAGATCACGAGATTTAATAGTTTCAATCATTGTTGTCATAAATAGCCGCGATACATTTTTTTAGTTCGTGGAGTTATTGGCCCTCGTTGGTGGGGTGGGGGGTGGAGTTATCAACCGGATGCACATTATCAAATATGGTACCAATCGAAAGATTTTGTCAAGTTCTTTAAAGTGAATGGTAGCACGCTATTATTGTAATCATTTGGATCAGCGATATCGATTTTTCAAAATTTTACTTGTAAAATTTGGGAGGAAAATACCCATAAACTACATAAAATGGATTACGGAATGAGAAAATCGATTTGAGCCATTCTCCAATTAATTTTTAAATATCGTTAAGTTGGTTCTTTTCATCTGGCAACTCAGGTAAAACGTTTGTTCAACAATTACCCTAGAATAACCAGCATTATTATTCGAAAAATACTTTTGTTTAATGTACAGATAAAGCACAATTACTCTATATTTAAATCTTTATAATTTTAAGAATTAGACGCAGTTTGTCTTTTTTTTTTTTTAATAGTTTTACAATAAGTTTTTAATTTATCTTCTGAATTTGGAATAAACAAATTATGAATCTGAAAAATAAATATTAACAGCCTACAAGGTTGATCAAAAGTATCAGCAGTTTGCGCAAATTTTTATAACTAATTATGTAATTTAGATTGCTCGAGTAAAAATAAATGATTCAACAGCATTTTAATTTTCAGAACAATCAGTTTGATCCACAAATTTTGTGCAAACCCGATAGGTAAATGTTTCATCAGCTTTTTGATTGAATATTATATGTATTTCGTTGCAAAATGGAACACAAACTAAATGCACGGAAATTTATTATTTTCAATTTGAATTAACTAAATAATGAAGTTACGAATAAAAAAATTGCATCTCGGCTATTTTTCCCGACAATGATTTAAACTATAAAGTCTCATAGTCATTGAACCATAAATAAACCCTTTCTTGCATGATTATGTCAAATTTTACCCATTGCTGCCATATTAAAAATATATAAAATTTCGAAGTCTTTGCTCGACTTTCCTTTTATAATGCAATGAATTTACTACTTTTACAGCAAAAAAATAGCTTATTCTTATAGTAGATACTTACATTCTTCTCAAGATATTGAATTTTCATCAATCAGTCGTCATTGTCATTGATTTAGCGTCATTTTTAATCATTTGGTGAGATTTTCGTTAATTTGACAACATTTCAAAAAGTCGCCAAGTTGGCGACATTTTGCCAAATTCGTCGCCAAAATCTCACTAAGCGTTATGGAAGGAGTAATAAGTTATTCTTATAGTAGATAAATGACTATTGGAGTTCAAATACAAAAGTATTACTCAAAATATCTTTTCTCATGAATGGCACGAGCTAGATCCACGAAAATGACGTCACCAAATTTATCGCATGATAGTACATATGAAAAGTGAACATGTTTCTCAACAGTTAATATATTGTTTTTAATTTGTGGGATTTTTTGATAAATTTATTAGAAAAATGTGCAATTACTCGAGAACGGTTCATGCCAGAGTTCTAAAATTTATGTCAATCGTTTTCTAAGGAAAAATTACATAAGAAATATCTATTTGCGTAACTATATTAAAGGTTTTGATATTTTCAAAATTTCACTCGAAAATTTAGGGGGGTTCTAAACATTCGATTGCATTTAAAAACAATAGGCTTCCAGTATTCACGGATTGTGATTTTTGTACCAAATTTCATTCGAATGGATCCATTCGTTCGTGAGATATCGTCTCCACAGACTCACTGACACACACACTCACACAAACATCACCTCAAAAATGAAAATGGTTAATTCGTGATCAGGGATGCTTGAAACGTGCTCTCCCATCGAAAACTCGAATTCGAATTTTCGACCTCATCACAAAACTTTCCTTATACATTATGTATATAACGAAAGTAAAAATATAAGATTTCGAAGTTTTCGCTCGAATTTTAAAAAATTCTATCTGGCTCTAGTTTATATATATATATATATATATATATATATATATATATATAACAAAGCTGGATATAAAGTTTTGTAAAAATGTATTAATATTTGTAGCTGCTATCGTGTAATAATTTAAATATAATTTGCTAAGTTGTGTTATTTTCCTGCTATGTGCAACTTGCATTTGCCGCTGGTGAATAAACCCTCCGTCTTAAGATTTAAAAGATTGTCAACTGTCAACAGACTATCAGCAAATAACGAGATACCAATCAATTTTGAAGTTTTCCGTTGTTAGCACTGAAAGAAATGTTCAACAACTAGATTGCAACGTAAAATGTAGCGCAAATAAATTTATGTAAGCAAACAAACGTTTCGGAAGTCCTTGGATTTTCTTCTTCAGTGCAGGCAAGCAGGAACCTGAACGCCCAAATAAGCGCTAGACTATGAAATGACAAATCCTACGATACAGTAGCGCCACCTAGTGTACTAAAAGGGAAGCAAAGTGAGAAAAAATCATGAAATGAAGGAAATATGAAGTAAATAAGAAAAAAACGAAATGAGGGAAATATGAAGTAAACAAGAAAAGAAATTGTATCGTATATGAACTAAACGTGCGGAGTAAAAATCGAAACAGAGAAACAAAACTTAGACAAGGCCATGCCATACTTCGGAGAAATAGTGTTTTTTGAAGAATCATTAACCATATTACTGAAATTTTCAGCGATAGGATAAGATTCAAAGAAATCCAAATCAAAAACTGAAGAGTAATTTTGAGTAATGGCGTTAGTCGAAAAATCAAACCAGGATTTGTCTTCCAACATTGATTAGCCATCGAAGATTGATTAATTTCTTAGCTTTTGATACAGTTTTGATGTTCTTTTAAACGGCACCTTAAAACACGTTTAGTTTAACCAATGTACGATTATCCGCATTGTAATCTGTGAATATCTGTTTGAACGAGTATTAAATTCCATCAAAGGGAAATCTGGACCCACTGCTGCAGCACAGTCTCACGCAGGGTTCAAGGCATGACGCTGGATATGGTTCAAGAACTTGATCCAAATACCTTTCCGTCATCTCAGTATCATCTGTCACCACATGCAGGTCGGTGCGATATCCCAAAGAAAATCGATGCCGTAACACTACCACGACTGAAGCCGGGGTATTATGATGTTATTGAGCTGGTTGTATTTTCCTAGTTCTCTGTCTAAATCTGGGACAAAACGTGACTCATCAGTGTTGGACCATTGCGGTCCTGTTCAAGTCGCATGTTGACGACGCCAATTTAATCGTGCTCCTCTGGTCATAGCTCTCGAATGAACACAAACTCGTATAGCACACGGGCATAGAGTCCTTTGTTATGTAGCCTTTGCCTCATAGTAATGGCGAAAATCGACTTTCGTATTGTTGTAGTAGACATTGATTGGAGAGTTGGTGAGGTCTCGCGATGATTGCATATGGCCAATAATACGATGTACTGGTCATCGGAGGATATTATAGGACGACCTAGAACGCCTATTATACCTAGGACGACGTGGAACTCCTATTATACCTAGGACGACCTGAAACGCCTATTATACCTAGGACGACGTGGAACTCCTATTATACCTAGGACGACCTGGAACGCCTATTATACCTAGGACGACGTGGAACTCCTATTATACCTAGGACGACCTGGAACGCCTATTATACCTAGGACGACGTGGAACTCCTATTATACCTAGGACGACCTGAAACGCCTATTATACCTAGGACGACCTGGAACTCCTATTATACCTAGGACGACCTGAAACGCCTATTATACCTAGGACGACGTGGAACTCCTATTATACCTAGGACGACCTGGAACGCCTATTATACCTAGGACGACGTGGAACTCCTATTATACCTAGGACGACCTGGAACGCCTATTATACCTAGGACGACGTGGAACTCCTATTATACCTAGGACGACCTGAAACGCCTATTATACCTAGGACGACCTGGAACTCCTATTATACCTAGGACGACCTGGAACGCCTATTATACCTAGGACGACGTGGAACTCCTATTATACCTAGGACGACCTGAAACGCCTATTATACCTAGGACGACCTGGAACTCCTATTATACCTAGGACGACCTGAAACGCCTATTATACCTAGGACGACCTGGAACGCCAGATAGTTGTCACTTATTGATATTTGTTTCCATAGAAGATAAATGGCAGAATGGCCCCCAGAAAAGATATTGGCAACTTCGTAAACACGCCGGGGTTGAGAGTCTTCCAAACATATTCTTTGTGTCACACTAATTTAATTTAAATTCAACCCTAACGCTGTTTGAAACAGTGCCCCCTAATTTTAACCCTAACACTCCTTGAAACAGTGCCCCCTAATTTCAACTCCAACGCTCTTTGAAACAGTACCCTTTAATTTTAACCTTAACACTCTTTGAAACAGTGCCCCCTAATTCCAACCCTAACACTCTTTGAAACAGTGCCCCCTAATTTCAACCCTAACACTCTTTGAAACAGTGCCCCCTAATTTCCACCATAACACTCTTTGAAACAGTGCCCCCTAATTTCCACCCTAACACTCTTTGAAATAGTGCCCCCTAATTTCAACCCCTAACACTTTTGTGAGCATTGAAACTCTTAGACGCAAACCAGTCGTTTTCACCCTACGTCTAATGTTCATGTTGTTTAAGGAGCAAATCGCTATTGGGCACATAATTTGATATATGCATATCCCCATCGAGAACAGCAGTAAGTTTCACACAATAAAATCCACGGATGCGTTCGCTATTTTAGAATTTGCATCGCGGGTTTAACTTTTGGAAGGCAGTGTATAAGGAAAATCCTTATACATATTATAAGGAAATAAAATAATCCTATAGAATGGTTTTAAAAAATAAAGATTATAAATACTGCATATCACCTTGCAGAAAAACGATGAAATTAAAAAAGTTAAATATAAATAAATATAAATATAAATATATTTAATATTAAAAAAGTTAAATATATAGCCATATTTGAGGTTATCTTCATTTCAAGATTGAATCACATCAATCATTATTTGTTAAATATACATAGTTCTAAATTTCGTTTTTCCCGGAATTTCTTTGTCAGCACTGAAAATTTGTTTAATTCTTAAAGTGATTTAAAAATAATTAATAATGAATTTTATACATATAAATAAGCGAATAATATTTTAAATGGATCTTCAAAATAAACATTATAAATACTGCATTTTAAATTGAATAGAAACGCTGAAAGACAAATATATAACCATCTTTAAGATAATATATATTTCGGGATACAATATCGAAGTGTTTGAGATTTTTCTACACATGTTTTATACTTTAATAAATCGTCTATGTTTTATATTTCGATGCATCTTCTGCTAAAATGATATTAAATTTTGCATTACTTGCACATCGAGTTCAAAAGATGTTGCAATATTCTTCACTTGTATTTCATTTCATTACATCTATATACACAAATATAATTAAGAATTTACACACAAAAAGCGTTTCAACTAGACGCCTTCAATATATCTCTTTCAAAGATTTTCACTTTTATGTAACGAAAAATTAAATATTGATGGAGGACTTCCCAGTGTGCTACCGAGTTTGAATATATCAAAGGAAATTTAAATACCGCGAAAATTTAAGAATGTTTAATTCTCCCATCGAAAAGCATCATTCGCGATTCAAAAATTCATCTCATCCATAATGCAGGGGTTTCTTTAATATCCAATTACGATGAGTATAAGTAATATTTTCTAAACCACATTAAAATTCTCCGAGGATTTCGACAGAAATTAAAATGAAAATATGTTATTTTTTTTTAACTTTACTGGTATTTAAGAATTATTCTATTTTTTTTCGCACAATTTTGGAAGGAATAAAGTCAATTTTGATTTTGAAGCTTCCAATTTTTACTTTCCCTACTATATATATTATATGTTTAGGGAAAGTACTGCAAGAGAAGATCGCGCTCGACTGTAGATAATATCATATACAAACTGATTTCGAGTTTATTTTATGCTCGTCATCATGGAATAGTATGCATCTGTAATTGGAACAAGAAAACAATGGATGTAATAGCAGCAGGCTCAGACTGTCCCATGCTGATGAAAATGTTAAACACAAAATAAAGGCGAAACCGGTTAGTAGATGCTGTTATTTGCAATGGGAGAGCGATCCTGATTAGTGGATTCTGATTAAGCCTAAAAAGTTTTTTTAAAAAAAGCCTATTAAATGTTTTCTTGTTTTCATTGACACATTAATTGAAAAATTTCTAATTTAAAATCAATTTTGAATTTTATTTTATTATTTTATATAAATGCATTTATAACTATAAAACATGTCCATTATTGTAAACTATTCAGCGAGACAGTTCTGGATTTTTTTTTTTCAGTAGTTTTTGAAAATATTTAAAGCAATAAAAATAATAAAAATATAATAATTAAAATCGATGACTTTTTTTTTTCTCCCAAATTTTTAATAGTTAACAATCTTCACAATAACTGAAACTGTTGCACGTGAGGATACAATTTTGACGTTCGATAAATAATGTCTTAGATCTTATCAATTGTTTATTTGCCTGCCACCTAGCATGAGTCTTAGCGTTTGTTAAGAGCACACTTTTTCTGATCTAAGGAAAAGGGGCTCATCTTCGTAACAATTCAAGTCACTTAATTTTAAAATATCTGTTTTCTAGAAAGTTGTAAGATAACAGCATTTTTTAGAAAATAACTTAGACATCAACCACAATATATCACCCATGATTTCGGACAGCTCGAATTATCAGATAGAAACGCTGGGCGTAGATATAAAATTACACACGTTTAAGGTGGACATACACATTTCAAGTATTTTTGAACTTCAATCGAACATTTTCGAAACAATATGCTTATGTGTTCTTGATGCAATTCAAAATCCACTAACCCCAATCGTTGTTTGTGATCATCTCACGAAAGCTTTATAAATTGAAGAAATAAAAAGAACTTTTTAATATCTAGTGCCACAAATGAAAAATCTCTCTTAATTTCTACCTCTAATAACAGTACTAGAAATGTAGTTTATAAAGCATTGTTTATTTACAATAGTTCAAAATCCAAAAATAGTTTTGTTTGCTTTCGATAATTGAATTTGAAAACCTTTGTTTACTTTCACTAATTTGAATTTTTAAAATCCTTTATTTATTATTCAATGATTTGAATTTTTAAAAATCGTTTACTTTTATATGATTTTAATTCTGAAACTTCTGTTTACTTTTTAATAGCTTAATTTTTTTCAGAACGTTTTGTTTACTATTTTCAAATTTGAAAACCCTCTATTTACTTTCAATAATTTAAATTTGAAAACATTTGTTTACATTCCAAACAAAAGTTTTTGAAAGAAAGTAGCCTTCTTAAACCATGGAACTTCACGTAGCACATAAAATCACATAATGAAAGTGCTACACTCATCATAATTGGCTGATTACCTCTTCATTTGGCTACAAATATTTAGGGAAGAACTACACGACACAAATATTTAGAGAAGAAACTACACAAGTACAAGAAATTTCAAATACTATTTAGCCACAATTTAACGTTTTTATCATATTTTTAATACTCTCACCAATTAGTCTGAAAACCTGACAATAAAATTGTTAATATAGGAATATATTAAATATAAATTAACTGTTTTTGCTTCCCCTTGAAGTTACAATCAAGACTATAAGAAAAGTTTTACAGCCAAAGAGCAAATGGCTTTTGCGTTCGAAAATTTGTAAGAACTACAATAACTCCGTCTTTGACACTATAATAACACTGTAAATTTGAGAAAATATGATCACATCAATAAAATATACTCATTGCCATAAAAATTTGCAAACCAAGAAAGAGTTATCAGAATCGAATGAAATTTTATATATGTAAACGCAACTTTAGTATAAGTGATTATAAAATCAAAGCAAAAGGATCATTTATTACAGGAAAAACTATAACTGAACAGAGGTTCTAGTACCCTGTTGGGCCCCCTCTAGTGTGAATACACGATGTGATACGAGCGAGCATTGACGCATACAGATCCCGTACGGTATAATGCGTCATCTCATTCCACAGTTGTTGTAAGCGCGCCTCTAGTTCGATTAAACTTGTGGGATATCCAACTTGCTGTCCCAAGTGATCCCAGACATGCTCGATCGGTGACAAATCTAGGAATTGGGCAGGCCAGTGAAGGATGTGAATGTGATGGAGGCATTCCTGTGACACACTTGCTGTGTGTGGCCGAGCATTGTCCTGTTGGAAAATGCCTCCTGGGAGCTATGCCATGAGTGGCAACACATATGGATTAAGCCCCGGCCGTCCAAATAGTTGCTCAAGTCCATTGGATGAGTCGGACGGTCTGGGTTTTCAACATATGGATTAAGGAGCCAACGGCCCTACCGTGCTGAAAACACCGGTTCTCGTTAGATCACCGAAGTCAAGCAACATCGGGCCAGGTTAGTACTTGGGTGGGTGACGACCTAGGAACACCGCGTGCTGTTGGCACATTTCGGGCGCGGTAGCCCGGTGGTTTGCGCGTTGGATTTGCACGCTGCCACAACTGCCGCCGTGTTCATGCGGAGTACGATCACGTTAAACATGTGGGTCCGTAAATCCTTCCGAGAGGTTGGTGGTAGGGGAAAGAGGGTACGGCCTCTGTGGATACCTCCCCACAGGGTCCCGGTCCAAATTGGGTGGCACTTCCCAGCCGTCCAAACGGTTACCTTGCACATTTCTGGTAGGTCGGACGGTCTGGATCTCAATAACAGAAGCATATGGATTAAGGATGTCACGAACGTACAGCTGGACTGACATGGTTCCGTGCATCAATATCAAAGGTGACCGGATGTTGCATGCGACGGTATCCCATACCATTACACCAACTGTGGGAGCGGTGTGCCGCTGTAAAGCGAAGGCAGTATTGAGGCGTTCACCACAGGACTTTCACACACGCACACGGTTCGAACTTCCATTTTGCTGCTCATGTCTTCGGACGAATCGGTTGTTCTGGACTTTCGACACGTACACGGTTGTCATTATTGCCCAAATGGAATTTCGATTCGTCGCTGAAGTCGAACTGGTTCCATTCGTTTGCTGTCTAATCCCGTCGAACGTGACACCACTCGAAACGGAGGAGACGGTGAGTGGGTATGGTATCATTGGCAGCACACGTAATGGCAACCACGATACCAAATGTCCTTCAGTTAGGCGCCTCGGGATAGCACGAACAGGTACAGGGGCCCGTAGTGCAGGTGATGCCTGTGTCCTGATGGCGGACAATGATGCAGTTGGCACTGTGCGTGTGTGTCGGGTGATGCGACGGTCTTCTCAGCTATTGGTTTGCCGGGGACGTCTTGAGCCTGGCTGCCGTGTATGCGACCTCGCTATGTTCCGCTGGTCCCAACACCTCCTCACAGTAAGGTCAGTACGGCCTAGTTGGCGGGCCACTGGCCGAGCTGACCGCCCGGCTCCCATCATTCCGATGATTCCTCCCCTCTCGAACTCTGACAGCTGATCATATTGTCTTCGATGGCGGCGTAACAGCATTCCTAATGAAAAAGCGTCCCTGCAACAGATTAAATACGGGCAAAAAGCCTCTGCGCACCTTTTTTCTGCGCCAAGGAAAACGAAGTTCAATACTCTCTGGTGGCATTAAGCAATGAGCAATCAAGCCGAATTTCTAATCATTTGCATATCAGCCTGACACGTATCTTTAAGGCAAGTTTCGCTACGGTCCCACAATTACTTCTTGGTGCGCAAATTTTTATGGCTATGAGTATAACTAATGTGCGGCATCACACAGCTTGTCCTACAAACGGTGATATACTAATGTTCGATATTTTTGAAATCTTAAGGAAAGAATCTAAAATGGTTTAGTTATTGACAAAAATCTATTGGAAATTAAATATATTCATGGTTATTTATATCTAGAATTTCGTTTTCAGTACGAAATAATGTTATGAAAACTTTTAAATCCGAAAAAATCCAAGCGTAATCATGAGAATTGTCTAAAACTCTTTCTAATTCTAATTTTTCACAGAATGTACATCTACACATAAAATTAGATATTCGTTCTTAAGTTATCTCTCCCTCTCTCTCACACACACACACATATATATATATATATATATATATGCATATATACACACACACACACACACATATATATATATATATATATAAATAAAAATTGAAAGATTTTAATCGAAAACTATGCATAAGCTACTGTATGTACAAAAAAAACCCATCTCTAGCATATCAGTTACAAATGAGTAACTATAGACCAAGACTAAGGTAAAAATAGAAGGTTACATATCACTACAATGGAAAGGGGGATGAGAAGAATATTAGGATACAAAAATCACAATTAAAAGGTATATATAAATATAAATGGAAAAGAAAACATGGTAAAAATGACAAAAAGGCAATAATAATTAGCTCAAGCTAAAAGATTAAGACATAGAGAACAACAATTGAAACTACACAAAAAATGGCGGTTAGTTGGAAATTGCATTCTCATCAGGACAGCCATACAATTCGAATTAAAACCGATAGAATAGCCAGTTTCTGACAATGGCGATAGTATTTAACTATAGACACCATTGGAACTATCTACTAGCTAGTGGAAGGAGAAAAAATATATATATATATATATAGGGTGTTCCAAAAACATTGACCTCGGCTTTTATTCCTTAAATATTCATCTTAGACATACGTAATACATTACAAAGTTGCGTAAAAAGAGGAACAGAATTTTATGAAATCGATAAAAATTTTCAGGGGATTAAACTTGAAGAAATATAAATTTTAAATTTTTATACGGTCCCCGTACAAAAACATTTCCAATGAGTAAAATGTGCCCCATACACTAATAAGGTGATGTACAAAATTTCAGCATTTTATAACAAAAAGTCCCAGAGATATGTTTAAACAAAGTTGTTGAGGGATTAATCATAAATTAAATTGTAAATGTTTACAGAAAGAATGCAAATGACGCAACTCAGAAATGCATCATACGCAAGTAATATCTGCCTCTTATCTTTAATGGATCTTTGGCATGGATGAAAAATATTTTGAACAAGCTTTGTAATCTTTGTGTAAAGTTATTATTTCTACACAGTGTAGATACTTTTGTACCTATAAATAACAAACTTATTATTTATTTATGCAATCATTGTTTTCTTTCGTAATTTGTGTATGACCCCCGAAACGCGATCTGCTGACATGATTTTTCCCCTCTGAGAACCCATGTCGATGCATGGAAAAGTGGTTTAAGTCAGTTAAATGATAAAATGTTGAAATTTTGTGCATCACCTTATTAGAGTACGGGGCATATTTTACTCACTAGAAATGTTTTTGTACTGGTGCCATTTAAAAATTTAAGTTTTGTATTTCTTAAAATTTAATTCCCTTGAAAATTTTAATCGATTTCATAAAATTCTGTACCTTTTTTAACGCAACTTTGTAATTTATTATATATGTCTATGATTAATATTTAAGGAATAAAAGCCGAGGTCAATGTTTTTGGGACACCTTGTATATATATATATATATATATATATATATATATATATATAGCTATCTTTCCAAAAGTTTTTTAAATATGTCCAAGAGGTATTTAAAAGTTCTTACCTGTCAATTCAATTTTTTTTTTCGATTCTTCAATAGTAATACTTTATTATCAATTTTTAATAGCAATACTTCAAAAACATGAGAAAAAATTTGTAACCCTCTCCCCCTTTCATCGAAATTACAAACCAATAACTTACACTTTTCTTTGAAATAACTTAAAAAAAAATAAGAAATTTCTGCAAACGTGGAAGGATTAAAAATAAATACTAGTAGAGCTAATAAATGTGCATGAAAAAAATCGCAAAAATTTTATTCACTTTTACTGGGAATCAAAATCGAATATTCCTGGTTATAAGAGTTATTTATTGGAATAAGCAAATCAAAAATGCTTTTTATGTATTTTTACTAGTTCATCATGCTCCAAAACTCATGAAGTCTGTTTCTCTTAACCTTTTGCTTATGGACGCTGTCCCATCCGTAAGCAAAAAGTTAAAATAATTTTTCTAAGCGCATAAGGTTAGTTTAGTGTCCACTGAGCGAATTGCCATAAATTATAGTTTGAATTTTTTTGAGTGGACACTTCGACTCTTTTTAAATCATTAAAGTAGCTACGCCTATTTAAATATCAACATTTTATTTTCGTCACACTCGTTCATTTTTAAATATTTTTTTTACATTTAAATTTCATTTATATTTAAAACAATTTATAAAAACTGTGTTAAAGTATCAAAAAATATCTATATAAAAGGGGGGGGAAATGAGGTTTTATTTCTTGTATATTTTATTAATTACCTGTACCAATTACAAAGAATACGATTAGTGGCTTGTCGATAACGGCTTACGGAATCTCCACTACTAAAAAAATAATATATTGTAGACTTCTTTTTTGCGATTTAATATATTATAATTTTTCCCTTATATTTTCGAAATTTTTATAAACAACTAATTTAATAATCATAAGCAACTGCTTCAAAAATCGTGATTATGTCTAAAAGATTTCAAAATTAGCCGTGATTTTTCATTATTTTCTCTGTTATTTTTCTGTGACATAAAGGACTTTTTCTGTGACATGGAGTGGAAAAGTGCCTGATAACGCCGTTAACAATTAAGTGTTTAATTTTTATATAATAATAATTTAATTACTCACGAAAATAGTAAATTATAAAAAAAAAGCAGTTACTAATAATAATGTTTTGCGAACATTAGTGCAAGTTCTGTGAATCCATTGCAGCTTGAGCTCAATCTTGATGCAAAGCATCTGCGCAATAGGACATAATTTGTAAAATTGTATTTTCTGCTACAATCGCACGTTATTTCATGCTCAGTAGCATATAATACGCATTAAATCGGCCCTCGGGGCTACTTTCTGCAATGCGAACGCAATTCTAGCCACTAAATCTTTTTGAGGTACAGTAATTTAGCACCATATATCGGCCAGCCCCTGTCCTGTTAACCAACTCGTCTGAAAAAAGCATAGACATGTGGATAATATGCTATGTTGGCAACCCGGAAATGTATTAACATGACTAATAATCAACAGCACTTGCACTGTATAGATTCAGTTCCCCCATTTTCATCCAGCATATAAAGTGATCTATCTGAACGAGTACTTATGTACCTCCCAAAGGCAAATACATCTATTTTGTGCGTCGCGTTTTAAGACGGCATCCTTACCGCACGTACGTATATACACATTCCCCGCGAAGACATTTCTACGCAAAAGCATATCGCTTTCCATCTGTAGAATTTTAAAAATGTTGCAAATCTTTCGAGTGATGTTCTCGCTCACATTCGGCATATGAGATACGTGGTGGTGGAGGAGGGGGCAAAAACGGCAAGATCGTCATCAAAAGCTTTTCGCCGACTTCTAAATGTGATTTAACACGGAGTTCCATTAAAAGATGGGCAACACAAGCGTCCTCTCTCTGGGTTAAGACATCAAAAGATTCTTCTCGGGAAGAAACGGCCGCTAATAGACGAGAAGTCGAGGAAATGGGAGGTTTTTAAGAAGAAATTATTACTTCGAAATAATTTTATTTCAGCCTCGACTCGCTGCAGGATGAAAGAATCCTGTCGAAGAGTGAATTACACAGCTACCTACCTCATTTGAATAGGATGCCAGAAATAAATGGCGCGAAAATATCGAAGCGAAGGGCTTGGAGATCAACTTTGATTTAAAGAGTTGCTTTGCAATTAAAAGCAAACCTTCTGACTAAAGCAATAATGATTGTAAGGTCATGTTTTCTTACCTGAGATATATCAATCAGGAATGATACTCGATTAATCTTGATATGCTGATTAATTTTAATACTTATGCTATGATATAACTAACGTATGTGGTCAAGTTATCCTGCTGAAATAGGTTCGTTGCGAATAATATAATCACGTTATACGATTATATCTCAGAATCTAATAGATAAAAATCTGATGTGGGCAGCACATGACTTTCCCGTCAGATTTATATCCACGTTCTCTTTATTTAAATTAAATGTATTTCACTTTTAATTCAATTTTCGTTCTCAGTCGGTAACCAGACTTATTTTCAAAAGTGGCGTTGAGAAAATAGGAAAAACTAAAATATTTCGAGAACGTCTAGTCCTAGTGTAACGGGGTTGGTCTTATTCTTTTCGTCGTTAAAAATGACATATTAAACGAGCATTTAATGAATATATTTGAGTATACCTAGTTCCTTAGTTTAGATTTTGACAATTTTTGCGGGCCATTTTGAAAAAAAGGCAGTTTATTTTTTTCCGAATCGTACCAAAATCTAATCAGCACCAGGGTAAACCACACGTGACTCATCTACCGATTTTTGTGAAATTTGGTCCATTAGTTTTTCACTTAGAGTGGATACAAGCTTTTGCGGGCCATTTCGCAAAAAAAGACTGGTTTTTTTAATCCCAAATCGTACCCAAGACTAATCAACACCAGACTCGCTCACAAGTGACTTACCTACCAAATTTTGTAAAATTTGGTCCATTAGTTTTTTAGTTAGAGTGGATACAAAATCTAAGACAGACAGACAGGCAGACACACAGACACACAGACACACAGACAAACAGACACAGACACAGACAGACACACTAAAAATGGTTTTTTCGTATTCCAGAGGTCTTGAAACGTGTAGATCCGTCGAAAACTCGAGTTGCGATTTTCGACATGATTCCAATACTTTTCCTATATATTACCATGTATTGCAGGGAAAGTAAAAATGTAAATAATTTATGCTTGTTTTGTCAAAAATGGGGTACTGTTTATGAAATAATATATAAAATAATTTAATATTTCGAACTTTTTTTTTTCGGGAAAAAAAAAAACTTTTTGTCCAACCAAACGAGTTTTTATTTCACTTTGCTGACTTTTATTCGAAACATCTTCCAAATAATAAACAATGAATATAAATAGTAGAAGACAAAATGTTCTGTAGTAAATCCAGTTTCTAGAAAAATGATTTGTTTCTACACAGTTCTTATTGTTTTTTGAGCAATCCTCTTGTGCAATAGAGTTGAAGAAGATTGAAAATTTTCAATTTTAAAATGTGTATATAATGCGTATATCTCGAAAACTAAAGCGGTAAAGAAACAATTTGTAGCCCCTTAAGAGTTCAATAAAGATACGCAATTTGATTTTGGATCGGGTTCTTAATTTGACAATAAAGAGCTACTTCGTGCTTGTCTGAGGTTACCAATGTAGCATGAATGTAAACTCACCAACTTAGCAGTGGCCGGGGTTAATCCCGAGAACAAAATGAGGTTAACGAGCATTATAGGGACCTCGAGTTATTTAATAATATCGTATAAACATTCACTACAAAATGAATAAGCTAAAATATATATTTCTTTGTAAACAATGATATATTTATACATTGACAGAACTTTCAGTAATTGAAATATGTGATGCACAAACAGACAAAATTGTTCAGAAAAGCTATTCATAAGAAACGTCAACTATACAAATGAAAGAAACATATTTGATATTTTGAACAGTCCATTGTTGATGTGATATAATGGAATATTAGCGAATGTAAATTAAATGCTTTCTAAAATTATTTAGTATTTAGACTTTATATTTAGATGTAATTTAATATAGACAACTTGTATCTATCTTACTACAGAGTATTGGATTCCTCATATATTTGGACATTTTTAAATTTGTATAATTTTCGAATATCCTATTTACTTTTTACTTTCCCTGCAATATATGGTAATGTATAGGGAAAGTATTGGAATCATGCAGAAAATCGCACCTCGAGTTTTCGACGGATCTACACGTTTCGAGACCTCAGGAATACGAAAAAACGATTTTTAGCTTGACGTCAATGTGTGTGTGTGTGTGTGTGTGTCTGTCTGTCTGTCTGTATGCGTGTCTGTCTATGGACAATTTCACAAAATTTGGTAAGTAAGTCACTTGTGGGCGAATCTGGTGCTGATTAGTTTTGGGTACGATTCGGGATAAAAGAAGACGCCCTTTTTTACGAAATGGCCCGCAAAAGTTTGTATCCATTCTAGATAAAAATTTAATGGACCGAATTTCACAAAATTCAGTAGATAAGTTACTTGTGTGTCACCCTGGTGCTGATTAGATTTTGGTAGGATTCGGAGAAAAATAACCTGCCCTTTTTTGCAAAATGGCCCGCAAAAATCGCCAAAATCTAAAATAAAAAACTACGTATGCTCAAATATATCCATTAAATGCTTGTTTAATACGTAATTTTTATCGAAGAAAAGAATAAGACCAACCCCATTACACTAGGACTAGCCGTTCTCGAGATATTTTAGTTTTTTTATATTTTCTCTATGCCAACTTTGAAAATAAGTCCAGTTATCAAATGAGAATGAAAATAGAATTAAAAGTGAATTAAATTTAATTAAAATAAAGTGAACGTGGATATAAGTCTGCAGAGAAAATCATGTGTTGCCCACATCAGATTTTTACTTTCCCAGCAATACATGGTAATGTATAGAGAAAGTATTGGAATCATGCTGAAAATCTGAACTCGAGTTTTCAACGTATCTACACATTTCGAGATATCGAGAATGCGAAAAAACTATTTTAAGCGTGATGTCTCTGTATCTGTGTTTCTGTGTGTTTGTCTGTCTGTCTGTGCAGATTTTGTATCCACTCTAACTAAAAAACTAATGGACCGAATTTCATGAAATTTGATAGGTAAGTCACTTGTGGGCAAATCTGGTGCTGATTTGTTTTGGGTATGATTTGGGGGTAAAAGAACCCGCTTTTTTTTTGCGAAATGTCCCGAAAAAGCGTGTATGCACTTTAGCTGAAAGACTAATGGACCGAATTTCACAAAATTCGGTAGGTAAATCACTTGTGAGACATTCTGGTACTAATTAGATTTTGGTATGATTCGGAAAAAATAACCCGCCTTTTTTTGCAAAATGGCCTGCAAAAATCGCCAAAATCTAAAATAAAAAGCTACGTACTTGTTTAGTACGCAATTTTTAACGAAGAAAAGAATAAGACCAACCCCATTACACTAGGACTAGCCATTCTCGAGATATTTTAGTTTTTTCGTATTTTCTCTATGCCACCTTTGAAAATAAGTCCAGTTATCAAATGAAAATTAAAATTGAATTAAAAGTGAATTAAATTTAATTAAAATAAAAAGAACGTGGATATAAGTCTGCAGGTAAAGTCATGTGCTGCCCACATCAGATTTTTAATTGTTGCACCACTTGTAAACTGATTTTTTTTTTTTAAATAGCTAAAAATATTAGAAAGACCTCTGTATTAAGAAAATTACAAGTTATCTACATTAATATAATTTAACTAAAATAATTAATTTCGGCGTACTAATATCACGCCCACAACGATTAAGTTGACGGTTAAACGACTTATTATATATATTTTTTAATTTCTAACGACTCAGGATGAAACGTCACAGTATTTCCACTAAATTCAGTTCGACTTTATGGGGCAAATTAAGTGTTACGCATAAGTAGTTGTGCAACTTCCCAAGAGAAAACATCCATTTTGTTCAGTCCTGTTTTAAAACATACCATTATAAGACGCACTAGTGTATCTTAATACGAAATCATCCTTTCCCATCAATCTGAAAATGTCGCAAATCCTTCGAGTGATATCCACGTTCATATCCGACACAGAAAGAGGGAAAAAAATCAAAAAGGCAAGATCGTCATCAAAAGCTTTTCGCCGACTTCTAAATGTGATTTAACACGGAGTTCCATTAAAAGATGGCAACACTTGTCCTCTTTGGGAAGACATCAAAAGATTCTCAGAGAAAGAAACGGCCGCTAATAGATGAGAAGTCGAGGAAATGCGGGTTTTTGAAAAGAAATTATTACATCGCAATAATTTTATTTCAGCTTCGATTCGTCCGAGGTTGAAAGAATTCGACTGTAGAGTGAATGACACGTATACCTCATTTGAATATGATTCGAAAATAAGGGGCGCTAAGAAATTGAAGCGGAGAGCTTTGAGATCAAAATTCTTATTTAAAGAGTTGCTTTGCAATTAAAAATGAACTTTAATATCGCACCCATGATGAACTCAGATTCTCTTTTATGCTGTACTTAAATCGGAAATGAGACGAAATAATCTACGATTTCATTAAATTTCAAACTCTAGTAAAGAAAGTCATTCATATGAATCCCTGGTATTATAATTTATTCTTGAACATCTGCTTCCTAATGCAAATGATTAACAAACACTATGCACTGTGTAGTATCATGCAAAGCTATGTAGAATGAATTCAATGAGTTAAACCTTTGTCAATTCAATTTTTGAGAGAAAAGAAATTGTAAATGCGTGGAAACAATGAAGAAAATGAACCAGCAAAAAATGAATACCAGTTTTCTTATACTATAAATTTAGATATTTATAGTATAAGAAAACTGGTACTTACTGTTATACCTTATCTGCTACCTTTCTTATGGTATGCTTAATATTAAAAGCTTACAGAACAGAAGAGATTTCATTTTATTAACACTTTACAACATAGTTGAAAGTGTTTATGACTTTGTTCATTCTGTCTGTCTGTCCGTTAGCACGATAACTGCCGTAAAAATGACTTGATCAAAATGAAATTTTAGTATGTTTTTCAGACGGTCTGTGGGATCTATGGGAATATAAATAAATAATATCACCCAATTAGGTTTTTACTGAACCCGGATTGAAAAAATGAAATACATTGAATCCTATGGGACCTAATGTTTCAAACATTTTTTAAGCAAATTTAAAATTCACATATTGCTTCGAAAATTTTAGGAAATATTCAAATTACCCCATAAAATATATAAAAAAAATTTCAGTAAAATATGTTAGGTGGTTTTTTAAATAAAAATTATTTGATATAGGAAGAAAAACAAATTCAATTAAATTCCGACTCTCGTTATATCCTCCAGAAAGAAAAAAGAGATATATTATATAATAAATATCTTTCCAAGGGTTTAATTATTTTACATATGAGAAAAGTTTCACATTTTAAAGTAAATATGGTAGATAACAATTTTTCAAATTTTTAAATAAAATATATTATAGTATTGTGATGAATGAAAAGATTCGAAAAATATTTATGAATGAAATGCTGCTTTTATATAAAGGCGATTTATATTTCGATGACGTCATTTGAATAAAGTTTATTTGTTTTCGATGAAGTTTTCATATATAATAAATCATTGTAGTGTTATTATAATTTTAAATATATTACCGAGGAATGTATCGCATTTTAGAGACGTTTAAACCAGGCAATTTATATTTCAATACCGCCATTTGAATGAAGTTCATTTTCTTCGATGAAGTTTTCAAATATAATAAATTAATGTCGCATTGTGATAATTTTAAAAATATTACCGAGGAATGTATCGCATTTTAGGGATGTTTGTGTGAAATTGCATTGAAGTTGGAAAGTGTTTCATAATCAATGCTTTATGCATGATTGATCTTTCTTGTTTTCTCTCTCCAGGAATCTGTTCAATAACAGATTTGATTGCTTCCCTGTCTTGTGTAGGATCGGGTTTCATGTTTCCCAGTATTCTACCAGAAGAATAAATTTATTTGCTGAAAGGAAAGTTAGTACTAATATTGGTTGTTATTGTGCCATGAATAATTTCTGTAAACTATACAACAGCTTCCCCGATAACCTTGATATTTTTTATTCATCTGAAATTGCTTTTAAAAATCATTTGTTGCAAATATTTTATATTTTAATGTATTTTATATTCATTTTTACGTGCTTTTAAAAATCACTTGTTGTCAATAGTTTGCATTTTAACGTATTTTACAATATTTTAATTTGTATATTTTTGTATTGAATTTTATCTTGCACGCTGTTACTGGGACTTTGACCTGTACCTTGCATTATTTTAAATAAATAAATAAAATAATAAATAAATAATAAATAATAAATAAATAAAATGTTAAATAAATAATAAATACATAAAATGTTGTATAAAAATAAATAATAAATAAATAAAATGTTCATTTTTCAATGTCATAAATATGGAGCGGTAAAGATATTGTATTAGAAATTACAGACTTATGTACAGGATTGATAGGGAGCGGCAATAATTGTGTGATTCGTTTGCAATGGTCAGAACACAGTAGGTACCGTTATACCTCGTTCGCATTAGGAATTGGAATCTCGATTGACCCAGAGGAACAAGACCAGCTTATACATCGGGAAAAGCAGGATCGAGTTCAATCCCGTTCTGAAGAGGATTGAAATTTTGAATCCGGATTGGAACATCACCATCAAAACAAAACATAGAAATGCTGATGTATCAAACTGGATAGAAAGTTTCGGTCCCATTCGCAGAAGGGTGTACACCACGATATTGTTCTTTTCGATATATTCATCCGCCGACCCAGTTTCTCTGGTTCGATCAGGATCCCACTTCTTGAGATCCAGGATAATGATTAGGGGCTTCAGCCCTCTAAAAAAATGAAATCGTCAGTAGTAAGAAAAGGAGAGTTCACCGGCACTGGCTGTGCAATGCTGTGCAAAGCTGTGCAATGGCGGCCATCTTGGATTTTCGTAATCCTGGACGGGGGTGTAAAAGGGGGGAGAATGAAAAACGGTGGGGGTAAAAATTTTGGAGAAACTTTTTGTCGGGTGGCAACGATGTCGTAGTCTTGTACGAGGGGTTGAGGGGGGGAAAATAAATTTTTTAAATGAGATTTTTTTCTAAGTATGGAAGAAACTATTTTGAGGGTGGCAACACCGGCAGTGGCTGTGCAGTGCCGCCAGCGCCCCCTAGCGGTGAAAATTGGAACTATCGGGGATAGAACTTAGAATTGTTTTTTGTTTGGGTTGCCATAGCAACACCTGGGGGAAGAAACTATTTTGAGGGTGGCAACACCGGCAGTGGCTGTGCAGTGCCGCCAGCGCCCCCTAGCGGTGGAAAGTGGAACTATCAGGGATGGAACTTAGAAATATTTTTCTGTTTCGGTTGCCATAGCAACACCTGGGGGGGAGAAACTTTTTTCGAGGTGGCAACACCGTCGGTGGCGGTATGAAACCATCAGCGTCCCCTAGCGGCGAAAAGGAGAATTAAAACTTGGGATTTTTCTGATAGTTGGGATTTTTTTTTTTCTTTTTCTAAATGAATTAATTAAGTACGAAATATTCGCATTTTTTTTTTCTAAATGAATTAAAGGCGTTAATGAGGATAATGAAATAAAGTAATTAAGTAATGAATATCCGCATGCTAGGAGCGTGATAAGAGCATGTTATTACATGTCGAGGACATACCAGCGGTATACCAAGGGGTATGCTGAAGGCATACCAAGGTCACGTCAATACCTCTCCGTCTTCTAAGAAAAGAGTGCTTTTCCTATTCGCGGTTACGAAGTGAACTGCGGGAATATCGTATGAAGAGATACTTAAGAATCTTGTAGGGTGTAGGGGTATGTCAAGAGCATCGAACATGAATTTTAAGAATATGCCGCTTTTTGCGTTTTTTTCACAAAAAGTTTCAAAAACGTTAAAAAACAACAAAAATGTACGTTTTTAAAATAAATTGTGGTTTTTAGATTGTTTGAATTCTCTATGGGAAATAACATGGGTTTTCACACTTTTGTGTATTTTTTTGTAAAAAAATGTGCGTTTTTGCAAAAGTGTTACCAAAAAAGCGTTTTTTGAAAAATGTGACATTTTGCGATTTTTTTTTCAAAATGCCGTTTTCTCTATGGGAATTAACATAGGTTTTCGCACTTTTACATTTTTTTAAAAAAAATGTGCGTTTTTGCAAAAGTGTTACCAAAAATGCGTTTTTTGAAAAATGTGACATTTTGCGATTTTTTTCAAAAACACACTTTTTACTTGTAAAAACTAAGAAAAACACGTTTTAAAAGTAGCAGAATCGCGTGAATTGGTGTTTTAAAGTAGCAGAATCGCGTGAATTGGTGTTTTAAAGTAGCAGAATCGCGTGAATTGCTGTTTTAAAGTAGCAGAATCGCGTGAATTGGTGTTTTAAAGTAGCAGAATCGTGTGAATTGATGTTTTAAAGTAGCAGAATCGTGTGAATTGATGTTTTAAAGTAGCAGAATCGCATGAATTGGGTGTATGAGAGGAGGTGTGTTTGCCCAACCGGTCTTGGAGTTTAAATTAATATGCGTGCTATTTTATGCATATGTTATTTCTTTAAACCAACATGTAATCTCTTAGAAAACCACAGAGTACATTAAATCACGATGACAGATCTACCCCTCCCCACCTCGCGTGAATGCGGATAGTTACATCGTATGGTCAGTGCGGGAAAGATGGGATACTACTATCAGAGCGTGGTTCTGTACCAGGCTATAACTCGAGGCTATTTGCCGCGTTGAGTTGGGTCGACTGAACTGCTCTCGCTGCTATTGTTAACATCTGTGGTGGAGGATAGCTTTTACGGGCCCATAGAATGCTTGTGTTGTTAGATTAAAAAGACACCACTAAATATCATTGTATTCTCAGCTGGGAGAGGCTCTTTTAAAGAAGTTCTTATTAAATTTTAACATGTTTTAAAAAGAATCTTTCATTCATTAGTGTTATGAATCTCGCAAGTTAATTAAAGGATGTTAATTAAATTAATTGATTAAGTATTGAATGTCTATATACCAGGAGCATGTCAAAGACATGTCAAGGGGTATGTCAAAGCGTACCAAGGGTGTACCAAAGGAGTATGCTGAAGGCATACCAAGACCATCGTTCCTACACTATCCCTCCGCTATATCGCGGTTACGAAGTGAACTGCGGGAATATCGTATGAAGAGATACTTGAGAATCTTGTATGATGAGGGGAAATAATATATCTGTACTTACTTGAATTTTACACGTTTGTAATTTTTTTTTTCTAAAAAAATGTGGTAATGGGAAAAATTAACATTTTGTTAAAATGTTCCAAAACCGTAAAAAAGTAACAAAAAATGTGGTAATGGGCAAAATTAACATTTTGCGTCTTTTTTTTGAAAATGTTAATTTCTCTATGGGAATTAACATGGGTTTTCACACTTTTGTCATTTTTTTTTCAAAAAATGTGGTAATGGGAAAAATTAACTTTTTGCATAAAATGTCTCAAAAACGTAAAAAAGTAACAAAAAATGTGGTAATGGGCAAAATTAACATTTTTGCGATTTTCTTCAAAATGCCAATTTCTCTATGGGAATTAACATGGGTTTTCGCACTTTTGTAATTTTTTTACAAAAAAATGTGCGTTTTTACAAAAATGGTACTAAAAATGTGGTAATGGGAAAAATTAACTTTTTGCACAAAATGTTGCAAAAACGTAAAAAAAACAACAAAAATGTGTGTTTTTTACAAAAATGTGATAAAAAAGCGTGTTTTTAGAGTAGCAGAATCTCGGGAATCTCGAGAATCTCGGGAATTGGGTGTATGAGTGGGGGTGTGTTTCCTCAACTATTTCGGTCTTGGATTTCAAAATTTAAAACACATATAGCTTTCTGAGGGAGTGAGAAACGCCTAATATGCTGATACATATGACACACGCACTCAGCACAAATCGATAGAAATAAATGGTGAGATAGTTTTTAAAGACGAGACTTTGAAATTGTTTTCGATAAATAAGGTATTTGAGGTTATTTAACGTGTGAATGAACGATACATGCCAATAAAATGAGGAACTAGGCTAAGTTTACAAGTATAGGACTTTAAAGTTTTGATGTTTTAGGGCTAGAACTTAAATTTATAATTAAACATGATTTATACTAACTACTGCAAAGGGAGAAATGCATAGCGAAAGGGGTTATGTGTATATATATATATATATATATATAATACATATAACCAACACCCACCGGTGGAATGCAGATCTAAGATAGTATTTTTAGGAGAAGACATGAGATTCTTAAGTAAATGGAGTATTTAGAGGCATTTAAAGAGATATAAACATATGATAAGGTAGCATCCATAATACGCACAACTAATATAGGACAGCGAAAGGAAAACTTTAGTATTGTTTAGAGACCGAACTTCAAATATGTAAGTAAATGTAGATGTTTGGGAAATTTTTAATGAACTATGTGCGATACACATGTCTCCGATCGCAGTGGTGGAAAAGTGATACCGGAGCAGTTTTTAAAGATGTGACTTTAACTTTTTTCAATTAAGTGAAGAATCTACTAAATATTAGAGGGTGCTAGCGCTTACCGAGGGTTTTATGTATAATACACATAAGTAGCATATAACATTAGGAAGGGGATATTACAAAAAAATATAGGACCTTATATTTTCAATCAAGATAGGACCTTATATTTTTGTAACTAAATGAGATATCAAGAAACATTTAAAGGGGATGAAAACATCTAATGAGGCGGAATGGGGGGTGTACTTACCCAAGATACCCAGCACTGAAATTATTCACTAAGACAAATTTTTTTTAAAGTAAAGACTTTAGAAGTTTCACATAAAAGGCAATTTATACTAGTTTTTAAAGAAATGAAAACGCCCAGCGAGATGACTTAGAATGAATACAACGCCGATATATATAACAGTAAAAAGAAAACTTAAATATTGTTTAAAGACTGCACTTCAAATTTCAAAGTAAATGTGCATACCCAGAGACTTTTAATGGACTAGTATAATACACATACTTGATAGAACAGCTAAATGACGAACTAAGAATAATTTATAAGTATGTAACTTTGGATTTTTTTTTTTTTAGTTAAATAGGGAATTTCTACTCATTTTTAAAGCTATACTAAAGGATGTACAACAAATTTTTAGAAGGGACTTAGGGAATTTGCTAGCTAAATAGGGATTTCCACTACTTTTTAAAGGGATATAAAGACATACTAAAGGGTGTACAGCAAATTTTTAGAGGGGACTTTGAGAATTTTTTAGCTAAATAGGGATTTCTACTAACTTTTAAGGAATAGAAACACGTACTGAAGAGTATAGAGCGTAATCATTACTAACACCTAGTGCTAAAATGAGGAATTAGAGTAATATTTAGAGGTGGGACTTTAGATTTTTAAGTAAATGTTATGTTTAAAAACTTTTAAAGTAGCGTAAATACCTACTAAGATGACATATGCGATACACATAGCCAATACATAGTTATTAAATAGGGAAAAGCTAAGATGCCTTTTTAGAATAACACCTAAAATTTTTTCTAACTAACCGCAATATATCAACACTTAAAGCGGACGAATACGAAGATTCAGACGGCATGTGCGATACACATCGCGGGCACATAATAGTTAAATGTTAATTTAAGTAAGTTTTTAAGGATAGAACTCTGAATTTTTAGGGTAAATGAGATGTTTAAGAACATTTAAAGAGTCAAAAACACCTAATAAGGCGGTATGAGATGATTTCATCATCATCAGATAACAGCGAAATGGGGATACTACAAATATTTTAAAGGGGAATCCTTAAAATTTCTAAGTAAATAACCTTTAAAGGGGTGAAAAATATATAGTGAAGTTGTGTAGATAATACAGATCATCGACATTCTAAAACAGACAAGACATGTCTATACAAGATAAAAAAAATGTTGTACGTTAATATAAACATACATTATTCTATGTAGCAATGTAATACATACCCCAAGATTTATATAAAGTAATTGCGAATACATTATACCAATCCCATCAGAAATCAGCTAAAATAATAAAATTACCAAGCTGAATAATATATCTAGGTACTAAAACCCCAACAAACTACATTAAATTGATAAAAATCTTAACTAAATAAAATAATGAAGCTGTAACATACTATAAAAATACTAAGTTTAATAAAATAATAGAATAAAATCATATTAAAGCAAGTACTTACATGTTCAATCCGACTCAAAATGCTACATTAGGTGTAGGCCGATGAATAATGACAGATATAACATCTCCAGCTTTACCAACTTAAACCGACATATTCGCAGAGCAACTTGAAACGCGTCTTGACAGCACGAAATCCACAGCAGAAGTGATAAAATCGATACTTCAACGACACCCCCTACACGACAAGGTCACATCAAGGTCATATCAGGGTTACAGTTAAACTATGGTATAAAATAGAATCACATGTTAAAAAATAATAGATTTTAGTAAAATAATTAAAGAAAATCCCTCTGTGATTATGAATGACCTGTCTATATTTACCGTGTGTGTGTGTGCGTGTGCGTATGTGTGTGTGTGTGTGTGTGTGTGTGTGTGTGTAATTATACCTTAAAAAGCTATATATCTGTAGTATCCCAACGGATACTAATATTTGTTTTTCAAACTTAGAAAAACTTTATTTCAGTTGCACTTATTTTAAGTGTAATTAAAAAAAGTTTTAACTAAATGTGTAAAACAAATATTAGTATCCGTTGGGATACTACAGATATATAGCTTTTTAAGGTATAATTACACACACACACACACACACGCACACACATACGCACACGCACACACACACACGGTAAATATAGACAGGTCATTCATAATCACAGAGGGATTTTCTTTAATTATTTTACTAAAATCTATTATTTTTTAACATGTGATTCTATTTTATACCATAGTTTAACTGTAACCCTGATATGACCTTGATGTGACCTTGTCGTGTAGGGGGTGTCGTTGAAGTATCGATTTTATCACTTCTGTTGGGTTATACTTTTGGATATTTAATTAATTTAGGAGTTTTGCTTTTTGTTTAAATGTGTTCAGGGGTCTTATTTACATAGTCATTCTCTTTTAGCTATCCATTTTCCAATTGTTTAGGTTTTTGATATTCTTTGTTCAAATAGGTTCTATTCTATAGGTTTTGTGTTAAAAACGGCGAAAGTTCGTTCTTTTTAGGTTTTAGCAATTTAAATTTATTTAAATTGGCTAATTTGTGATTCCATTTATTGCCCTTTTTATTCCCTTTAATTTGATTCCAAATTTATTGCTCTCTGTTAAAAATTGGTTAATTCATCGCAATTTTACAGTTTTATTCTATTTTCAGCTTTTTAAATATTTCAGAATCGTCCATGTTTAAATTATTGCCGAATTCGTATATTTCCAACTCGTCTCATTTCATTTCCTTTTAATTTTCGTCTGCTTTGAAATTCCATTTCTCTTCTTTAAAGTTTCGAGTTTTTAATTGGTTGATCGTAATATTAAAATCGTCTGTCATTAATTATTTTATCGTTCATCGATAATTTTGTTGACAGTCTGTGGCAGCGATGTTTCGCAGTATATAAGCAAATCGCGCACTTTTTCGCTCTCTTTTTTTCTTTTTTTCACTTTTCTTCTGCTTATGGCAGGATTATGGATTAGAACAAGGGGATGTAAGCTATTAAGCTGTCCTGTGCCGTTAGGCACACATTCTGTGGAATGTCTTTTTTCGCGACTTTTAAGTTTGTTCGTGTTTAATTTACGATGTCCAGCCCACGATTCTTGTTTCCTGCTATGACTTAAGTGACGTACTCTTAACGCTGCATATAAAATAAAATGTTTATCCCGGCTAATTAAACGTCTGATCTGTTATGAAGTTGTAGCGTCTTCAATCTGTTTTTCCCGCCGTGGAGGCGAGGTTTATTCTAAACAGTTGGGAGCATCCGAAATTATTGTGTCTACAAGCTCTCGCCTGCCATGTGGATTTGAGAAGTGCTCTGACGCCAATTAGGCGGTTGTTTATCGTTGTCAGTGTGCATTCTTTAAATGATGTATTGAGTCGGCATTTCCATATGATATTACTGGACTATATGCTCGGCGTTTAGTACTGATGAGTAAAGAAGTGTCCATTGTTTCCGATGAAGAAATCGTTGATTGAGGTTTGGTGCTGATCGAATTTTCGACGTTGAGGAGCTTGCTGTCGTGTGAACGGTCCTTCTTTTGGACAGGAATGGATGCTTTTCCTCGTGATTAAGCGATTGGACTTTTGCCTTTCCATCTTCGTCTCATCTGTTGGGATCTGATGCATCCAGCATGTTCCATGACGGCTCTACATCCGGGTGATATCTTTTAAATGCTGATTTTTATTTGCTTCTGTCGGTTTAGACTATTTATTTTAAAGTTTAATTGTGTTAGTAGAATAAGACCCCTTTAGACTTATATATTTTAAGTTGCGAATCCTGTGGTTATCTTTTTAAATTTTGTTCTAAATTCCCTTTTTGGCTAACTGATGTTTTTTTTTATCTAAAATTTTAGTTTTGATAAATAATTGAATAAGTTTAATATTGTTAACTTTAAAATTTAATATTCTAACGTTTTTCCTACCACTATACGACCGGCCATTCTATTTATTTATTTAAGTTGTTTATTGGATTTGTTAGTTAATGAGATGTAAAATATTTTGGAAATTATTTTAAAAGTGAAGTTTAAAATTTTAATAAACGTTAGATTTTTGAAAACCTAAAATCTGTGTTCTCTCTCTTTTATTTTAATGCATTTTTATATTTTTAGGAAAGTTCCATTTAATTACATGTAGAGTACATATTTGTACACGTAGGGAAACTGGTCAATAGGTCCACTTTCTGTTTATTTAAGAATTCAGTATTATTGCTAGAATGTTTTCAGATTTGAGGAACTTTAGAACTTTTTCAGTGTTTTCAGATTTATGTTAGATAAACTTTACAAATTTCAGTGTATTTTAGAAGCACTTTCAGATTCATTTTCAGATAACTTTCAGATTTTTAGATACTTTACAAGTTTAGGAACGTTTGGAATGTTTTCAGGAATTTAGAATGTTTTGAATATTTAGAAATGCTTTTAGTATATCATAAAGTCATAATGTTCCTTTTTTCTTTCCCCCCAACACTTCTGCTGTGGATTTCGTGCTGTCAAGACGCGTTTCAAGTTGCTCTGCGAATATGTCGGTTTAAGTTGGTAAAGCTGGAGATGTTATATCTGTCATTATTCATCGGCCTACACCTAATGTAGCATTTTGAGTCGGATTGAACATGTAAGTACTTGCTTTAATATGATTTTATTCTATTATTTTATTAAACTTAGTATTTTTATAGTATGTTACAGCTTCATTATTTTATTTAGTTAAGATTTTTATCAATTTAATGTAGTTTGTTGGGGTTTTAGTACCTAGATATATTATTCAGCTTGGTAATTTTATTATTTTAGCTGATTTCTGATGGGATTGGTATAATGTATTCGCAATTACTTTATATAAATCTTGGGGTATGTATTACATTGCTACATAGAATAATGTATGTTTATATTAACGTACAACATTTTTTTTATCTTGTATAGACATGTCTTGTCTGTTTTAGAATGTCGATGATCTGTATTATCTACACAACTTCACTATATATTTTTCACCCCTTTAAAGGTTATTTACTTAGAAATTTTAAGGATTCCCCTTTAAAATATTTGTAGTATCCCCATTTCGCTGTTATCTGATGATGATGAAATCATCTCATACCGCCTTATTAGGTGTTTTTGACTCTTTAAATGTTCTTAAACATCTCATTTACCCTAAAAATTCAGAGTTCTATCCTTAAAAACTTACTTAAATTAACATTTAACTATTATGTGCCCGCGATGTGTATCGCACATGCCGTCTGAATCTTCGTATTCGTCCGCTTTAAGTGTTGATATATTGCGGTTAGTTAGAAAAAATTTTAGGTGTTATTCTAAAAAGGCATCTTAGCTTTTCCCTATTTAATAACTATGTATTGGCTATGTGTATCGCATATGTCATCTTAGTAGGTATTTACGCTACTTTAAAAGTTTTTAAACATAACATTTACTTAAAAATCTAAAGTCCCACCTCTAAATATTACTCTAATTCCTCATTTTAGCACTAGATGTTAGTAATGATTACGCTCTATACTCTTCAGTACGTGTTTCTATTCCTTAAAAGTTAGTAGAAATCCCTATTTAGCTAAAAAATTCTCAAAGTCCCCTCTAAAAATTTGCTGTACACCCTTTAGTATGTCTTTATATCCCTTTAAAAAGTAGTGGAAATCCCTATTTAGCTAGCAAATTCCCTAAGTCCCTTCTAAAAATTTGTTGTACATCCTTTAGTATAGCTTTAAAAATGAGTAGAAATTCCCTATTTAACTAAAAAAAAAAAATCCAAAGTTACATACTTATAAATTTTTCTTAGTTCGTCATTTAGCTGTTCTATCGAGTATGTGTATTATACTAGTCCATTAAAAGTCTCTGGGTATGCACATTTACTTTGAAATTTGAAGTGCAGTCTTTAAACAATATTTAAGTTTTCTTTTTACTGTTATATATATCGGCGTTGTATTCATTCTAAGTCATCTCGCTGGGCGTTTTCATTTCTTTAAAAACTAGTATAAATTGCCTTTTATGTGAAACTTCTAAAGTCTTTACTTTAAAAAAAATTTATCTTAGTGAATAATTTCAGTGCTGGGTATCTTGGGTAAGTACACCCCCCATTCCGCCTCATTAGATGTTTTCATCCCCTTTAAATGTTTCTTGATATCTCATTTAGTTACAAAAATATAAGGTCCTATCTTGATTGAAAATATAAGGTCCTATATTTTTTTGTAATATCCCCTTCCTAATGTTATATGCTACTTATGTGTATTATACATAAAACCCTCGGTAAGCGCTAGACCCTCTAATATTTAGTAGATTCTTCACTTAATTGAAAAAAGTTAAAGTCACATCTTTAAAAACTGCTCCGGTATCACTTTTCCACCACTGCGATCGGAGACATGTGTATCGCACATAGTTCATTAAAAATTTCCCAAACATCTACATTTACTTACATATTTGAAGTTCGGTCTCTAAACAATACTAAAGTTTTCCTTTCGCTGTCCTATATTAGTTGTGCGTATTATGGATGCTACCTTATCATATGTTTATATCTCTTTAAATGCCTCTAAATACTCCATTTACTTAAGAATCTCATGTCTTCTCCTAAAAATACTATCTTAGATCTGCATTCCACCGGTGGGTGTTGGTTATATGTATTATATATATATATATATACACATAACCCCTTTCGCTATGCATTTCTCCCTTTGCAGTAGTTAGTATAAATCATGTTTAATTATAAATTTAAGTTCTAGCCCTAAAACATCAAAACTTTAAAGTCCTATACTTGTAAACTTAGCCTAGTTCCTCATTTTATTGGCATGTATCGTTCATTCACACGTTAAATAACCTCAAATACCTTATTTATCGAAAACAATTTCAAAGTCTCGTCTTTAAAAACTATCTCACCATTTATTTCTATCGATTTGTGCTGAGTGCGTGTGTCATATGTATCAGCATATTAGGCGTTTCTCACTCCCTCAGAAAGCTATATGTGTTTTAAATTTTGAAATCCAAGACCGAAATGGTTGAGGAAACACACCCCCACTCATACACCCAATTCCCGAGATTCCCGAGATTCTGCTACTCTAAAAACACGCTTTTTTATCACATTTTTGTAAAAAACACACATTTTTGTTGTTTTTTTTTACGTTTTTGCAACATTTTGTGCAAAAAGTTAATTTTTCCCATTACCACATTTTTAGTACCATTTTTGTAAAAACGCACATTTTTTTGTAAAAAAATTACAAAAGTGCGAAAACCCATGTTAATTCCCATAGAGAAATTGGCATTTTGAAGAAAATCGCAAAAATGTTAATTTTGCCCATTACCACATTTTTTGTTACTTTTTTACGTTTTTGAGACATTTTATGCAAAAAGTTAATTTTTCCCATTACCACATTTTTTTAAAAAAAATGACAAAAGTGTGAAAACCCATGTTAATTCCCATAGAGAAATTAACATTTTCAAAAAAAAGACGCAAAATGTTAATTTTGCCCATTACCACATTTTTTGTTACTTTTTTACGGTTTTGGAACATTTTAACAAAATGTTAATTTTTCCCATTACCACATTTTTTTAGAAAAAAAAAATTACAAACGTGTAAAATTCAAGTAAGTACAGATATATTATTTCCCCTCATCATACAAGATTCTCAAGTATCTCTTCATACGATATTCCCGCAGTTCACTTCGTAACCGCGATATAGCGGAGGGATAGTGTAGGAACGATGGTCTTGGTATGCCTTCAGCATACTCCTTTGGTACACCCTTGGTACGCTTTGACATACCCCTTGACATGTCTTTGACATGCTCCTGGTATATAGACATTCAATACTTAATCAATTAATTTAATTAACATCCTTTAATTAACTTGCGAGATTCATAACACTAATGAATGAAAGATTCTTTTTAAAACATGTTAAAATTTAATAAGAACTTCTTTAAAAGAGCCTCTCCCAGCTGAGAATACAATGATATTTAGTGGTGTCTTTTTAATCTAACAACACAAGCATTCTATGAGCCCGTAAAAGCTATCCTCCACCACAGATGTTAACAATAGCAGCGAGAGCAGTTCAGTCGACCCAACTCAACGCGGCAAATAGCCTCGAGTTATAGCCTGGTACAGAACCACGCTCTGATAGTAGTATCCCATCTTTCCCGCACTGACCATACGATGTAACTATCCGCATTCACGCGAGGTGGGGAGGGGTAGATCTGTCATCGTGATTTAATGTACTCTGTGGTTTTCTAAGAGATTACATGTTGGTTTAAAGAAATAACATATGCATAAAATAGCACGCATATTAATTTAAACTCCAAGACCGGTTGGGCAAACACACCTCCTCTCATACACCCAATTCATGCGATTCTGCTACTTTAAAACATCAATTCACACGATTCTGCTACTTTAAAACATCAATTCACACGATTCTGCTACTTTAAAACACCAATTCACGCGATTCTGCTACTTTAAAACAGCAATTCACGCGATTCTGCTACTTTAAAACACCAATTCACGCGATTCTGCTACTTTAAAACACCAATTCACGCGATTCTGCTACTTTTAAAACGTGTTTTTCTTAGTTTTTACAAGTAAAAAGTGTGTTTTTGAAAAAAATCGCAAAATGTCACATTTTTCAAAAAACGCATTTTTGGTAACACTTTTGCAAAAACGCACATTTTTTTTAAAAAAATGTAAAAGTGCGAAAACCTATGTTAATTCCCATAGAGAAAACTGCATTTTGAAAAAAAAATCGCAAAATGTCACATTTTTCAAAAAACGCTTTTTTGGTAACACTTTTGCAAAAACGCACATTTTTTTACAAAAAAATACACAAAAGTGTGAAAACCCATGTTATTTCCCATAGAGAATTCAAACAATCTAAAAACCACAATTTATTTTAAAAACGTACATTTTTGTTGTTTTTTAACGTTTTTGAAACTTTTTGTGAAAAAAACGCAAAAAGCGGCATATTCTTAAAATTCATGTTCGATGCTCTTGACATATCCCTACACCCTACAAGATTCTTAAGTATCTCTTCATACGATATTCCCGCAGTTCACTTCGTAACCGCGAATAGGAAAAGCACTCTTTTCTTAGAAGACGGAGAGGTATTGACGTGACCTTGGTATGCCTTCAGCATACCCCTTGGTATACCGCTGGTATGTCCTCGACATGTAATAACATGCTCTTATCACGCTCCTAGCATGCGGATATTCATTACTTAATTACTTTATTTCATTATCCTCATTAACGCCTTTAATTCATTTAGAAAAAAAAAATGCGAATATTTCGTACTTAATTAATTCATTTAGAAAAAGAAAAAAAAAAAATCCCAACTATCAGAAAAATCCCAAGTTTTAATTCTCCTTTTCGCCGCTAGGGGACGCTGATGGTTTCATACCGCCACCGACGGTGTTGCCACCTCGAAAAAAGTTTCTCCCCCCCAGGTGTTGCTATGGCAACCGAAACAGAAAAATATTTCTAAGTTCCATCCTTGATAGTTCCACTTTCCACCGCTAGGGGGCGCTGGCGGCACTGCACAGCCACTGCCGGTGTTGCCACCCTCAAAATAGTTTCTTCCCCCAGGTGTTGCTATGGCAACCCAAACAAAAAACAATTCTAAGTTCTATCCCCGATAGTTCCAATTTTCACCGCTAGGGGGCGCTGGCGGCACTGCACAGCCACTGCCGGTGTTGCCACCCTCAAAATAGTTTCTTCCATACTTAGAAAAAAATCTCATTTAAAAAATTTATTTTCCCCCCCTCAACCCCTCGTACAAGACTACGACATCGTTGCCACCCGACAAAAAGTTTCTCCAAAATTTTTACCCCCACCTTTTTTCATTCTCCCCCCTTTTACACCCCCGTCCAGGATTACGAAAATCCAAGATGGCGGCCATTGCACAGCTTTGCACAGCATTGCACAGCCACTGCCGGTGAACTCTCCTTTTCTTACTACTATCGTCTTGCACTAGATAAACTTGACTCACATTATAGGGTTTTTTCCAATATAGGATATGCAGTGATTTTTATTTTGCATATATTAGTTAATTGTACTTTTGTACATTCATAGATTAGTATTTAATCAAACCACAAGATTATAGACGAATATGCAAAAAAGTATCCACAGCGAATGGAGTTACTGTATGAATAATAATAATAATAATTTATGAAGTTATTTATTTAATTTTTCTTTCTCAAAGTATCTAAGTAAAGGCTGTATAGTTTTGAATACTTATATTTAAGATTGTTTCGCTTTTATTTAATACCTAATACAACTGAGATACATTGTGATAAAGAAAGTGCAAGGAAAAAATTAACCTTCCTCAAAACTAAACTCTGGATCCGCCACTGATTGCATTCATTACATAAAATTAATAATTTTGAAATGAAATACTACCCTTTGTAAATATAACAATAGTTCTTCTAGTTTATTACTGTCATATACTTTACTTAAACATTGCTATAATACTTATTATTTTAAGTATGAAAGGTATAAATAACTAATTTGGCATCACGTCTGATGTTAAAATAGCAAAATGAAACACACATCCATAACAGAAGGTCTTTATTTCACTTCCTTAAGACGTACAAAAGTGTAAAAAAGGCCATAGCGCTTTCGAGCATAAGTATGCTCTTCATGATGAAGAGCATACTTATGCTCGAAAGCGCTATAGTCTTTTTTACACTTTTGTACGTCTTAAGGAAGTGAATTAAAGACCTTCTGTTATGGATGTGTGTTTCATTTTGCTATGAAAGGTATGTTTTAGAAAAGTAAATTGCAAAACATACTCTGTTAGTATTGAATAATTATAAACAAAACTAAAAAGATATTTTGATTGTAGAGTTTCATTCGTCTTTTTCATGCATGTGTACTCTATAAAGTTTAAATCCACTTGTACCAGTGGCGTAGTGTGAGGTGTTTGGTGTCCCACCTTAATTGGCTGAATAATTACTAAGTCTCCATAGTGGCCATATTGGAAAACGAAACTCAACACTGTAAATCCACCCATTTGAGTGCAGCTTCCTTCCTGATATCCAGGCTACGTCAATAATTTAAACAGTTTTAGCATCCGCGTGAAAAGAAATATGAGATGAGATGGCCAATACTTTCTTCACTCCACTTCGAGCTTTAAAACCAGAATTTTCGTAACTGTAGAAAACATGTATTGTCTATATTCGCCAAGCGAAAGCGCCAAACAAAAGCTAGATGGCCATCACTTTGAAATCTAGTTAAAAACCAACCACTTTTTGATGCCCCAAATAGGTTCATAGTGGGATAAACTCAGTGAGGAGGAGGAGGAGGAGGAGGGGGGGGGGCGTTGGATGGTAAAGATTTTCGGAGGTACAAATATCCCCGAGGCTGATCGTGACGTGTGGTCCTGTTCGAGGTTCGGTTCAAATGTGAACGAGACACGCGCCTGTATACATTCAGACGGTCATATTTTTCGAAAGTGATCAAAATGTGTTCGGAGTGAAGTAAAATCCGCTTTTCCATCAAAACTTCGTAAAAATATATTATAGTGTTTCAGCATAGTTGAATTCACACTAACTAGTCAAAGGGGGAGGAAAAACAGTGCAATTACCTACAATATTTGTGAAGATATTTATAATAAAAACAACGGAAAAAACTAGCAAAATGGGTTTTTATAGGAAAATTTGATTTGCGCCATTCCTCGACTTTGACTCGCGCTGTAAGGGCTCATTCCAAGTTGAAAACAAGAGTTATTGAAACCAGGCATAAACCGTGTTTGCGCAATGTTATTTATAGCAGACCCCGGATTTATAGGGAGAAATTTCCCGATTCTCAATAAGCAATAAGTCGCTGAATATTACAAAAATTGCATGAGTTATTATTATTATTATTATTATTACTTTGGCTGTCCAGTGCAATTTCTTTTATTGAACTTTTCTTTTCTTATTATTTTAACAAATGTAATTAATTTATTAATTAAATAATTTAATTACTAATTATTAAGATTTTAAGTTTTTAATAAATTTATCTTTCTAATAAATTTTAATAAATTTTTAAATTATTTATTATTTTAACAATATTATTTTCGAATAGTTATTTTCGAATAGCTGACTTATTCAGAAATGCTAAAATAAACAACACTTGAAAAGGAATGTTCAAAATGCCCTCCTCTAGCAGCAATGCATGCATTGACAAACATTGGAGCTGTCACCGTGTTGCAAGCCCTGACGACAGCGCTTTTGAGAAATATTTATTGCCCTCCACATATGCGCTTCGTTCTTTCTTAGTGTCGTGTCAATTCCTACTAATTAGTCATTACTCTAAAACTTTGCCATCGGTTTTTTCGTCTGCCTCGCTTTGATTCCAAGTTCGTTATCCTAACTTTTTAAATTCTCCGCTAGGGGCGCTTCAATCTCTTTTATTCTAGAGTCCTTTATAGATAGAGTCTGGCCATCTCCAATCGGCGTCCATATTGTGCCGAATTTTCCTATACTTAACATGGACGAAAACCGGTTTTTAACACTTTACAACATAGTTGAAAAGTGTTTATGACATTGTTCATTCATTCTGTCTGTCTGTCTGTTCGCACAATAACTGCGCAAAAATAACTTTATCAAAATGAAAATTTAGTATGCTGTTGAAGCGGTCTGTGGGACATATGGGAATGTAAATGAGTAATATCACCCAATTAATTTTGAATTGAACCCGGGTTGAAGAAATGAAACACATTGAACCCTATGGGACCTAATTTTTCAAACATTTTTTAAGCAAAGTTAAAATTCACAAACGGCTTCAAAAATCTTAGGAAATATTCAAATTATCCCATAAAATATACAACAAAAAAATTTCAGCAAAATATATTTGGTAGGTTTTTAAACAAAAATTGAAATAATAATGACACCCATATAATATGAAGAGGTCACGCGATCCACGTAATTACACCCTTTATATGAAGAGATCATGTGACCATTATATGAAGAAATCACGTGACCCATTTCAAAATGAAATATGGCATCCATCTTGGGTCAAAATCGTGATTTTTGAAGTTCTTTTTAATTTATATTGAGTGTTGCATCCGTCCTAAAACCGCTTCAAAAGTTTTAAGTTTCCAATTATTGTAGTATGATAATTTTAAAAATATCACCGCTGAATGTATCGCATTTCAGAGATGTTTAAATAAAATTGCATTTCAATTGGAAAGTGTTTCATAATCAATGCTTTATGCGTGATAAATCTTTCTTGTTTAATTTTAACGGGATTCTCTTTTAAAAGGGATTTTATTTTATTCGATCTTACACCGTTACTTAACTATTGATAGAAAATAACAACATATAGAGTAACATTTCTATACGTGAAATGAAATAAACGTCAAATATTTTCATCCCATCAGCTATTCAAACAATATAAATCCACGGTATCTGGTTGACGCATACTTTCTGTCGTTTCATTTTCGTCTGTTCTGAAGACTCTACGCAAAACCATATCCATGTCAGTGAATGATTTCTCTATATGCTGTCATGTTTCCATCTAGAACATTATTAAAAGAGATGGCAACAGTCACATTGGTGTCGTCCTCCTTCACTAGCGACCTCCCCAGAGATCGGCGAAGGGGGTGTTTGCGACGATACATGAATAAAAATCTAAGAGGGGGATGTACAGTGATTCACGTAATTAATTTTTAAAGTGCGGAATAGGTTGGTAGAGAAATTTAATAATCTTTTCGACTCGGGTAATTTTCATGTTGCATTAAAAGTTAAAATGTTTTGATTTCCATTTCTATTACTTTCCCTACAATGCATGGTAATGTATAGGGAAAGTATTGGAGTCGTGTTGAAAATCGCAACTAGAGTTTTCGACGAATTTACATGTTTCAAACAATCATTTGTAGAGGTGTGTGTGTTTGTGCGTGAATGTCTGTGTGTGTGTATGTGAATGTCTGTGTGTGTGTATGTGAATGTCTGTGTGTGTGAATGTAAATGTGTGTATGTGTGAATGTGTATGTGTCTGCCTGTATGTGTGTATGTATGTGTCTGTGTGCATGTATGTGTCTGTGTGTATGTATGTGCCTGCCTGTGTGTGTGTGTCTATATGTGTGAATGTCTGTGCGTGTGAATATCTGTGTGTGTGTGTGTCTGTGTATGTGTCTGCTTGTGTGTGTGTATGTGTCTGCCTGTGTATGTGTGTCTGTATGTGTCAATGTAAGTGTGTGTGTCTGTATTTGTGTGTGTCTGTATGTGTGAATGTCTGTGTGTGTGTCTGTATGTGTGAATGTCTGTGTGTGTCTGTATTTGTGTGTGTATGTGTGTCTGTATGTGTCAATGTAAGTGTGTGTGTCTGTATTTGTGTGTGTCTGTATGTGTGAATGTCTGTGTGTGTGTCTGTATGTGTGAATGTCTGTGTGTGTCTGTATGTGTGTGTGTGTGTGTGTCTGCGCGCGAGCGTCTGTCTGTGCAATGTAGGTATCCACTCAGCTAAACTGCTAATGGACCAAATTTCACAAAATTTGTTATATAAGTCATCTGTAGGTGACTGGTGTTGATTAAATTTTTCTACGATTTGGAAAAATGAATCTACCTTTTCTGCAAAATGGCCAGCAAAAATTGTATGTATTCACTCTAGTAAGAAAAAAATATACTAATGGACCAAATTTCACAAAATTTGACAGATAAGTCAGTTATGGTTGACCCTACTGATTAGATTTTGGTATGATTCTGCAGTTTTTGCAATATGGCTCGCGAAAACCTAAAAGTTAAAGACTACGCATGCTCAAACGTATCCATTAAATGCCTGTTTTATACGCAATTTTTAACGATGAAAAGAATAAGATCAACCCTATAACTCTAAGACTCGCCGTTCTCGAGATATTTTGGTTTCTCGAATTTTTAACTCATTGCCTTTGAAAACATTCAGACGATAAGTGAAAAGTAAATTGAATTAAAGCTGCGAATTCAGAGTCATTTAAAATAATTATCCAAATAATTTAGTGCAATTGAACTCAATTTAAAGAGCTGTGAAAGAAAGAGAAAACGAATTTGCGTCTGCAGGGCAAGTCATCTGCCACATCAGATTTTTTAAATTGGTTCCGCGCAAATAGATACAGGTAATCGGTGTTTATGTATCTATACAAGGTTCTTAACCTTTTGCTTATGGGACAGCGTCCATTTGTGGGACAGCGTCCATCCCAAACGAAGAACCTCTCAAAAAGACAGATATTTGACATACCCTTTCCCAAACAGATCGACCCTCTTTGCAAGCATTGGCGTCCAATGTCTGCAAAGAGGGATCGAAGTGTTTGGGATAGGGTATGTCAAATACCTGTCTTGAGAGGTTCTTCGTTTGGGATGAACGCTGTCCCACTCGTAAGCAAAAGGTTAAGCTCCCCGGTCAAGGTTATTAAACACCCAGGAAAGTCCTTAAGCACCCTAGTCCATGAGTTAGGGCCTCCTCTACAATGGGGTGGGACACTACTCGAATTGGGGGCCCGGGCCCCAAAGGAGGCTTGGATTCCCAAAATTTTTATTTTAACGAGAAGTAAACCTGAAAATTTCGCAAAAGAAAGGAAAATCAAATATGGAAGGGGCCCGTGATAAATGTTTTTATAGGGCTCACAATTTATAAGGACAGATCTGTCCACACGTTAGTTCTATTTATAATGTCACCCCTACTGAGTTCCAGTCTAAATTGGATGGCACTTTCCCGGTCGTCCAAACAGATATCTAGCACCTTCGGGTAAGTCGGACGGTCTAGGGTCAAAAAAGATAATTATATTTATAGTAAAGTGACAATTCCTGATTGAATAAAATATATTTCAGGGACCTCAGCGAAGAACTGAAGTTATCAACAGGAACTTCGAAACTAATATAGAACTGAGATAGAAGAATAGCAATTTTTAAAGTTGTAAAGTATTGTCAAATTAATAATTATAGACGTCAAGAACGACTTGTATGTGGAAGGTTATAAACAAATGTTTTACTTCACAAATTGCTAGATGTTGTAACACGGTGAAACCCACAATTCTTCTCAAAGTACGCGCTAATGTTCTTTCTCATTTTCAAAATGTATTGTAGCTAACGAAGGGCATTTTTAATAGCCACCACACCAGATTTGTGTGCATTTAAGTGCTATTTATTGCATCATTCATAAATGTGACAGCACATCGTCTATAACCCTATTGTTGTTGTTGTTGAGACCCAGACCGTCCGACCTATCAGAAAGGTGTAAGGTAACTATAACCCTATTGCGCAAACCCAGACCGAGGGCCCTGACCCTAGAGTTTATAGGGCATATATCCCCGGTCGGTATAACCCTATTGTGTAATACCGTATTTTTTTTTCTTTGAGCCCAGACCATCCGACCTTCCCGAAGGTGTAAAGTATTTTTTTGGACGGCCGGGACAATGTCACCCAATTTAGACCGGAACCCAGTGAGGGAACCGTACCCTTTTTCCCCTGCCACCAACCTCTCGGAGGGATTTTCGGATCGACAGATTTATCGTGGCTGTACTCCGCGTGAACACCGGGATAGCTTGGGTACAGCCGGGAATCGAACTCGAGATCTTCCAAGTACAATACCCGGCCTTAACCACTGGGTTATACTGCCGCAATTTCTTCTATAATCGATTTAACGACGATTTTTACTCATTAAACAGCGCTACTACAACTTTGTAATTGATATTTTTCTTCTATATCAATTTGTTGGCGGATTTGTGTTTCTAGTTTCTTCAATTCTCCACTATAACGGCGCTGCAATCACTTTTAGTCGATCGGGCATAGTCACTATGTGCGCTCGGGGACTGTTCCTTACAAAGTTTTTACAGTGTTTAAGAGCTTTCTAGGACCCCTGTATTATGTTTTCCACATCTGGCATGGACAAAATGTGTTGTTAATCAAATTCTAGAGTTCTGAAGTTTGTGTCATTTGTTTTCTAATGAACAATTATGAATGAAATGATTATGTATTTATCATTACTGGAGGTCTAAGGATTTTTCAAACAAAAGTTCATTCGAAAATTGAGGAGGGGGGGGGGGGTTCTGAATATTCGATTGCATTTAAAATCAATAGAGTTTCAGTATTCACTGATTGTAATAATTGTACCAATTTATTCTCGAAACGTCTCATTAGTTCATGAAATATCGCATCCACAGACTCGAGAACATACACACATACATTCACACACTAACATATACACCCAAACATACATTACTTCAAAAAACATTCGATTCGAGTTTAGGGATGCTTAAAACGTCCTTCCGTCAAAAACTAGAATTCGAATTTTCGACTCGCCATAATACTTTCTCTATACATTGTACTAAACATATAGGAAAGTAATAACTTGACATATCTTTCATTAGTATATTGCTGAGACAAATAATGATTCTACAACAGAACATTTCTATAGCTTTGAAAATATTCAAAATATTCGCAAGTAGCTATTGGATCGATTTGATTTGTTACACAACATATTGAGACTATTCTAAAGACTAATCCTTAGCATGAATAAGCAGCGCTGTTGCACAATTCCTATCTGTCATCTACCTCCTCGAACATTAATAGAGGGGGGTGACAAAAGTGACGTTGATATCACCCCCTCCCCTCGAGGGAGGGTGTCTAGAATTAATGCACTTTCGATTATCCCTCTCCCCTTTTTCGCCTCGTTGCTTGTTTGTCAAAGTAAGCACATTTGGGCGGCTAATGGGATGGATTCGAACATCGCGGCAGCTTTTGATCTATTTTGTTACAACCTCAACACACCCCTTCCCCCTTTCGTACGCCCGAAATCAGCCGGGTTTTTTTCCGGCAGATCTCGAACCCTCGTTTTGCTGCTCAACGATTCCTGTGAACCCTTTTTAAAGAGTTTGATTTAATTCATCTCGTTAGGAGTTTAATTTAACGGAATGCGACATCGGGAGAAATTGGGACTGCTCTGGAATGATTTTCTTTTTGATGTGAAACTTCTCAGGACGCGGGAGTAAATCTTGAAGGAAGTAGGATGGAGGTGAAGCGAAGTATGTAACGGAAATGGTATCATATTGTTACGAATACGCAACAGAAAACTACTGTTATAATTTAACGGTCCGGAATGCGTGACCTTGGAGAAAACTTAGGTTACCTCGGTAATGAATTTGGCGAAATACCGTAATTCGGAAACTTTTTGCGAGTTCTACAAACTTTACAAATTTTGTAAATGGGCCAAGAACTTTAGGTTATGTGCCTCATTTTTAACTCCTAACTTTTTTAGGTTATATGCTTTGAACTATGTGCATACGCTGATTGGAATTCAAGTTAATTTATAAACGGATGTTTTATTAAGCATGGGTCTGCCTGTTTGTCCCAATTAGCGACAAATTCGGCGACTTTGATGGCATTTATAAAATGTTGCAGAATTAACAAAATAACGCTCAATCGACAAAATGTTGCTAAATTGTCAAAAATTCTATAAACCAAAATATCTACACTATTAATTAAATTCTTTTTATTTTATAATTCTTGTCGCTTTGAGAGAATTATTAATTTTATATTCTTTATTCAAAATATAGCGAATTTCGCTATTCGTAGGACAATTATGTTTAGTTAGGGCGCTCAGGGGTCGTAAATTAATTGCGATTTGTTAAAGAAATGCATAGTATATATGCATGTTATAGTATATTAGGTCTTTCCATTCCACTTGGCGACAAATTGGCAATTCTGAACACACTTTTGGTGACTTTTTTTAAATGCTGCCAATTTGACAAAAATGACGCAAAATGACGCAAAGCGTTTTGAAATGTAAATATGAACAAACGGCTGCCTTACAATATTATTACACAACCAGCATATTATTATTTATAAAGTGTATTAGTGATGTTTTTGAGTCTTAACAAATAATATAATCAAGTGATTAATATCTATTTACTCCTTAACGTGCCACCGGAATAAACGAATTCACAATGAAATCCTCCATATATAGCTCAAAAGTTCTATTTTTTAAATTATCACAGTACAATAATTTATTTTACTTGGAAGCTTAAAACTTCATCAAAAAAGGCAATGCTATAAAATCGTCTGCTTCTCTATGTAAAATCAATGAATATTTCCTTCATATCACTTATATTCCTGACTCTAGAGCTAAATAATTTTGCGTTAACAAATTCAGCAATTCTTATGCAACTCATCTTAATCGCTTGATTTGTTTATATTTTGCATACATTAAAATGAGGCTTCGTTGTAGAAATAATTAAAATTTAGTGATCATTTAAAATTAAAAATATTGTAATTACGTAGGCACAGAATTTAGATACACAGATTATATACAAAAATAAAGCGGTTTTAGGAAGGATGCAACACTAAATATAAATATAAGCCTTCCCGAAAAATTACGATTTTCCTTAAGCGAAAAAAAAATGGATGCCATATTTCATTTTGCAATGAGTCACATGATACCTTCATATAATATGGGTGCAATTATTATTTCAATTTTTATTTAAAAAACTAAACATATTTTGATGACATTTTTTTACGCATTTTACGTGGTAATTTTAATATTTCCTAAAAATTTCAAAGCAATTTGTGAATTTCAAATTCGCTTAAAAAATATTTAAAAAATTAGGTCCCATAGGGTTCATAGTATTTCATTTTTTGTAACCCGGGTTAAATCCAAAACTATTTGGGTGAAATTATCCTTTTACATTCCCATATGTCCCACAGACCGTCTCAACAACATACTAAAATTTCATTTTGACAAAGTAATTTTTACGGAAGTTATCGTGCAAAGGGACAGACAGACAGAATGAACAAAGTCATAAGCACTTTACAACTATATTGAAAAGTGTTAAAAACAGAAAGGCAAATGTTTATACTACAACTAATTCTAGACTACATGCAAGTTCAAAACAAATGATGTTTGTGCTTTGGGAAATGTGAAGATGTAGTATCTTTCTTAATTTTTACATATATTAATTGAAGAGTTAGTTAGATCCAATATCAACTTCCATATATAAATAAATCTTCTATTATAATACTATAAAGTTTAATTTCCTCTTGACTGAATCTCACCTACTTGGTAAAATAAAATACTGCTTCTGAATACTGTTCCATGTATGTATCCTAGCCCGAAATTACAGAATGAAATTTCTCAAAATGTGTTGGGTAAATCCCTTGTAGATTACCCTGATGCATTTAATCTTCTGTTTATTTATTTTGTTAGGTTTGCCTGTGAGACGTGCATGCAAGAGTGTAATCTAAACTACAAAATTTTGCCCCCCCCCCTCCGCCTGCTTTTTCTTTGCATTTAAGATGGGTTTTTTAGAGGATTAACAATACAACAATTTTAAACAATATTATAAGAAAGTAAAAATGATTCCCACCATAATAAAATAAATTCCTTATAACAATTACCGGAAGTGCGAGTGCTCATTAAAGTTTCTTATACATTTCATTTTTTTAATACCGATTTGGTCTCATTAGTATCAGATTGGAAACAATAATTCTGGTTGCCTTTTAGAAAAATTATATCATCATATACTTTTAAAAAATACTATATATTAAGGAAAGTAAGTTCCTTAATATACTATGCACTAAGGGAAGTAAAAATAGAGAGACAACTGTTATTTTATTTTTTCATTATGACCCACAAATAACGTAAAATATGAATAGACATGTATAAGAAACTGTAGTAATGGAATCCTTGTTTTATGTTTCCAAATAAAAACACTAAAACAACCAATTTTTACGAGTACTACACTAGGAACAACCGTTTTCAAAAGATTTCAGCATCCTAAAAAAAAATGTTGGCGAGTTAGTATCATTTAAAAAATTTGCCAAGTCGCCAAATGAAGATGGAAATTGTCTAAATTTCAAATTCGAAGTGATTTTAAATAAATATTCATTTCAGATATTATTTTACACGGTAAAACTTTTTTAAATAAATATTAAAGAACAAAATAAAAAATATAATCTGTATGGAAAGCTATGAGTTCCCATATCAGTATTTTGTGTTACGTTTCTCTATTTTGTTAACTAATAAAAAAATAGTAAGCAATTTAATAAGATAAGAGATATAATATGAAATATAAATACAAATATGCAACGTTTTATTATGCGAAGTCTTAAAACAATTGTGAACAATGAGATAAATATTCAACAAGTTCGCAAACAGGAAATCTTATAAACAAAACACTGACGAAAATTTTATCAAATTTATCGCCATGGCCATGTAAGAAGGGGCAATTGTTTTAAAACTGTAAAGGTTGTTTTTCCTTTCAACGACTTTAAGAACGGGGAAGTGATAACGATGAATGGTCGTACAGTATAATATTTTTTTGCTCTGTATTAAAATTGGTGACGATTCTTACAAATTTTAGATTGACGAATCTAAATATTATAACCCAATTGTTCCAATACCCACCGATGTCAAGAGAGGAGAGATTAATTAAAAAAAAAACGAAAAATTGTTTGCAATGTGTAAATGGCAATTTTTATGATAATTGTAGATTGGCATGGTTTTTAATTTATCTTTTCACAGGTGGTTTATTTAATTCCATATTATAGGTGTAATATGAGAGTATTAATTTTTTAGATTTTTAAGGTACGTGCTATAAAGAGTGTTTAAAAAAATTGCACGGCGAAATACCTCTTAATTGATTAGTCGCAGATACATGTTTCTCATTTAAGAAAGGCTTCACATAAGATAAAATATTAAACTACGATAGTTTGGGACACGTGACACGTTTTAGCAAAAAAAAAAAAGAAAAAAAAATAGTTCAAAGTTTAAATTTTTATACGGGCTCTCTACAAAGGAAGTTTTAATTAACAAATTATTCCTTATATTTGTTTAAAGCTTTTTTTTTTAAGAACATCTGCTTTCTCTAATTATACAAAATTTGCCGTGAAAAAATGATCATGGGACTTAACTCACTTTGACCTAATTAAAAGAAATGGCGTAAACATAGATTTCAGGAGTCGTGAAAAAATTGAATTTCTTTCGATAAAATTTTCATTCGGAAACTTGTAAGTTTCATTCGGGTACCTATCTATAGCAAAAGTTTTATACCGTTCTCAATTATCCCCCGAATAATTAATGAAATCTTGACTAATTTTGATTGTATCACAGTGAAACTTTTTTGCTTTTACTATAATTAAGCTAGGGAAAATATGTTTTTCTATTAAGGATGATCGTTCAAGATATATCTAGATTATCAAGATATATTTAGATTATCAAGATATATCACCAATCATCTAAGATATATAAATAAATAAATAAATAAATAATTTGGCATCACGTCTGATGTTATAATAGCAAAAATTAAGCACACATCCACAACAGAAGATTTTACTTCCTATATGACGTACAAAAGTTTAAAAAAAGGCCATAGCGCTTTCGAGCATAAGTACGCTCTTCATCAGTGGCTACACGGAAATAAAATTTGAATCGTTCATATATAGACCAGATATAGCGACAAAATTTGCATAAATACAATTTACAAAAGAATCTACGTTTAGACAAGGATGAACCGTAAACTATTTTTTTAGAGTTTCAGAAATTTCAACAACAACCAGTACATCAACCAGTACATCAAGAAAAGGCAAAGAAACTAATGGTTATTTGCCTTTTCTTGATGTACTGGTCACCCGTTCTGCTACTGGATTTCAAACCTCGGTTTTCCGTAAACCTTCTTTTACTATTTCTTGTATTCCTGCTAATTCTTGCCATCCTCTTTCCTCTAAAAAAGCTTCTTTTTATGCTTATTTTAATCGCGCTTTTAATATTTGTTCATCTATCTCTGCTTTAAGTGATGAAATTGAATTTATTTTTGGCCTTGGCCGTGAGGCTGCCTATTCCTTTGAGTTTATTTATGAGGTTTTCTTCAAAGTTCGCCGTAAATATACCCTTTCTGATACTAAACTTATTGCCTTAAAAGATCGTTTGACCTATAGGTCTAGCTTTTCATACAATCCTCGGATTTTCCGCCCCTTTATCCATTTTTGTTCTGAGTTTGATTTCAGACCTGCACATTCTAATATTTCTTCTTTATTTAACCGTATTCGGTCTGATAAACTGGGTGATAAGGATGACTTTAAAAGCTTTGCTGGGGTGTATGTTGTTCCCCTGTTGTCCACCGATGGTAATTTTAAATATTATATTGGAAATACTAAACGCACCGTTGGCATCCGTTTAGCAGAACATGCTCGGGATGTCAGGGATAGTAAACTTTCTACGGCTCTTGCTCAATTTGTTGTTAAAGATAATTTTCAGCCTCTTTTTTAAAAGACCTTCCTTTTAATGCGTTGTAATAACCCTCATGATATTCTCCTTTTTGAATCCCTTTCTATTTATATTTACCGCGAGTCCGTTTGTGATTTTGACCCTGTTATGAATTTGAGTATAGTTACGCTTGGCGACTCATTCTCGACTCCATGCAATTCAATTCTCTGCAAAGTTACCTTTGACGTCTTCATCTTTGGTATTATGCTTGATTGCCACCCCCCCTCCCCTTTTTTCGATTTCTGTAATTAAATTGTAATTTAATAGGCTGTTCTTTTGTTGATGAAATTTTTGAAACTCTAAAAAATAGTTTACGGTTCATCCTTGTCTAAACGTAGATTCTTTTGTAAATTGTATGTATGCAAATTTTGTCGCTATATCTGGTCTATATATGAACGATTCAAATTTTATTTCCGTGTAGCCACTGATGAAGAGCGTACTTATGCTCGAAAGCGCTATGGCCTTTTTTTAAACTTTTATACGTCTTATAGGAAGTGAAATAAAGACCTTCTGTTGTGGATGTGTGCTTAATTTTTGCTATCGTCTAAGATATATTTAACAATCTGTATAGAAACCTGTATAGAGAACATATGGAAACATTTTGGTCCGCGGTCATTTGAGACCGATCAATATATTGTTTACAAACTCCTAACACCGGTTTAATACTATAAACATAATATCACGAGAAAAATGAAAAAATAGCTATATAAATTCAACTGAAGTCATAATTAATAGGATTCAAACAATGGAGTTATAGGGAGGGGGGATAAAACTCCTACAGATAAAAAGTTTTAAAATACCATAATAGTATTTTCATAATTATAACTAGGTGTTACTAGTGTTATTAAAGTCTCATCTATTCTCATTTGACACAAGAAGAAGGCGTAAAGTTTAATATATGTATTTTTATTGTGTTTAAATTAAAGTTCAATAATTATAAGTAGAAGTAATAAATATATCTTCTTTGTTATAGAATAGAGTACAGAATACATGGAGGCAAATATAAATTGTAAGGTAAAATAAATTTGCATATGTAGGAACATTCTATTTTATTTGAGATCTAATTTGCATTGCATTTATATATATATTTTTAATTAATAGTCTAAATAAATATTATTTAATTCAAATACGAGGCTTTCGCCATAGAAATATAGAAATACGTACGACGTAGCAAAACTTAACTTACCCCGGCGCCACTTGAATTATTGTCTCAAACAAATTTAACACTTTTTCAACATGGCATACTAATTCCTCCCCAATAGGTATACTCAGCCCCTTTTGATGGAAATATATACTCCCTTGTATTAGTATGAAATTTCATACAGCATGTCATCCAAATTTTGAAAAAAATTACTTTTTCAGAATTTCTTGTAAACTTCATTTTGTATAGCTCAGAATTAAGATTTTTTTTTTGTTGCTGAATTTGGGTAACATTAATGATCATCAATTTATTTACATATTTAATTTAAAAATACTCAATATAAAGTTTTAAAAATTAAATTACGAATATAATATTTAGGGTAATTTTGTGTTATTGCGAGTTTCACCGTTATACATTGCCAACGAATGAACAGTTATACCGATGAGTAATTAAATTAGTATATAGAGTACTACATTATCACATTATAGATTGTCCAATGATAAGTAATTGCAGTCAATTTAATATTATTTGATATAATATATTTAATTATAATTAAAATATTTTATAATGCAGTAATTTATTAAAAACTAAAATTTAACATTTTAGTACATTTCCCTTCACCCCCCAAATGTTTTTTCTAGGGAGCCCCTCCTTCAAGTCTGTTGAGCCCCTTTTGAATTTCACTCCAGCCCCTCTTGAATTACATTTCTGGATACGGTCCTGGCCCCGGGGGGCTGGGTAACTCACCTTCCAAAGGGGGGGGGGGGGTAATGACGTCACGAACAAAAAAAATTATATCGCGGCTATTTTTACAGTGATTGAAACTATTAAGTTTCGTGTTCATTCAGTTACAAATAAACCCTTTTATGCATGATTATGTCACATTTGTCCTATGCTGCCATATAAAAAGAATATAAAATTTTATTAAAGTTTAAAGTTTTCGGTCGAATTTTAAAAAAAAATCTATCTAATTCTAGATATTTTGGTAACAAAGCCTGATAAAAAGTTTCGTGAAAATCTATTAATATTTGTAGCTGCTATCGTCTGCACAAGAAATCGTCCATAGACAATAGATAGACGGACACACATCACTCCAAAAATAGTCGAAACATGTTCAGGAGGTCTTAAAACATATATTGGCATCAAAATCTCGAAATCGAAAATTTTCGTGAAAACAATACTTTTTCAATACTACGTATGATGAGAAAAAAAAACATTCTGTGTGAGCACAGTTCATACACATTTCTTATATATCTATCGGCATTATGGAAGTGAGAAAAGTGGAGAAACACAGCCTCCCTTTTGCCAAGGAATAAATTTTTTTACAACTCCAAACCAAAGCAGCTCAGCTAATTCAACAGCTGAGATTCCACGCTAAGAAAAAAGAAAAAAATGAAAGTATAATTTAAACGAAATAGTGAATGGCATGATATAAAGAGAAATAAACGATCGCGATACAGAAAGATTATAGAATAAAGATGAAGAATTATACGATATTCTTTCAGAACGCCAGACAGGAGAGGGCAGAATCATGTTGAAGGTGTTACCTCCTGAATAGAAAAAAAGATCGTAGGGCAGGATATGCAACTCTATCAGAAAAAGCATCGCTACAGAACTTTGATGCGATAAAGCCTTATTCATCATTTATTATAGATATGTCTTATTTCTTGTGCCAAGCAAATACCCATAAGCTTTGTGTAGTTTAAAAGCGGATCTGTTAAAATTCTTGAATTGCACAAAGCATCGAATTTTTTTTTTATTAAAGTGAGATTTTAATCTCCAGAGATGGGGTCTAATACGGTCCGCGAATTTCTCCAATCTTATTTGAGACCCGATGTTTGACAGAAAAAAAAATAAATATATGGAAATAATATATCGGTTTCGTCAGATTTTAAAAGCAGCGCGTTTCGCGTGTGTTTTTCGTGTACTGCGATGATTTTCCCGGTTCATATATGTAATAGTTTTTATCGTGAATTTAAAAACAGAAAAATATCTACAGTATTGTTACCTTCTTTCTCCCCCTTTCCATCGCCCACTCTCAGTCAGCATATGTGTATATAAAAATGTTTGTCTAAATGTCTGTCATGGGGTTAGATCTGTTGATTCATTGTGATTTCATTTAATCAGTTCAAATTCATTCAACTAATCGATTTTCTTGGTACAAATCGAAAATTAATTGAAGTACGGCTTAACTCGACTTTCTCATACCAGAATCCATTTTTAAGTAACTTCTGACTTTTTTATTTTATTTTACTTTCTTGCAAATTTTGCAAGAAAATATCTGAAAAACCTGTATAGCTGGTTTAAATGGTCACAATAGCACTTTACTCTTCATTTTAAAGGGCTTGAAAAAATATTTTAATTGATACCAATTTTGACACTGTACTCACTCGAGGAGGGGTTACATGCACCCCCTCGAGGAGCTAATGACGTCACGAACACAAAAATTGTATCGAGGTTATTTTTCACTACAATGATTGAAACTGTTAAGCTTCGGGAACATTGAGGTATGAATGACCCCCTTTATGCATAATTATATCACATTTTGTTCTATGCTGCTATGTTAAGAAAATTTTTTGAAGATTTCCCTTCAATTTAAAAGAAATTCTGTCTAGTTCCAGATTTTTTGATAACAAAACCTGATATAAGGTTTCGAGAAAATCTACTGATATTAGCGGGAACTATCGTGCACACAAGAAATTAACCACAGACAGGCAGGATATCACTTTAAAAATAGGCAAAACGTGTTTAGGAGGTCCTAAAACATATATGCATAAAATCTCGAAAGCGAAAATTTTCGAGAAAACAGTAACTTTCTATATATTATATTGCTATTACACAGTATGAGAAAATAAAAAAAGCAACAAAGCAACGGATGAACACAATTAAAATAAAATTGTAGCGAGATTTTTTCCTACATCAATTCGGCCTGACATGGCCAGATTTGTGCTCTGGGTCAGAAAATTTTAGTTCTCCTTCTTATGAGGAATTCAATTTCTAAAAAACAAGATTTGAAAGCTCTACTCTATACTTTAAGTACTAGAAAACCAGCTTTTTAATGTTTAATTTCTTAAACATTAAAAACCTGGTTAGCAACTTTAACCAGTTCTAATTAGACGATTTATGCAACATTTATGTCATTCATTTCTAGACTATATGAACTTTCATTTTTGTTAATAAAAATTCATTCATTTTTTTGAAACTTTTTGTTTCACCTCCCTCCTTCCTCCCCTTCCTCCGTCTCTTGGAACAGAGTACCCTAAAAATATTCAAAATATCGATTTTTTGTTTTATTATTTCAAATTATAACTCCAGCATTTCTAAATATTTTGGTGAAATTTCAAAGCTGTATCTTCATAATTTAAGAAATTATTAATAATTTTCTGCATGATAATAGAATAGAAATAACTCACAAATGAAAACTTTAAATTGGTTTTTCTCCATTTTCATTTACGGCAGACATTCAAGTTTTTTAAATGCTAAAGCTTTTTTTGTAATTAAGATAGAGATTTACAATTTTTTGTACATGTTTTTATTGCATATTTGATAGAATTGTACCTTGATTTAACATTAAGATTTTTAGTTAGTTTTTTTTAAAAACGTCGTACTAAAAACTGTTTAAATATCTTTGTTTTTTCACTATGACACAAAATTTATATTAAATTTAATATCAAAAGCATCTAAATATACAATCAGAATTTTGTACAGTATATTGCAAGGAATGTAAAAGAAAAATTTTAATTAAAAATATTAAAATTTGAAAAAGTAATAGAAATTAAAAAGAAAAAAATTCTAAAAAAATTTTTATTTTAATGAAACATATAGTTTAATACATTTTTTTTCTGTTGTTAAATTATGTTTATAATTTAACGTTAAAATTTGATACAACCACAATTTTCACTATATTACTTAAAATAATAAAAAAAAAAATGTTCATAGAGTCCTGTCCCCCCTTAAGTCGATTTATATTACTAAATGGAATAAATTCTAATGTCATACGACACCTTTTCTTCGTGCTCAACAACAACATTGACATCTATACCCCGAACGAGACTTCATTCTGAGCTCCTGCAAAAAAGGCTAATCCGCTAATCCAGCACGTGAACCTCCCGTTTATAGACTCCTAGACCACGTGGCTATAGAATCACCACCTCCTGCACCATAAAGCACAGAAGTGATCTGGCTATTCACGACCGTCTCAGCATTTATCCCAGAGCTAGTTGTATAACAAAATAGCAACTTCCCCTATTACCCCCCACTCCCCCTTTCTATTGCATACAAGGTGCCGACAACGAAATGGCCCTACAAAAGATCCCATAGACGATAACAATTGCGACCCAACTTCTCGGACGGCTGGGTTCTCATAATGGCACTCCCGCGTGATTTTTGAAGCTCCTTGTGTCATCCCCGCGTGATTGTTGAAGATGATAACACTAACTCGCGTTTCATTATCTTCTAATTTTATGAAGTCCTCCTGTGAAGCTGTGGAGATAAAATTTGAATTCAAATTCAGGCCGGCAGAAATCTGATAAAAATAATAAATAAATAGAATTTATCTAGTGGCGGTAGCGCAGCCAGGATTCAGTTCCGGGGAGGGGGGGGGGGGGCATAAATTAAATACACAAGAAAATTATAAGAATACACAAGAAAAATTGGCATTATATTAAATAAATTAAGTCCCTGCAGGGGATGTACTTCTCCCTCCCCCCTTCGCTGCGCTATTATCCAGTGGAACAGGAAGCTGAAACTAAAATTCCAAGTCATAAGTGATTCACGTATCTCTATCGTGGAAAGAAAACATTATTGCTGATTGCTATGCGAGTCACCTAAGAAATTGCAGTTACTTTAGGACCCTCTAGACACCCCCCCCCCTCGTTAAGAAAACGTATTTATTCCAGAAGTAGCAGAACTCCCAATATTTTGAATCATGAATATCATATGATAAAAGTCCTTGCCTTAGCATTTCTGTGTCTGTGTCTAATCAAAGGGTTTATCCCACTTGGCGACAAACATGGCGACCTTTTCCTCAAATTGAGAAATGTATCGCTAACTTGATGAATGTTGGATAATAACGCTAGATTGATGATAATTCAATTTCGAGGGAAAATTAAGTTCAATTTCTTAGACAATTTGCTGTCGCTTTGTGGGAATTATTAAATTAACATTATTGATTCAAAATAGAGTTAATTTCATTGTTGGTGGCATAGGTTCGTTTTGTTTGGTGAGTCTTGGATGTCGTAAGTTAATAGCACTTTATTACAGGTGATGTAGTTATTACGTTTCATTAAGTAGTGGTATATAACAATTAAAAATATCAATAATATTGATCAAAATGGATTCGTTGTCTGTATGTGTCCAGGGATATTAGGAGCGCAAATTGGGCGAGTAGGAGGAAAACTTCTATTTCAAGTTATAATCTGTTATTTAATTAATAATTCCCCTAAAGTGGCAGAGATTACCAAAGTAATTAAATTTAATTTTCAGGCTTATTGAATCGTTGCCGAGTCGGCAATATTTAGTCAAATTTGGAACCAAAGTTCCCATATTTGTCGCCAAGAGTGTCAAACTGACTGGCATAAACACACTGTACAACATTCTGTAACTTTCGCTATATTTTTTCAGCTTCTTTGTTGAACATTTAGGCAAACTATTAGAAAAACCATAATTACAGATGTTCATAAAAATTCCTGCTTCATTTCTGAAATATTCGGCAAATTATCGTCTGCCGAATCGTTATTTTTGTATTTTTATATATGTATTATCATAACTATCAGGAGCCTTACTTCCAATTCCAATTACGGACAACTGATTCTCCTGTAGTTTCAGTAACTTGCTTGCAAATGCTTCTCAGTGTAGGTTTTCCTTCTGCGTGGAAATTCACCGAGCTACGTTGAATAAACTCTACGAGCAATTTCAAATAAATTGATATTTTCTTTTGCAGAGAACTTGCCCAATGCTATTAATCTTTGCATCTGAAGTTGATAGCTCTGTTCCAGCTGTTTTAATTAAGTACCCAACAGTTCTTTCTTCGAACAAACTCGCGTGCCAGGGACTGTCGACCTCCTCTACTAAACCATGCTTACACCAGATTGTAATTAAAGATAAAAATTAGTTGCAGGCCACAATAAGAAACGGAACACCTACATGAATGGACTGGAGAATCCATTTTTCTTCCAGTTCCGTCGCAGAGAACAAAAATTCTCTATTTTCTGAATCATTTATTTGCCATTCTATCTTCTTCGTTTTAATGCGATCTCCTTTATGTTCCAAATAAGGTAAACGATCTAGAGTGGAGATCTACAGTGTGATTTGGAAAAAAAAAATGGTGAAGACGAGTCAAGTGGTCTTGGTGAGGAATATTTCAGGTTTTTGAATGATTTATTTCAGGATTAGATTGAGTCAATTTTAAGCAATCAGTTAGTTCACAAACAGTTTCTTTCACCTTTTCTAAAATGGAATTTTGTATAGCCTAAAAGTGAGTTTTCATTTTTTGCGTAGTTTTGGAGATTCACTTCCTGATTTATTCATACTGTATACATGTAAAAGATACAAATCTCATCTTACATATGGGCTTATCTTTGCTTGGTAGTCTGTCGATTTGATTACTTGATTGTAGCAATTTCCGTCTTCCTTCATCAAAATAGCAAAAAGTATTTGAATATTTAGTTGGAAAATAGAAACTGAATTATAACTGAAAGCGCCGTTTTTCTATCCGTAAATTATATTTTAATATATTTTATTTACACCAATTTTCTTTAACATCTCCCCTTACCATCACTGAAAAATCTTTTGTGCTCTATTTAACAACTGGGTTGGAAAACTAGCAATGTTCCAATCAACACCCGTCACTGAATAATTTGCAGTGCTGCAATCAATATCTATCACTGAACAACTAGCAATGTTCCAGCAACATCTACCCCTAAACAACTAGCAGTGCTTCAGTCAACATCACAGAATAACTAGCAGTGTTCCAGCCAATATCTATCACAGAACAACTAGCGTGTTCAAGCCAACATCTGTCACAGAACAGCTAGCAATGTTCCAGTCAACATCTATCCCTAAACAACTAGCAGTGCTTCAGCCAACATCACAGAACAACTAGCAGTGTTCCAGCCAACATCTATCACAGAACAACTAGCGTGTTCAGGCCAACATCTGTCACAGAACAGCTAGCAATGTTCCAACCAATATCTATCACTGAATAACTAGCAGTGTTCAGGCCAACATCTATCACAGAACAACTAGCAGTGTTCCAACCAATATCTATCACAGAACAACTAGCAGTGTTCCAACCAACATCTATCACAGAACAATTAGCAGTGTTTCAAGAGTCAACAATCTCAGAACAAATAGCAGTGCTTCATTTATCAGTTTATAATTCACCAGTAATGGGTGAAACGGGAAAACCTAGCCCACATTATCTTATGCCACATAGAATGTATAGTAGTTTCAACTAAAAGTTTTGTAGAGCAGCAATCTGCATAAAATTAAAATAACTCCATTAAAAGCAACATAAAACCCAAAAATAATAGTATCAAGCAGTTTCGAAGGTAAAAAATAAACAGCCTTCTCCGTCAGGACGCACAAGAAGAGTAACATTCGTTCGTAAGAGCAAGATCGACATCTGTTGTAAGATCAGCAAAAATAACTAAAGCAGGGAAAGAATGTTGCCAATGGCGAGAGAAGAAAAGAGTTAAATAACCCAGGAAGAAGAAACAACAGGGGGGACACAATGGATAAGCGGTAAAGTATACCAAAGAGGAAAGTGAACGTCTAACAAAAGATACAAAACACGTATTCAGTGATTAAAACTACAAATATAAATGCTTTATTCAATTAAAAAATAACAACTAACCGGTTTCAGAAGCTACATGAGTCGACCAAACCAGCGGGGGAAAAAATAGATTCTAAACAAATACGAAAAATAAGTAGAGCAGAAAAAGGTTTTTGAAACTAAAAGAGCTAACATCGTCAACAAATACTGCGGAACCCCCTTCCCCCTCCAAATAAGAAGCTGTTACTTTTCCGCTGGTTTAGATGCCTCGTGTAACTTTCGAAACCGGTTAGTTGCCATTTTTTAATTGAATAAGGCATTAATGTTTATAGTTTTACTCACTTTGTATCTTTTATTGGATGTCCACTTTCCTCGTAGGTATTTCACCTTTCATCCATTGTGTTTCACCTCTTGTTTCTTCCTCCTGGTTTTTTTTTATCTCGTCTTTCTTTTCTCGTCGTTTGCAATGCCCTTTCCTTGCTTCCGTAACTTTTCCTGCTCTTACATCAGACGCCGATCTTACTCTCAAGAGTGAAGACTGCGCTTCTTGTGTGTCCTGATGAAGAAGGCTGATCTTTGCCTTCTTTTTGTGCTGTATGCTGCTTTTTACGAAGTCATTTTAATTTTATTACTTTAGCAACAGTTTGAGCTCTATGCAATTTATGCATATTACATTACCTTTGGAAAAAATTATAGGAATTTGATTACTTTGAGTTTGAAATTTATGACCTCATCTCTTCGATACTCAGGTATTTGCCTAAGAACACATTTATATTTCAAGGTAAATACTTCAAAGCGTCTGGTGGCTTGACCATGGGTATATTTTTCTCATCCACTTTTGAGTGACATTTACGTGCATTATTTCTGGTTACAAGAATTCCATTTCCATCAATTTGAAAGTAGTGATCTTATCACTTTTATTGTAAAATGTCAATTATGCGTTTGGTCACATAAAACATAATTAGCATCTCAACCATTATTTTCCAAAACTTTAATTGAAGAAAAGTATATCATGTCACTTAGCGACGGAATTAAATCAAATGGGTTTATATGGCAGACGATTTTCATTTAATTTATCAGATTTAAATAATAAAGGAATTGATAGAAAAATAAATTTTATGCATGAATTCTATTACATGTTTAATTGTATTGTGTCAATTACAGCCTTGGTATATAAGATTACAAGAATTATTGATTTTTTCAATTTCAAGTTATCAGTATTATTTTGGTAAAAATTTGTATAGCAAAATATTTGTATAGCAAGGACTTAAAATTGTGCTGCTTTTTAAGGGGAATTGAATATTTGAAAAGACTTTTTGAAAAACTGTATAATTTGGAATACTACTAGAAATTGCACATATTTAAAATCACCGAATTGAAATATAAAATCACCATAACCTGTTATTCAGTAATCGAATATTTAAAATCACCGAATACAACTGTTAGTCTATTACAGAGAACACAAATAGAATTTAAAATGGTATTCTTTTGTTGACTGCATTGCAATTAAAATTTCAATTTCGATACGGGCTTTTCTTATTTGCCTTATTATATAGAAATGTGAAAAAAAAAATCCTTTTTTTTATGTTTTACCAATCTTTATAACTATTTATTATTTAACCGTAAAACAAATATTCCGATAATATCAACACTACAAAAGAGGGGAGACAGATAAAGCAAAGGAAAAAAAAATAAAAGACATAAAAGTTGAAAGAAAAACACATTGCTTGGCAATTCCGCTGAATTGAAAAAAATAATCACTTTTCAAGGAAAACTACGCGCGTAAATCCCTGAGATTTCACACAGGGAGTATATTTCATTGCAAGGGGGACAGGGGAAAATAAAACTTAAAAAAACTTTTCAAAATGTGAAATTTATCTCTCTGTATAGAAAGGGCAGACGATCGCGCTATCTCCGAAGGTTCATTGTGATGGAGTCGAAAGGACAGAGCACCCCCGGTTCTATTTGTTCATCTCCACCCCCTATCGCAAAGGTTTATCGTCTGACAAATCTATTGAATGGCTTTTCTTTAACACCACCAATTTTTCTGACTCTCTCTTACTTTTAACAAAAATATCATGTTTTTTTGTTTTATTTTTTCCTTAAAATACACATTTCTTACCATATTAGAAGACATAAGGCATTTTATTTCTAACTGGGTGAAAATATCATAGTGGGAAAATTAAAGTTAAATATGTGTTAAAGAGTTGCTTAAGGAAAAACTGTCGAAATAATTATAATAAATACACATCAAAATTTAAAATCAAATAATTGAAGTAATAGAATTTTTCCCCGTAGATAGGACTAATATACGCTCAGAAATATATCAGAAATATAGTCTGCTGTTTTTAATACGTCAGACGATCATTACAAATCTATTTTTTATCAATCAAAGAACAGGACGTTTCCGCAGAGTGGGAAAATATTTTAGAGCACTCTAGCTATATGATAGGGTTAGTGAAGAGTAAGAGTTTAAGAAAATTTTGCAAAGTTTCAGCAACGCCATCTTTTCACACACTTCATATGAGTTAAAATGAAAGGCTTGTCTGTTCTCTCTTTGATGCAGTTTCTTTAAAACGTTTTAATAGCCTGGAAATTGGTTGTTAGGGATTTTAGAGCATGAGTATGTCTTCTTAAACACCTCAATGACAAAAATACTTCAGAAAAAAACTACACATTCCGTATAATGTCTTTATTTTTAAAACACCATTAATGACGTACACGAAGTTACGAGAATGCCAGAGCACTTTCAGGCACGTCCTTCATCAGTGGCAATGTCAATGAAAAATAACAGATACAAGCTTTTATATCATAGGCGTAGACTTGAAAAATTATCGGGGGTTCCAAAAATTCGAAATCAAATAACCCATACATTTTTAAAAGGATTTTAGTCTAATTCAAATTTTATTCAGTCAGATTATCTGGCACAATAAAGCGTCTGAAATGCTAAATTGAAGCAAATTATAGTTAAGTACAGAAAAATATTTTTTTTCTCTAGATAGTTATTTATTTCATTTATTTTGCCTTTGTAGGCGCAACATTATTATATATATTATACAGATACTGTGTGAATTTCAAACTCAATTATAAAAGCAAAAAAAAATGTAAAATTTATTTTTAGGCCTTTTTATCAATGCTAAAAATGCCAACATATTTCGCTTTAAATCATTTTCGAGTAAAAATCTTGTATCTAGAATACAATAAATAGTCTGAAGGGTAAATTTCTATGCACACTTTGTAGTAAACGGCGAATGAATAACGAAAAGAATGGAGAAGAAACTTGAAGAATGGATTACGAAAGGCAAAATTTATGCATATGTGCGTACATTCCCCCCCCCCCCCCTTATGTACGCGAAAAAATATTGAGGACTCGAGGAACCTACAACAAAATTATTGGGGATCAAAAGTGCCTTGAACTCACGAAGTCGGCGCCTATGTTTTATACACAGCCGGAAACCTCGAATACAAAAATTTACATTTGGATAGTCAAATAATTTAATATTAAAAAATATCGTTAAATAATAAAATAAGTACATAAATGATTCAAGCCAACTAATTAGACGTTTCATTAAAAACAAAGAACTATATATCCAGAAAATTATACAAGTGTCCAATCACATCCTTGTATGATTTTCTAGATATCTAATTCACCTGACAAAAATGTTCAGTAGGAAATGCAGTTTCTAGACTAATAATTTCTATTTACAAAGCTCTTTTAGTTTTCGATGAATCGTTTTGTCAACTTGAAGACGATTCAAACGTTTTCATTTCTATAGTTTGTAATGCTTATATCTCAAAAACTAAAAGTGTTAACTGTAAACAGTAATCAGTAATATGTAGTCCTTTCAAATACGTAAAAAGGTATATAATTATATTGCGAATTGAGTTTTCTAATTACATAGTTCAGATTTTGATATTATAATATTTTGAACTGTTATTCCAAAAGGAGGGAAAACTATAACATTTATTTATTTATTTTTATTTATTTATTTACTTGAAAAATACATGCTACAGGAAGCAAATCCTAGTGACAGCGAGCAAAACAATAAATAGAAGAAACCCGCAGAGGACAGATACGAACACGAACCATACAGATCGAAACAGAATAAAAACACAGACAGAAAATAAGCATTAGTAAGTTAATAAAAGCAGTGAAACACACAAGAATTACAATAAATGATTTTTAAAAGTAGTTAATGAAGAAAAAAATGTCGAAATCATCAATCAGGGCTTATGTATAGCTTATAGAAATTTTTTACTGCACACTGATCCCAACACTAGTTCTAAAAATCCTCTCAACAAACAAACTCCTCTTTCTAGAATTAAAACTGAGAACACGAAAACCCATCCCATCCAGAAGAGATGAACAGTCAAACCTGCCACCGAAAAAACTTAAAAAAAAAAGAGCAAAACGAAATTCCTTCTAATAAGTAAGCTTTTCACAACAAACACCTCACGAAGCAAAGTAGTAGAAAGGGAGTAACAGAACGCACCAGTTTTCTTGTAATAGAGATATCTTATAAATGTATTCTGTACAATTTCAATCTTATCAGCATGCACAGCATGAGAAGATATCCAAACAACCGACTCATACTCGAACCCAGACCTGACCAAGGCATTAAAAAAACTATGATTATATCCTCATTAGTAAAATCCTGCGTAATCCTCTTGACATAACCCAGCTTCCTGTAGGCTCTAGCACAAACATCCGAAATGTGAGTAGAAAAAGAAATAAATGACGCCAAGATCAGCAACAGAAAACCTTCTGGCCAAAACTGAATTGCCAATACAATAAGACAATAAAATAGGAATCTGCCTACGAGTACGGGACATAACACTGCATTGATTAATGTTGAGATGAAGATGATTTCTGGCACAGAAAATTTTAAATGTCATGAGTGTTGCAGCTCATCGTGTTTCCTCGTTGGTTAAATATTTGTGCACAAGCACGAGATATTTTAATTTTTCAAAAGAATCAGGAAGAAAAGTGAACTTGGGATTCGAAAGATATTTAATGATTGATGAGGTTTGAAGAGAAGAAATAGAAGTATCAAATTCTGATACGTAATTATGCGCCGCCAGGCAAATCTATAGATTCGCCTGAATCATAAATCTCGTCAGATATATTGTGTAAGTGTATTATGGGGTGTAGGTTGTATGTCGCTAAACAAATTAGTAAAATAATTTGATATAAATCTATAGTCTTGCTGAAATGCAAGCGAAAACTGAGAGCTAACTTGTAGTCCGTTGAGAATTCTGGAATGATATATGAGTATAATTGAATTTTGGATTAAGTTCTTAGTGGTTATAATTTCTTTTTAGTGATTTTAATTTCAATATTTTTAATATTTAACTATCTTGAAAAGGTGGTTCTAATTTCGAAATTTCAATATTTTGAATTGTTTAAAAAATGTCAAGAGAAGACAAACCATCCACAAAAAAAATATATTATTCAAGCAAAACCATTTCGGCTTCATTGGACTGGTGCCACTGCTGATTTTTGTGTTTTAGGCAAGAGAGTTAGTTGTGGCCTGTTTAATGCATGGCACCTGCATGAGGCGAATTTCTAAAGGATTTGAGAAAGTGTACAGAAAAAGAGTTTATATTTTATCTACTCAGTAATCATATTTCGTGCGTGTGAACTATCTCAGTGGAGTTTATTATAACGGAATCAGCACCCAATTCACCATTCATTCATAACTTTCACGAAAATTCATAAAAGCATTTATAACATCCATTATCTGACTCAAAATCTCGCAATATTTATACTAAACTTTTAAACTGCCCTTTGTGCTTTAAAGTTCAATAAGAAATTAGGCATTTACTGATCCCAAAGAAAGGAGCGCGTGATAATCAATGCCATCCCCGTGTCCCTTTTCGGGGCATCGCAATGGAACGAAAACAAATAGCCTTTCAATAGATTCGGCAGACGATAACCTTCCATTCGCGAATGAAAGAACACGAGGATCGGGGTGCTTTCGGACCTTTTGGTGTCATCACTCCAGATCCTAGCGGGAGATAGAATCCCTGCGCCTGCCTCCGAGATAAATCTTACATTTCCTGCCTTTTCTATAGGGGGAAGTATGGGAATAAAATAAAATCACGCCGGAAAATCCCGGAGTGAAGCTCCGATGAAGAATGATTCTACTGGTAACTGCAGTTGTTCCAATTCTGCCAGACTACGGCCAGAAAGGTCACAAGATGGACAATCAGGGATCCCTAAAAGTTTCTGAAATTGCTTTAAAAATAACAATTAAGACAGCTTTTGCGCTATGAAAATCTAGTCCATGTGATTGATGTTGGCTCGAGAGCCCACATTAGGAGATTGGAAGTTCTTTATACCAGACAACTTGAGTGATTATGAATTGGTTTTTGCCTGACTTGTCCTGTTCCACCTTGTCCCTTGCACGACTCTTTTTTAAATAGTAGTGTTTAGTTCCTTATCCAAACCCCCACTTGCAGGTCCAACTTTCTAACTGAGAATGAGGGAATGAGGGTAAATTATTATCATTTACTCAGCTCAAAACGCCATAACAGTAGTGGCTTCTCGTGACTTTAGGAATGGATGAAACAGATTCAGGGATGGGATTCCCCCTTCTCTTCGACAACGAACATCATCAAAACACACCACACTACTGGTACATATGTTGTCAAATATTATCCAAAAATAGCCAAACGAGTTTGAAAAATTCGTCAAATAATAATAATAATAATAACCCATTTAGCCGATAACTTTTAGTGCTTATAGCTCAAGAGCAGGTACTGTATAACAGTCGTAAAAATATTTTTGAAAAATACTTTTGAAAAACAATTAAAAATCTTCATTTTACCATTATATTGCTTGACGTGTAATAGTAACATTGAGAAATTAGATTATTTAAATATAAGATTATTTATTTTAGAATAATTTAGATACAGTAAAACCAATATTAACGGATTTAATTATACTAGTTTTGTAGCCCAATGAATATATATGTTTATATAGAGACCATTTTGCTGCAGAAACTATTAATTGGTGACAAAATGTTGATGTTTCATTAACCTTGCACGAACTGGCCTTTTATATTTTAAATGCCGTTGCCAGAAATCGTATATAAACTATCGATAACCGAGAAAAAATTCGTGACAGACGATTTCAATAAAACTGCCAGCCAATCAAAAACTCTAAACGTTAAAGAAGAAAACAGCCAAAGGAAAGTCAGACAAAAATTGAAGTAAAATGTTTTGGAATATACGAATACGGCAATATTTTAAAATTGGACTATCATGAAAAAGCTGCAAATAGAATTTGAATAAGAAATTGCAATAAATTAATGAATTATTAACTGAAGATAACAAATTTAGTGTTAAATGAAAGGTAATAAAAGAACAAATTTCCGTCATTTGAAACACAATAGCCCTGGAATAGTATACTTTTAGAATAGAAGAATATTAAAAACCTAGATAAATGGGAAATATATAACTAAAATTAAGAAAATACTATATTAATAAGTAAATAAGCCTCTTGAAGCCGTTCAGACAAATAAATATAATTCCTGAAATTATTAAATATTAGCAAAAACCTAACATTGGTCGTTTCATTTGTCGTAAAATATTAAGCATAAAATATACATTTAGTAACTATATTAAAGCATATTCAGTTTTTATTTCAGTTAATGCGGGTCCTTTTTGCATAAAAGACGGGTTCTATTTTCTCAAAACGTACCAAAATCTAATCAGCTCCAGGGTAAGCCACAAAGAATATGCCTACTAAATTTTGTGAAATTCCATAGACAGTTTATAGGCTAGAGTGGATACACTTATTGCAGACGGACACACAAACAAATAGATACGCACACAGACGTCTCGCTCAAATTTGTTTTTCTTGTTCTAGAACAAAGATTTTGTTCTAGAACAGAGATTAGTGTTCAGTGATTAGTGCTCTAGAGCAGAGATGAATCTTTTCCGCGTAGGGGTACAGCATCAGTATTCCAGGGGTTCCGCGGCGTGATAGTTTCGCATAAATTTTCTTAAATTTAAAAAAAAAATGCCTAACATTTTGTATGCTCAAATCGGACCACACTGCACCTTTCCCTATTTTGGGGTTTTGCCATCAAATTGCATCTCAAAAGAGTTCCGCAACCAAAAAGTTTGAGAAGCCTTGTTCTAGAAGGCTCAAAACGTAGAAATCCGTCGAAAACTCTAGTTCCGATTTTTAACCTTATATTCCAATACATTACCAATACATTCCAATACATTCCATACATGCTCATACATTACTATGCAGTGTAGGGAAAGTAAGAAATCCCGATTCTCAATCTAAAATCAATCGTTTGGGAATCTACAAATCAAATCACGGTAAGGGGTGATTCAGATATTTTAATTTAATCCAATGTTCAAATCAATCGAGAAATATATACAATCTCCAACTAATTTCATAATTTAAATGAAAGTTAATTTATTCTCTTAGAATGCATTAGCTTCCATTTCCAAGAATCCCCTATGGGGTAAATGCGCTATCCCCACTGAGCACTCCTCTTTGACAGTTCAGGCAGCCGACCAGAGAAAATGCAATCAATGTTGATTCAATAAGAAGGGATAAGTATAAGTATATCCATTGTAATAAAATTAGTTATGTAAGCATTAGATTATCAACGTTAGCACACTTATACTGAAAAAAAACCTCCTTATAAGTGGCGTTCCCAAAGTTGGGATCGTGATCCCATTAAAGAAAACAGAATCCATGGTGCTATCTGCAATGGACTCTTTGGAAACTCCACATATAGACAGATTTTGTGAGTATAAACTTGGTCCATACATCTTGTGTAGCCTAATGTTAATCTATTTTGATGAAATTTTAATTCGGCTGCGTGGTAGGACTGGATTTGTTGGTCTCTGTAAAAGGTCGTAAAATTGTGACGTATAACTGACATTACAGGTATCGGCTATTCCATGCTGATGAGCGCATAATAAATGCAAAATCGGGGCATCTGTAAGAAATGAACAATTAAGGGATAGTCGGATGAATCAAATTTTGGGAACTAACATATACGGTGTAATACAGGGAAAGAAAAAAAAAAAAAGAACTTGTATATAAATACTGCCTTAGCACCTTTTTACATAATCAATAAACACAAGAAGAAATTCTGCCGCTTTCTTGAGAATAAAATATCATGTGAATACACAGAAAGCGCCTTTTAGCCCCAAGGTCTGTATAAGGAGAAGAAAAAAATATTTCCTTACCGCCTGTCTAATGCGCCATTTGTTTTTTTTCTTAGATACGTCTCCGAATTTTTATTCCTTTCTGAAGCAACGCATGTATGAAGGACCATATAAGCATATAAATCTTTTTTTTTTTTACAGTAGTATATGTTTTTCCCGTACGTGATTTGGATACAAGAATAAAATGTTGCTTTAGTTTAAGAAAAGATGCTTAGCCAATGAAATAGAAATATAGAACTAAGGGTACACTTTTTTCATTTTATGTACTGGGGGGCCTCAGACCACTGCTTGCTGACGTTCGCCAACCCTTAACTCGCTTCACAAGTTAGGAAGTTTTGCTTCTTACTTATTGAGTTCTCTTCGCGAGTTCTTTCGTTCCACCTGCTTTGCAGACGTAATACGCCTGTTGAGAATCGTCCATTGTTCGTTGATGCTCACTAATCTCCGAAGATAGTTTCGCGAGCTTTTACAACCCGGTCTGTGAACACGGCCACAGTCTTGTCAACTGTTCGCTGCCTCTCATTAATTGCCTAAGCTAACTTCGCAAGCGTTTTCGTTACGCCTACCACGCCATCTACTGGAGGTAGCGCTGACGCTATTATGGCACGAGCGTCATTGTTCGCTGACGCTGTTTAGCCCTAGTATCTCGCTTCGTGAGCTCTATAACCCGGCTCGTGAAATGTAAATATAAGTAAGATCAATAAGGCATACCATTGTCAAAATTGCTGTGAGTGTACTAACTAACATGGTAGCTTACTTTTTTTAACACTTTACAACAAAGGTGAAAAGTGTTTATGACTTTGTTCATTCTGTCTGTCTGTCTGTCCGTTAGCACGATAACTGCCGTAAAAATGACTTAATCAAAATGAAATTTTAGTATGTTGTTCAGACGGTCTATAGGACCTATGGGAATATAAATGAATAATATCACCCAATTAGTTTTGGATTGAACCCGCGTTGAAAAAATGGAATACATTGAGCCCTATGGGACCTAATTTTTCATGCATTTTTTAACCGGATTTAAAATTCATAAATTGCTTCGAAAATTTTAGGTAATATTCAAATTGTTCCATAAAATATATAAAAAAAATTCAGCGAAATATATTCAGTAGTTTTTTAAATAAAAATTAAAATAACAATTACACCTCTTATATGAAACGATCACGTGACCATAATATGAAACGATCACATGACCCACTTCAAAATGATATATGGCATCCATCTTGTTTCAAAATCGTGATTTTTCTAAGTTCTTTTTAATTCATATTGAGTGTTGTATCCGTCCTAAAACTACTTTATTTTTGCTTAAATTCTGTGCATCTACATACTGAAACAACGCAATGACAATATATTTGAGTTTAAATGCTCATCTAAATTTGATTATTTCTACAACTAAGCCTATTTTTCACCTATGTAAAATGTAAACAGCAAAATATGTAGAATGAGTTGTATTAGAATTCCTGTATTTTTTTAACACAAAATAATTTAGTCCATGGAGTCTGCGTGGCTGATATGAATGAAATATTAATTGATTTCATAAAGAGAAGGACGATTTTTTTTTCGATGAAGTTTTGAAGTTTCAAGCATAGAGTTTAATTTTTTGTAGCTCCATGGTCTTAAACAAAATGTTTAAATAAAATAAATTATTATAGTATTGTGATGAATGAAATGAATGGGAGAAAGTTATGAATGAAATCCTGTATTTATAGAAAGATCCAGGTGTGTTATTTTTTCTATGACGTCATTTGAATTAATTTCAGTTGTTTTCGATGAAGTTTTCAAATATAATAAATTATCGTAGTATTATGATAATTCTAAAACTATTACCGAGGAATGTATAGCATTTTAGAGATGTTTAAACCAGGCAATTTATATTTCAATGCCGCCATTTGAATGAAGTTCATTTTTTTCGATGAAGGTTTAAGTTTTCGAATATAATAAATTAATGCAGTATTGTGATAAGTTTCAAAATATTACCGAGGAATGTATAGCATTTTAGATTTTTTAAAATAAAATTGCATTGAAGTTGGGAAGTGTTTCATAATCAATTCTTTAAGCATGATTGATCTTTCTTGTTTTATTTTTTGACGCAGTCGTGACATTTTTACCATATACCAATCACAGAGAAGTTGGAAATTAGCTCACCAATGAAATATTTTCTAAAACCGGAAATTCAAAATTTAATTGTTATTTAATTCGCCATACCAAAATTCTAAGTATGTCTATCATATCTATAGATTCAGATATAAAATTTCAGAATTATGCGTTTTGCGTAGGGACAAAAAGTCGCGTTACGTTTTTCAATATAGATAAGAGAGATTTACAACAATATGATTATAATTGCTATGCAATAATAATTGCATTTTAATCGTAATTGTTCATGACAACAATAGTTGCGAAACGCTATGTTTGTGAGAAATTATAACAGAATAACTAAAACATAACAAACTAAATCAAAATGTAAACAAAAGGCTCAGTTTTGCAAAAATTAAATAATTCAGGTACATGCTAGCAAAATTACGTGATCTTGATATAGCTAGTCTGTCCAAGATGCGAACTCTTAGCTTAAATATAATTTTTTTATTAGTTTATTTCAGCGTATTCCTCTAACATTTCTCCATAAATGTACCCAATTTAATATTTTTGTATGCTATAGTTTTTGCGGTACGAGACAAAGAATTTAATGAGAAGCGAAATTTGTCAAATAGCGACGTCATATATTTTTTTCCTAATATAGATAGATAGATAGAAATATAGATAAATACTTTTTTTAGAATATCGATGAAACAATACCTCTATCTAAAGTGTAAGTTTCCACTAGACTTTCTTATACGTTAATTTTCCACAGGGTATTTTTGCGTCGCATGTATTCTAATCAATATCAAAATGCCAAATAATATTATCAGATTTCTTCTTCATGCAAGTTATTCTTTTAAATATTTTGACATATCACACCTCCGCATCAGGGACTTATTCCAAACTTGTTGATCATTGTTCCACATCGATCGATAGAGGGCGCTATTATAGCGGAACTGCAAACTCCATTGCCAGTGCGGTTGTAGCTTTGCTGCAAGAACAGCAACCGAAACAGCCATCTACAAGCCTAGAATAAGGCATCTGAGGTGACAGAATTCAAAACATTCAATTTGACAGATAATAAAGAAAACTATTTTCAGATGTGACAAATCAGAAGTGGTGTCACTTCAGAAGAGATGTAATTTTCAACTTTATTCTAAAAAGTAGAATCTTCATTAAAATTGCAGCGTAAAACAAATTATTAGAAGTATCAACCAGTTTTAGAGGCAAAAACAACAGAGCAAATGCACATGCATAAAGGCGTCTGTCGAACTATATTTGTTTTTACATTTTTTTTTTTTATTATTAATACTAATTTATATCACTCTGTGTTTGTAAAAAAGCATATATTTTAGCTTTTTTTGCAGTAGTTTGAGAAATTAAATTTATAATGAACCAGAACTCAGTGCAAAATAGAGTGGAAATAAGTTTAAATATGCAGATGCAAGTTTCGAAAATATTTGGATTTTATTCTTTAGTGAGAACAAGCCTGGGTCTAAACGTTCACGGGAGAGCAATATTATGATATCCTAATAGAAGAAGGTTAAAAAACCGTATAATATAGTAGCGCCACCTAGTGTTCCAAAAATGAAATAAACCGAGAAAAAATAGAAAATGAAGAGATATTATATATATACACAGGGTGATTAAAAAAAGATGGGTCAACTTTACGAAGTGGTAGTGCACACCAAATCAAGCTTTTTCATCATAGTTCACCAGGTCGGAAATGAAAAGTAAAACTGTTATAGGGCGCTAACTCGTTAGGACGCGGCCGCTTCGCAAAGTTAAAAGCGGCATTCTAGTTGTTATTTTCTGGTTGAAGAAGAAAATCACGTATGCAAATTTCTTCTGGGGAAAAAGAAGAACTCATACAAATTTTCGTAACATTGAATGTACGGCCTTATCAGTTTTCAGCAGTTATTCTCAGCTCCAACTTTTGAAATAATGGAACCCCACGATCGCCCGATCTTCTTGACTTCTTCTTGTTGGGATATCTCTAGAGTCTCGTCTATGACACTCTTCTTGAATCTGAAGGGGAACTCGTCGCCAGAATTTCGGCCGCTACTGCCGAAGTGCGCGGCATGCCTGGTCTGTTCGAGAGAGTTCGCCAATCCCTCCATCGCCGCTGTGAGACGTGCATTCAGGTTGGCGGTCACTCTTTTGAGCCATTACTGTAATTATTGTTCATTAAATGTAATTTTATAACTTCTATCATTTGTGCTTTCGCCTCATCACTGTTTCCCCATTAAGCGCCCACTGGCGCCTTTACGTTTTATTTCCGACCCGGTAAATTATGGCGAAAAATGCTTGGTTTGGTCTGTCTACCACCTCGTAAAGTTTGGCTCATATATTTTAATCACCCCTGTATGTATGTATATATATATATATATATATATATATATATATATATATATATATATATATATATAAATGGAAGATTTTAATCGAAAACTATGCATAAACTACTGTATATACAAAAAAAACCCATCTCTAGCATATCTGTTACAAATGAGTAACTATAGACCAAGACTAAGAATAAAAATAGGAAGGAGGTATCACTACAATGGAAAGGGGGATGAGAAGAATATTAGGATACAAAAATCACAATTAAAAAGTATATATATAAATATAAATGAAAAAGAAATCACGCCCAAAATGAGAAAAGGCAATAATAATTAGCTCAAGATAAAAGATTAAGACATAGAGAACAAGCAATTGAAACTACACAAAAAATGGCGGTTAGTTCGAAATTGCATTTTCATCAGGACAGCCATACAATTCGAATTAAAACCGATAGAATAGCCAGTTTCTGACAATGGCGATAGTATTTAACTATAGACACCATTGGAACTGTCTACTGGCTAGTGGAAGGAGAAAAATAAATCAATTGAATTACAAATCAGAAAAATAATACCTCCTCGAACAGAAATATTAACTCACAAGCATTGCTACCACGTGTAGGTTGAACAAGCGACTGAGCATTTCACCTCACTTCGTCAATGCGAGTGGGCACCGGAATGAATACATTTGAGCGATACATAATTTGTATGGAGACTTTCAAAAATGGTAATCAGTACAGGACTCAGGACAAGTGGAAAATAGTCATTCGAAAATAGTAAACAGTATTAGACTCAGGTCAAGTGGTAAGTTAGGAGATAGGAAAGGGTAAATTCTCAAAAATGAGTTATCCAATCAAGGATAAATGATGCATTATTTATACATATATATATATATATATATATATATATATATATATATATATAGCTCTTATTTGGACGTTCATGTCCAGGCTTGTTCGCATATAAGGAGAAAATCCAAGGATTTTCGAAACGTACGTCACTCACTTAAACTTATATCCGCTCACTTAAATTTGTATTACTTATGTCCGCTTACTTAAACTTGTATTACCTGTCTCCGCTCACTTAAACTTGTACTTACGCTGTATTTTATGTTGAGTTCTAGTTCATTATTGATTGTGCGTAAAGTCCCGTTCTATATATAATTTTATTTATATTTTAAAATTCAACCCCATGACAATCTCCTTGCGAGCAGATGAAACGCACATCTACAATGTTTTGATGCTAAATCCGCAAATTTTCATAGAAAATCACTTCATGATTTAAACTGACGCGTACATTTAATTCTTCGTGAAATTACATTAGTTATGTTCTTAATTATTATTTTCCACCTTCCCTTTTCGGAAAAGAAAAGGGGAAACACACATTTTAGAGTTTAAAACTTCTAGACATGCCATCACGTCAGTAAACACACGAACATATAATTTCTGGAAAACAAAAAAATCGTCCATTCAAGGCACACGAAGGTCAGGAGCAAATAATTTTCTTATTTAATAAGTTCCTACTACCCATTTTGCCTCGGGATTTCTTTTCATTATCAAAATTCCTCCGATTCCAACAGGAGTTCCAGAACTCGCGTGCACCGGTGTGGAGTGGAATGGCGTTTTTAACTTCTACTTCCAAAACAACTTCAATTTATAAAAGTGTACTTACGCGCGCCCTTTTTCAATACGGAACCGGGAAGGCGTGCAAGCAGAAAGACACCAAGAAATATGTATGCACAAAGAAACGGGAAGATTGTGGGAGAGTTTTAATACAGTATTCAAAGATCTCAAGGAAGCGCATTAAAGTGCGTCTAGGACAATTAAGGAATTGCCTTCAATCTCCAAATAAAAGATGGTCATAGGATCATAAATAGAATTTTACTGAAGTAGGATTTTCCAATGGGAAAAGAGAAAAAAAGGGTAAAAGTTGCCCACCAGAGAAGAATTGCATGTGAAATGCAATACAAATCTCCAGGGTCACAGAATTTAGAAAATACGGAGCATAAGGTAATTTAATTCAGTACTGGGAGAGAAATATTTTAACTCCCCCGACTGATAGTAACAGTGCCATGAGCATGCAGGGAAATTTCCAGGGGGTTGACAAAGTCTAATACATTCCAGATCTATAGAATCAATATTATTATTATTATTATTAACTACAGCGGATGCTCGATTTAATTCGGGATGATCGGAAATTAGAATTTTACACAAGTAGAATTTTAAATTCATATAATATACCAAAAAATTGAAATAGCAGATATTTTAACCATTTTTTTACTTCTTCATTTTTGTTTCTGAATATTTTTTCGTAACTTCTTGTGTTTTAAATAAATCGACTTAAGACACCATTTGCTGTAATACATAGCATTTTATCAGTGTCTTTATGTATCTGTTATTTGTTTGTCATCTTTCAGATGCCAATATAAATTATACTTTGAAGGATATTAACGTATAGGATCAAAATATAATTTTTATATATTTGATTAAAAAAAATATTTTTTTTATTTAAATGACACAAATTATAATTGTCTTCAACATTCAGCAACTATTTTTCTGATTACAGTGTCATAAAATTAATTTTATTCATTTGAAACTATGTGCTTCGTATTGTTTTAGTATTGTAAAAATTAATCCAGAATTATTCATTCTACGAAATTCCGATTTTTGTGATATCAAAATATTCTGTATGGAACGTGCTTCAAGTGATGTTGCAATTCTCTAGCGAGAGGGTGCTTTAGTACCTCTCTAACCCTTTGAAATACGCCCATGATCAGACCCCGACCTTGTATCGTCCTGGACTACCAAAGTCGAATATAAAATATTTTCACACATCCCGAGCTCGATCCGGCTTGAAAGTGTTTAGGTCTCTCACGGTTGCTAAAAAAGCAGTGAGTAACTCTGTAAGCCTTTATAAATTGATGTAAAACATCAATTTTGTTACTTAATTCAAATGAGAAAAGGTTTATGTGTGCTGTGTGTGACAATAGTATACGAGGTTTACGATATTTGATTTACGATATTTGATACGATATTTGATATTCTTTTTCGCTTTTTTTAATCATATTGCGTTTTGAAAATTATACAGTTTGAATAAATTAATTGAATACAGTTTATTTCGTGCTAATAGAACCCCAAATGACGAAGTTATCGACGTTGAAACGTTTGGATGTAACGTTTGCAAATACTCCACTAGGCGAGCGTGTGGTCGACGCAAGGCTTGAGCGCATATTGACGTATAGCCCAGATGTTCATGCACAAATGTCGCAGATCTAAAACTTCATTTTTCATTTTCTTTTATAATTTTCTGCCAATATTGTTTTATAATACAGCTTAAAGGGTGCATATAATCAGAAGGAACATTATAAATTGGATCCTGTATTGTGTTCTGCATATACTTTTACTCTTATCACGTCAGCAACCCAATTGAACGATAGTGAACTTATATACCATGCCCTGTGTAGACGCTCTGAAAAGAACACGTAACTCGCGAGTTCTTCGTAAATCTACAAAATTCGATAAGTTTCTAAAACTCGCCAAAATCCACCAAATTGGCGATATTTCCCCAAATTCGTCGTCATGGTTACCAAATGTCTAAAAAGTCGCAAAAATTTTTATCAAAATCAAATAACCCAAACTTCCAAATTATAACAATAGCTCTCTGTCGAAGTATTCGTAACAATATGATGACACTTCCGTTTGCATGCTTCATCCTTGTTACATTTCTTTCAAAATTTACACCTATCCCGCGACCTAAGCTGTTTTAAAGCTGTTTAAGCATTAGAAACTGTTTAAAAACTGAAAATTCAATGAAATTTAAAGTACTGGGGAAACCCTCAATGCGTGCTTCAGATTTTTCACACATCGTGTTAATGTGATTCCTTAACACAATGAATTACAGCAATACAATGCATAAACACATTGTGCAATTCCTTTACGGAATGCGTTCATATCATGGAGTTAAAAAGAAGATAAAACTCCTATGGATAAAACGCTTGAAAATGCCATAATGCTTTGGGAATTATAGCTAGATGTCGATAGTGTTAGTAAAGAGCCCTTTTTTCCATTTGTCACAACAGAGAGGCTTAGTATTGAATATATGTATTTTTGATAATTTTTAAATTAATATTCCCTAATTATCAGTATAATTAATCAGCATTTTATCCACAATTGTAGGACAGTTTCAAAATATAGGGAGATAAAAATAAATTGTAAAGTAAAATAATTTTGAATACGTAGGAATATTCCTTTTTGTTTCAGTTCTAATTTGCATCGCGCTACTCATTTATTTCACCAGAATTGACAGTTTAAATAAACATTTTAGGTCTTTCTCTATAGAAATACATACAATACAGTGATACTTATCTGATTGCAGCGCCACCTGAATTGTTGTCTCAAATGATATTAGCATTTTCTCAATATGGTGTTTTAACTCCTTACCTTTACCTCCATGGTTCATACTTTGTGTAATAAAACTCCAATACCTGAATTCCTTGGCTTCTTTCTATGGTCGCAAAGCATGGTTTGGAAACCTGCCCAGTTTTGCCGTGCATTTCCTCCGCATTTGCAACCGGGAATCTTTTCTTTCATTCAGTTATTAAATTTAAAATATTGCATCCTGTCCCGAAGGTTCCCTAAATTGAATATTAAATTAAGTTAATTGAATATACATGGAGCCCTATTCGTGTTGTGTGGAAAGTGATAGGAATACGTTATAACGAAATATTTGATGTGAGTGGCACATGACTTTCACTACAAACTGAAATTCATTTTCTCTTTATTTCTTTAAATCAATAAATTGAGTTTAATTGCACAAAACAACACGTATATAATTATTTGAAATTACACTAAATTTGCACTTTTATTTCAATTTTCCGTTTCACTTGGTAACGGGATATATTTTCAAAGGCAGTGAAAAAACTAAAATATCTGGAGAATGACTATTCCAATCGTAATGAGGTTTCATTCTTTTCCTAGTCAAAAAGTATGCATGAAACAGTCATTTAATGGATACATTTGAGCATAGTAATTTTCTTATTTTTAATTTCAATGATTTTTGAGCGCCATTTTGTCAAAAAAAATGGAGGGGGGTAGGTTCTTTTTCCCGAATCATACCGAAATTTAATCAGTACCAGGGTCATCCACACGTGACTTATCTGCCAAATTCTGTGAAATTTGGCCCCTTATATTATTTTCAACTAGAGTGGATACATACAATTTTTGCGGGCCATTTCGCAAAAAACGGCAGGTTCTTTTTTCTTGAATTGTACCAAAATCTAATCAGCACCAGGGTAACCCAGGAGTGACTTATAGCATTTTATGAAATTTGGTCAGTTACTTTTTGAGTTAGAGTGGATACATATGTTACACAGATAGACAGACGTCACGCTAAAATTAGTTTTTCTGTGTGTGTTCTATAAGTCCTAAAACGTGTAGATCCATCGAAAACTGGAGTTGCAATTTTAGCCGCAACTTCAATACTTTCCCTATACATTACCATGTATTGTGGGGAAAGTAAAAATGTGAATGCAGTAATTATATTTTGTGAACAGTTTGGCCTTTTGACCTATTTTTCGCTCTCATGGAAGAAAATGGATTTCCATTCATAGCTCAGTCGCTACAATTTATATCTTGAATAGTGAAATAACTATTTAGTTATTTTGTGAAGCGTAATTTTGAGCAATTTTTACGCAAATCAGTTCTTGTGATCGAAAATATTATCACAGAGTTTTCCCCATAAAACTAATAGAAAGATAGACTAATAGAATCTATGTACATCGCGGATGGAGTTTTTAATTAAATACTTTTAATAATAGGCAATTTGGGGCTGTCTATATTTTTTTTAAAGTGCTGATGATTTGACGTGTTTTCTATGCAATTTTATTTTTTATATAATTTATTCATATTTAAGCATTTTTTTAAATTCATCGAAATACACATTCTTTAAGAGCATTCGCTTTTATTTCCGTGCATAGGCAATTTGAAGTTTCACACGATTCTAATTTTTGCATGAATATTCTTACACCTAATTCTATTTTTAAATTAGACTTCGTTCAAAGTTATTCTTCCCAATCGAGCTCCATTGTTCCTTTCCGCCTGGAAATCCTTAGTATAAATTTCTACTCCAGTCTATTTCCTTCATGCCTCCCCTCCCCCCAGTTTTTAGTCATTTTTCTGCAATATATTGGACGAATTTAGCTCATATAGCCTCCCGAAAACAGTTGGCTCCTTTCTTATTGTTTTTCACTTTTATTCATGATTGCTTTTTTTTTAATTGTTTTGAAGTTGTTTTCTGTTTATTTTTTCGGTTTGTAATTTTTACAGCTGGTTTAAACATATCTTGCTGTTCAGTTATTGTTTCAGCAAGTTTACTCACGATTTACTTGTTTTCATTTGCCCTACTATCCGTTCTTTTACCGCCTATTCATATGATTGTTTTCCCTCCGTTCATTCTTTATTTTCTACTTTCCTCCATGGTTTTTGTCGTTCATTCTTAGTATCCTGCTACTAATTTTCCTGCCTCCATGGTCCTTTGAAACCGGCTAACTCTCAAACTTCATTGCATTAACTCTCTTAAATTTTTATATTAACTTATTATTAACACAGCAAGTCTTTGGAGTGTCCTACATTTTTAAGCATTCACTTATTTAATAATTATGAGCACACTTTCATTTTTATATCTTATTTCATATTTTTTATAAAAAAAAGACGTACAATATCTCGAGAACGATCACATTAATGTCCTATGGATGATAACATTCGCTTTTATATAGCAAATTACATTTGCTATTTACTTAACATTTTCATCAAAGTTGTTTTATGAAGTCCATTTGTTTTTAAAAAATTATTTTATTACCTTGCATTATTATAATCAAACCAGAAAAATCCGCGCGCATTGTCCGTTTAATTATACACCATGGATATGAAAGGGAAACAGGAACCGGCGGTCGTCAACTATCGCCAACCATTCCGTCCTCTCTTAATATCTACAGACACATGGGAGCCCCTTCCACTCAATATTGCGAATTTTTACACAACTCTCTATCAACCTTTCAGGTAGATCGGACGGTCTGGGTCTCAACAACAACAAAAACTCCCTATCAAAACACCATACTATACCAACTCCTAACATACCGCAATTAATTTACGCTCCCCTAGACTCTCTAACTAACCAATTTACCAAGTTTAATACCTCAAACGTTTTATATCAAGCTTTCAGTTTCTGGTCATACCATGAATGAAAAGGAACCAACTCTCTCTCTCTCTCTCTAACTTTATGGGTCATACAATTCAGCTCCAACTAATCTAGCTATAAGCAAAGTTTGCATTAATTGCATCGTTTGAGATGTGAATTGAAGACTAAAACACGAAGCAAGTGTCTCTGAACGCATGGTTTAAATATTCAAATTCTGACTTTTTAAATTGGGATGACCTCTCAATATTAACTTTCTTATTCAGTTGAATCATGATGATGGTCTCATCTCCAACTTCATGAACTGAATGCAAGTTTCCTTTCAGTTCCTTCAGGCATTAAAGTCACTTGACCATACAATTGCATCATGTTGTGGCAACGCCTTTGGCCTGAGATTATAAACACAGAAAAAAAGCCAAACTGTGAGAGGCTATTTCTCTACTATATCCAAGGCTTAATTTGAACAAGAAAGATCAATCATGCTTAAAGCATTGATTATGAAACACTTTCCAACTTCAATGCAATTTTATTTAAACATGTCTAAAATGCAATACATTCCTCGGTAATATTTTAAAACTTATCACAATACTACATTAATTTATTATATTTGAAAACTTAAACCTTCATCGAAAAAAATTTCATTTTGATTAAGTCGTTTTTACGGCAGTTATCGTGCTAACGGACAGACAGACAGACAGACAGAATGAACAAAGTCATAAACACTTTTCAACTTTATTATAAAGTGTCAAAAACGATATCAGATCTGGATCAGAATGGTTGAATTAGTATTATATGAGTTTTTTCATCCATCGGGGGTGCATTTGGTGCTCTGACATACCAACACTGCGCTTTTAGAGAAGTGATTAAAGGCAAATTAATTGTAAAATAACCTTGAGCAATGCTGGGCATTCCAGCTTGTATTTTATAAAATTACGATATCTCTAAGGAATATTGATAATTTAACCGATGATTTAAAAGATACGATAGAGAAAATTACCGCATAGAACATTATAATCCCTCTAATGAATCATTAATAGTAAAAAAGAATTTACAAATGGTTTTCAATGAGTAGGTTGGAAAAGGATTTATTGTCATTACTATCACTTAAGTCGTGCGGATGCCGCCTGAAAAATTATTACACAATTTGATTCTAATGTTAATGGAATCGAGGTGCTTATTTAGCGGCTGATTTATGCTTATTTAATACTCTCGACAAATCCCTAATAAAGAATTGAAACAAAAATAAAAATAAGTATTTTATAAGATAAGGGATACTGGGGGGGGGGGGGGGGGTTCGTCTACGGTAGAGGAACTTCAATTTCGCAAGTGAAAGTATTATGTGAATTTCATTACTCTTGCATTACTGTCTCTGTATCTTTATACCCCGTAAAGATTTTGCATGACAGGAGCGTAAAAAAAAAGTCTGATGGATGTGGGCTGCACAGAACTTTTCCTACAAACACAAATTTATTTTCTCTTTCTTTCTTTCACAGTTTATTAAATTGAGTTTTTTTGCATTAAACAATATGGATGATTATCTGAAATTCGCAGTTTTAATTCAATTTTTATATTTATTTGGAGAGAGAGAGAGAGAGATCATCCTATAATTGCATCCTAATGTTAAACATAGAACATGCTTTTCCTAATGTTAATACATCCTTTAGAATTCTTTTAAATATGTCAATAAAGAATAAAATCTAAGAATTGGCAATATAAGTTAAGATAGCATAAACTCACCAATTTAATAATTCACTTAGTTGTTGAATATGACAGAACTTCAAAACTTGAATTTGAAAATGTTATTCAGGGCTTTGCAGAAAGCAAAAATAGGAAAAACGCCTTTTTGAATTTATTTACTGAATAAACCGTTGTTTATTGCATTTTTTTGCTAAATACTTAAATGCAACTTTTATACATGATAATCTTCCAAGAAGAAAAGGTAAAATACCCCATTCTAATTTATAGTTTCTGAAAAATCTGTAAAATTTAATGTTGTTTTAAGATAGCTATTTTGTTTATTAATGATGAAAGTGTGGTAGTTTAAGATAGATATGTAGTATTGAGAAAGTATTGTTTTCATGAAAATTTTCAATTCCCATATTTTGATGTCAATATATGTTTCGGGACCTTCTGAACAAGTTTTGACTATTTTTGGAGTGATATTCGCCTATTTGTGTTCGATGTCCTTTTTCCACGTTAGTTGATACAAATATTAATATATTTTTACAAAACTTTATTTTTGGTTTTGTTTTGTTTTTAATGAAAAGTCTAGAACTGGATAGATTTTTTTTTTTTAAATTCGAGCGAAAACTAAGAAAGAAAACGAAATATAAAATTTATTAGAAATTGTAGTTAAAAATAGCCGCGATGCAATTTTAGTGTTCATAGTGTTATTAACCCCCCTCGATGGGTACAAGTTACCACCTTGGGGGTAATTAATCAAGCTTTGTACCAATTTTTGTATCATTTAATCAAACTTTATCAGCCCCTTAATCAAACTTTGTATCGGTAGAAATATTTGTTCCAGCCCTTTAAAATGAAGAGTGACATGCTATAATTGTGATTATTTGGAACAACAGTTCAAATTTTTGCTTGTAAAATTTGCAAAAAAAAAAAAGTTTGCATGGGGTAGGGCAATGCTGCACCTATGTCTCCAGACTGCCTTAATAGGGTTCTGAAGAGGAACGCTGATTACAAGAAAAAATTTCAATATTTAATACAGACCTGTGTAAGTACCTATTGACAACATATTATGTATATTGAACTTGCTTCAGTTGCGTTCTTTCACCCCTAGTTCTTTTTACCAAACTGGTTCTTCCTAATTTCAACTTTTAATGTGTTGCGGTGGCCAAGAAGTCAAAAATGGACGCATGCTCTTCCAAGGATGAGGCAATGCTGTGTCTGGAACCCCAGACTGTCCTGTCTTAATTGGGCCCTAAAAGGGGCTTTGATTAGGAGAAAAGATTTTCGATATTTAGTCCAGATCTAAGCCCGTATGCTGACCTACTGACCGAATATGGGTGTTGGACTTACCTACTGACAACATATGTGTATTGGACTTGCTTCGATTGCTTTCTTTCCCCCTGGTTCTTTTCAGCAAACTGGCTCCTTCTAATTTCAACTTTTAATGTGTTGCGGTGGCCAAGAAATCAAAAATGGATGCGTGCTCCTCCAACTAAAAATAGTTCTGGTCAAACACTTTCGAGAGAACGAGTTCTAGAATGAGTTTTGCAAAAACTCTGAGAACGGCACCGCTTTTAACAGGGGCTGCGTGCAGGGCGCACGGGGCAGCCCCGTAGCCCATGCGTGAGACGACTCCGTAAACCTGGGAAAAATGGACTCCATTTTAAATGTTTTTAAAAAAGAATTATCTCTTGGTAACTGTTCTTACCGTTTCGTGAGCATTAATATGTGGGGCTAAACTTAAAATTTACCTAGATTGAAGCCTGGCTTAAAAGCATTTTTTTGTTGTTGTTTGATTTTATAATTGAGCAACAAAATTAGCTTTCACGGAATTCTTTGAAAGTGCTAGGCTTTGAAATAATAAGTATAAAATAAGTATTTGTTGAAGGAAGAATATATTACATAGTATCTAATAAATTAATGCTATCTTAAAATATTTTGGCAAAAATAGACGTGGTAGATATTTCAATATAGGGCAATTGAAAATATAACGAGAAATCGAAATAGTAGAATTTTTGTTAGCATATCCTCAAGAAATATATCAGAACTACTCTGTTATTTTTATTGCGTCGGACGATCATTACAGGCATTATATTTATCAATTCAAGAACATGGCGTTTTCGCAGAGTGAAATAATTTATATTTTAGAGCAATATTTCTGTAATCATTCTTATGAGAATGTCGTTGAACAGTTTTAGATGAAATACCTATGCTCTAAACCCCATAACAATTCAGAAATTACAATGTTAGTAAAGCGTTTTCGATAAACTGGATATATTGCAGGCAAAGCTAGAACAGGCAGACTTTTTCACTTTGACTCAGGATGAACTGTAATTGTTGGATTTTTAGACGGTTTAGAGCAGGGATAATCTTTTTTAAACTCTTCAATGACACTCTCATAGAAACGCCTTGAGAAATATTACAATAAATAAAAATGCTACGTGTTAGATAACTTACAAAACATTTTTGAAGAAAACAGGCATATGTCAGTTAGGTGACTACAATTACTTCGAGGGCGTTATAAGTTCCCTTTCTTCAGGCCAAACGAACAGTATGCGCCCTTAACAACCGCTAAGAACGAACGAACAATTCAATAATTATTACATTAAAGATACTAGATAATTATTTAAGTTTATAAATATATTTCGAGTCAATGGATATTTTACTCTAAAAGGGTCATATAAAAAGTTAGATTTCGTATTTTTATGAAAATGTCCCCCCAGTTTTGCAATTATTTTAGATAAACATTTCTTGCAATTCAAAACAATTCTCTAATTAAAAGTATATGGCTAGCATAGACGGTTCAGCTTTATCAGTCTTTTTGAAACACCCTGATTAATCATTCTGAAGATAAGAGGAAAATAATGCAAAACCTTTCGTGGTCGAAACAGATACAGTGTCCATTTGCAATTAAGCGAGAATCATCAATTTGAAAATCGTGAACAAATAGCGTCATAATAGGAAGCCCATTGATGTAATGAAAATGATTATAAAGTTAACTTGACGGTTGAAACTGTATAATTCTATAAATCAATGGTCAGCAAATTTTTTGAACTCGCGGACTGCTTTCGGCATTTTGTTTTGATGAGGATTCGAATGTATAAAATTACATAGAAACTACAAAGGGATTGACTTGACCTTCATGCATAAATGTTTCAGCAAAATATCAGTTTTAAATGCCATAGATTAGTACAATGAACTCTCGTTCAGATGGACAGTTTGGAGGCAACTATTATTGTCCGTATTATCGAAAGTCCATTACAACAGAAGTTCATAAATTGGAATACGAAAAATAATAATGAAAGTTTGTTTTAAACTTTGTGTAAATTATGCTATATTAAAAATACAACTTAAGAAAGGATTAATTAACAAGAAATTTTAATTTAAAATTTTACTGGTAGTATCTATAAATAGAAGAGAATGACAAAAGATTAACATTTAGTATACAAAAATATAGGTAGTTGTATTGCTATTTAAAAACTAGAAGGTATGCCCGTCATAGGACGGAATTAAAAATTTATAAAGCATTGATTCCTATTTAGCGTCATTTTTATCAATTTGGTGATATTTTTATATTAATTTGGAGACATTTTCGTGAATCTGGCAATATTTAAAAAAGACGCCAAGTTTGCTACATCCCTCCAAATTTTTAGCCAAGCATTACGTACGGACGGAGAAATGGGCTATTCTTATGGTCGTTTATTATGTTCATTCCAAGATATTGAATTTCCATAAATGAGTCGTCATTTCCATTGATTTATTGTCATTTTTATGAATCTGGCGACATTTCAGTCAATTTGGCAACATTTAAAAAAACTCTCCAAGTTAGCCATATGCCCCCCAAAACTCGTCGTCAGAGGTTTGGCAAGCGTTACAGATGGAGAAATAGGTTTTTCTTACAGTAGATTCTTATATTATTTCCAAGATATGGAATTTTCATCAATTTGTCATCATTTCTATCAATTTGGTGACATTTTTTATCAAGTTGGTGACATTTTTATTAATTTGGCGACATTTTCGTCAATTTGGCAACATTTTATAAAACTCGCCAGATAACAATATTTTGACAACGTTCTGTAGCAGCGTTACCCAGAGATAGATAGATAAATCAAGGTGTTTATATGAAGTAATCCTCATTTTTTTTTCTAGGTATAACCGATTCCTGTGCCATTTTCAATTTTAACTAATTGTTCAAAAATATTTTCTGAAACATCTTCTGTTGATTAATAAAATTGGATATTTTTTTCTCAATCTTAACGAATGAACGATAAATACTAAGCGACGCTTCCTGCAAAGTCCATAGACCTTATGCCAGGGAATCCATATTCTTACGTAATAACGAAAAATCCATTTTAAACGGGTAGCGTCTTAGCGAGAGTTCGCTGTATACCATATAAATAATAATGATAACAATAATTGAATAATACTCTCGTATTACAAAATTTTCGAGAAAAATTTTTTTAACTATGAAATATGATAATGTTTACTGCACTGGATCTAAAAAAAGGGGGGAATATTTATTGATATTTTTGGTTGATGATTTTACGTATAAGAAATAAAAGTAAAACTAACTGGAAGCTAACTTAAAATTAACTGAAGTGTGACTTTACTTGACTTTCTCATATCAAAATCCATTTAGTAGCTTGTGATTTTTTTTTTCAAATTTTACAAGAAAACATTCCAAATATATACTGATGGTCGAAATGATCACATTTATATCATGTTACCTTTCATTGTAAAAGATTTAAAAAAATATTTCAGTTTTATTTCGATTTGGACCAACCTTAACAACGTCCTCCCCCACTCCCTGGGATGGCAACTTCCAGGAGGGAGCTAATGATACGAAGTTAGTTTGACAAAGAATCCCATCGGGAGTGGAACTTACTCCCCGAAGAGGCTAATGACGTCACGAGCACAAAAATTGTATCGCAGCTATTTTTCACTACAATGATTAAAACTTTTGATTTTCGTGATCATTGAGCCATAAATAACCTCTTTTATTTATGGTTATGTCAAATTTTGTCCTATGCTGCCATGTCGATATAATAAGATAATATAAAATTTCAAATCAGTTTCGAAGTTTTCGCTCGAATTTCAGAAAATTCCATTCTATCTAGTTTCTAGAACTTTCGTTAATAAAGCTGAATATAAAGTTTCGTGAAAACCCATTAATATTTGAGGCAGCTATTGTATACACAAGAAACCGAACACAAACAAACGGACATCAGTCTATAAATAGTCAAATCGTGTTCAAGAGATCTTAAAACATATATTGGCATACAAATCTCGAAATCGAAATTTTTGCGAAAACTATGCTTTCGGTATGTATAAGACAGTAAAAATCAGTAACATTAAATTCCGTATTTACGCAATTATGCCTTTTGATTAGATAACACTATTACCAGCTTAATTCCACTTAAGCATTTTATTATATAAAATGTTTATCTGATAGTTTTATTTCAAAACTATTGTCAAAATATATACAAATTTTATACAATAATAATGACCATGTTACTAATTACAGATGCCTTCACGGAGCACTTTCTTACGAAAACAAAATATTTATGCATATGTACGTGTTTGGGAAACGCAGCAACTGCTCAGACAGCACCAATTTTATTCTAACACAACATTAAATAAATACATAGATACACTACAACAGCTTAGAACGCTAAGGGAACACTTTAAAATGAACTAGAAAATTAAGAACCCTGTAAATTTATTATTACAGAAAAGCATCTAGCGGATTTGACTGCGATAATCGAATACCCGTAAATTTCGCCATGCATGTAAACAAGATTTTCAGGTCTGCAAATTCTAATCCGTCTCGGAATATTAACATATTTAAGATTTTATAAATAAAGTGCACAACACTACAGTTAATATTTGAAAAATAATTACATAAATAGAAGCTTCAAATAAATCTGACTTACCATCTGACAAATCTGACGCACGCTATTAAAAAAATCTTCAATCGTGTAATCACGTTGAAACTATGACACTATCGACTAAAACACACTTTAGTTATCTTTAATCCATATCTTTGACAGAAGTAAAACGTTTCACATTGACACCATTACTGAATTTGACAAAACAACAACATTTTTATGGTGAAACTCTAACCAAATACATAACTTATAAAAATCACTGTCTAAACAGGCTTACTAGGCCGTAGTCAGAACTCTCAACCAATAAGATCGATCTGCCCAGTTAGTACCCAAGGTGTTCAAATTTAAACTTTAGTTATTAGTTCAGACGATATTCCGAGCCAATTTGAATCCCTAAAATTACCAATAGCAATCATTTTTTTCAACAAGCAAACGACTGATCAAATCGTTCGACAGTTCTGAACATAGCCCTATCTGAAAAACGAAGATAAAAGATTACGAAAGTCAGACCAATGGCTGCCTTTTCTAAAACAATTCACTTTCAACACTGGTGACCTTGAACGAATGCTGGTGCAGCAAGAGTACGACTCGGATAATTCGAAGCACAAAACCTTTGATCGGGATATGGCTAACAGCTCCAAAGCTTTCTTGGAGGCTCTATAAGGTCATGCAATTACTATAACTACAGCCGATTTTTGTTAGATCAGATTCGATTATAACAAAATTTCATTTATCATGGAAGATTTTTTTATTTTGTTTGGACATTTTATTTATTCTCTATTCAAATTATATTTACAACGTATAGCGTCTTTTGTAAGAAGGAAATTTATGCGTCGAACAGCGATAAAATTCAGTACAGATACAGAGGTGCTTCAAATCCCGGGATGATGCGCTTCGGTGAGAATTTTTTTACAATTCGAATTAGTTTTTTAGTTATTTTATGTTTTCACCCGATTTGGAGCGATTTTCGCACAAATCGGTACACTAGTGACCGAAAATATTATCGCAGAGCTTTCATCTTGACACCATCAGAAAGAACAAAGAACTTTTTTTCCATTGATGTTTGAACTGAATCCATCATACTTACTTTTTTAAATACATCGAAATTTGCATTTTTAAGGTAATCTGATACTTATTTCGCCTCATCCAAAAAATGGAAGATTAGCACAATTCTATAATTTGGCAAAAAGTCGAGTATATATATATATATCTTCGCATTCTAACAAAAGAAAAATAATTACTACCTTGTTTTATTTTTGTGATTTATTAAACAAACGCAGGAAAATTGAGATCTTAAATTCTGCTTGAGGAAACATTTCTTTCACTGGTAGCCAGTGGGCTTTTTTGTGCACGGCTGTCTTGGAACTCACGGTGAGTCGCGCCTTCTCTCCTGTACAAATCGTTTTTACTTTCCTTATATACATAATGTATAAGGAAAGTATTGTGACGGGGTCGAGAATCCGAATTCGAGTTTTCGACGGGAGAGCACGTTTCAAGCATCCCTGATCACGAATCAAACATTTTTTAAAGTGATGTCTGTGTGTGAAAGTATGTGTGCGTGCGTGTGTGTGTGTGTGTGTGTGTGTGTGTGTGTGTGTGTGTGTGTGTCAGTGAGTCTGTGGAGACGATAACTGACGAACGAATGGACCGATTCGAACGAAATTTGGTACAAAAATCACAATCCGTAAACACTGGAAGCCTATTGTTTTTATACGCAATCGCAAGTTCAGAACCCCCTAAATTTTCGAGTGAAATTTTGAAAAAATCGTAAAAACATCAAAACCGCTAATAAAGTTACGCAAATACACATTTCTTAGGTAATTTTTCATTAGAAAACGATTGACATAAATTTTAGAACGCTAACATAAACCGTTCTCGAGATATTGCACATTTTTCAAAAAAATATCCAAAAGTTATATAAAATAAAAAAATATATATTTGCTATTGAGAAACATATTCACTTTCCATATGTAATACCATGGGATAAATTGGGTGACATCATTCTCGTGGATCTAGCTCGTTCCATTCACGAAAAAAGATACTTTAAGTAATACTTTTGTATTTGAACGCCAATAGTCATTTATCTGCTGTAAGAATAACTTATTTCTCCGTCCATAACACTTGGCGATATTTTGGCGACGAATTTAGCGGAATGTCGCCAACTTGGCGACATTTTTAATTGTTGCCAAATTAACAAAAATCTTGCCAAATTGATAAAAATGACGCTAAATCAATGAAAATTATGACTAATTGAAGAAAATTCAATATCTTGGAAAGAATATAAGTATCTACTCCAAGAATAACATTTTTTTTATCTGTAAAAGTAGTAAATTCATTGCATTATATAAGGAAAGTCATGTGTTGCCCACATCAGATTTTATAAGAAGCAACCACTTATTTAGGATACTGGCAACGGCGGGTAATTCGTTGAGCTCCAAATTAAATGCGTTTGCTATGCGTTTTTTCCATAATAAATGCGTTTTGTCCATAATAAATGCATTTGGCTTAGGTCCACAATAATGCGTATCGTAATTGTGTCTTGTAATTATTTCTATTTTCTTAAATTTAATGTCAATGAAAAAAAAATTATACGTAGCTCATTTTATTGATGTTTTTATTGATGTAGCTTGGTTTTCATGCAATAACGTTTTAAAGAATTCAGTAAAATGTCCAATTACTTCTAAAAGAAAAAGTAATTAATTGACATTATAGGAATTATAATTGAATTTATACGAATTAGTAAGGCTTCTAATTCGGAATGATTTCAGTTAACCTAAATAACAATTACTTTCCTTATATACATAATGTATAAGGAAAGTATTGTGACGGGGTCAAAAATTCGAGTTTTCGACGGGAGAGCACGTTTCAAGCATCCCTGATCACGAATCAAACATTTTTGAAGTGATGTCTGTGTGTGTGTGTGTGTGTGTGTGTGCGTGTGTGTGAAAGTATGTGTGTGTGTGTGGTGGTGGTGGGGGGGGGGGGGGGGTCAGTGAGGCTGTGGAGACGATAACTGACGAACGAATGGACCGATTCAAACCAAATTCGGTACAAAAATCACAATCCGTAAACACTGGAAGCCTATTGTTTTTACACGTAATCGAATGTTCAGAACCCCCCTAAATTTTCGAATAAAATTTTGAAAAAATCGTCAAAAAATCAAAACCGCTAATAAAGTTACGCAAATAGACATTTCTTATGTAATTTTTTATTTGAAAACGATTGACAAATTTTAGAACGGTAACATGAACCGTTCTCGAGATATTGCACATTTTTGAAAAAATTATCAAAATGTCATATAAAATAAAAAAAATTGTTATTGAGAAACATGTTCACTTTTCATATGTAATACTATGCGATAAATTGGGTGACATCATTCTCGTAGATCTAGCTCGTTCCATTCATGAAAAAAGTTACTTTGTGTAATACTTTTGTATTTGAACGCCAATAGTCATTTATCTGCTGTAAGAACAACTTATTTCTTCGTCCATAACGCTTGGCGAGATTTTGGCGACGAATTTGGGGGAATGTCGCCAACTTGGCGACTTTTTGAAATGTTGCCAAATTAACGAAAATCTCGCTAAATGGATAAAAATGACGCTAAATCAATGAAAATGACGACTCATTGTCGAAAATTCAATATCTTGGAAAGGATATTAGTATCTACTATAAGAAAAACCTATTTTTTTACTGTAAAAGTAGTAAATTCATTACATTATATAAGGAAAGTCATGTGTTGCCCACATCAGATTTTTTTATGTTGCGATCAGACAGATGTCACAGAATATCCAGTAATGCTGGGTGATAAACACAGAATCGAAATCGACTGGCCATTAGGCAGGCAGTGTAAGCACGAGGGTTGTTTTCAATTTAAAAAAAAAACATCAAAATTTTTCTGCGCGTGCTCTCTTCCTATTGGCTATCTTACCTTGGGCTTGTCACTTCAATGTTCGTCGCCTTTGGTGAAAATAAGGCGTGAGAATGCTATGGCTTGCATATAAACAGCAAATAAAATGACGAGATACTAGACCGATTCTATAGCGTTGCAACCGTTAAAAAAAATCTGATGTGCGCAACACGACTTTCCTTAAATAATGAAATGAATTTACTACTTTTACAGTAAAAAAAATAGATTTTTCTTATAGTAGATACTTATATACTTTCCAAGATATTGAATTTTCGACAATGAGTCGTCATTTTCATTGATTTAGTGTCATTTTTATCCATTTGGCGAGATTTTTGTTAATTTAGCAACATTTCAAAAAGTCGCCAAGTTGGCGACTTCCGCCAAAATCGTCGCCAAAATCTCGCCAAGCGTTATGCACTAAGAAAAAAGTTATTCTTACAGCAGATAAATGACTATTGGCGTTCAAATACAAAAGTATTATTCAAAGAATATTTTTTCATGAATGGAACGAGTTAGATCCACGAGAGCGATGTCACCCAATTTATCGCATGGTATTACATATGAAAAGTGAACATGTTTCTCTATAGGAAATTTTTTTTTAAATTTTATACGACTTTTTGATATTGACTTATTGCACATTTTTGAAAAAAAATGTGCAATAAGTCCATCTCGAGAACAATATCTCGAGAACAATTCATGTTAGCGTTCTAAAATTTATGTCAAACGTTTTCTAATGAAAAATTGCATAAGAAATGTCTACTTGCGTAACTTTATTAGCGGTTTTGATTTTTTGACGATTTTTTCAACATTTCACTAGAAAATTTAGGAGGGTTCTGAACATTCGATTGCGTATAAAAACAATATGCTTCCAGTGTTTACGGATTCTGATTTTTGTACCAAATTTCGTTCGAATCGGTCCATTCGTTCGTCAGTTATCGTCTCCACAGACTCACTGACACACACACACACACAGACATCACTTCAAAAATGTTTGATTCGTGATCAGGGATGCTTGAAACGTGCTCTCCCGTCGAAAACTCGAATTCGAATTTTCGACCCCGTCACAATACTTTCCTTATACATTATGTATATAAGGAAAGTAATATACTGTTAATTATTTTCAACAGTTGCATTGCCTTACATATTTATTGTTATGTAAGACATTTCAAACTAAATCAGTGCAGTCTATAAACACTTTCATTCGTCACCCCCAAAGTATCCCATGGGGCGCGGTAGCTCAGTGGTTAACGCGCGGGAATTGCACTCGGTAGGCCGAGGTTCGATTCCCTCCGCTGCCAAAAATGACGGCGCCATCACGCGAAGCACGATCACCTTCAACGTGTGGGTCTATAAGTCCTTCCGAGAGGTTGGTGGTGGGGAAAGGAGGGTGCGGTCCCTGTGGATGCCTCTCCCACTGGGTTCCGGTCTAAATTGGGTGGCTCTTCCCGACCGTTTAAACAGTTACCTTACATCTTTCTGGTAGGTTGGACGATCTGGACCTCAACAACAACCCCCCAAAATATCCCATTCCATGGGTTGCTACAAATGGACATTACTAATATCTAAGGAGCATGACGAAGCTTACACGAAGGGGTGAATAAAGTTACGTAAAATATTTCCTCCCATCCTCATATCTACAGCACTTGCGCTCCTAATGTGAATTATACACTTCTCCCAATCAACAATATCAATTAATATACAACCCAGAACGTAAATTCTATTCGACTCCCTTGCAAAATTGAACCGTATTAACAGTAAAACTCACCTCATTTGAAATTAAGAACATTAAATTAATAATTCCCACAAAGCACCAGGGAAATGTGGTAACGCATCAATCTATGAATCCGTTCGGAGTAATTGAAATGTTTCATATATTTTCATTCATTTAAGAAGGTGGACAACACCAAAACGTCTGAAATGTGAAATGGTTGCAAAAAATATTTTCCCATAATATTGAGATTTGAATATCTTAGCAGGAAAAAATTGTTTGGTAGAAAACTAAGAAAATTGAAATCTGTCATTATTCATTATTTTTGGGATGCCGTTTATCAAGATATCCATTTAGTGTTTAAATCTAAAAGCATTATTTTAGGTGAGTTGCAGATTTTTGATAGACAGGCAGATCTTTCAAGGAAATTTAATAGTTGAATTGATAAGACTTCAATATGCAAAAAAATAATTTGCTTAAAATAAAAACAACTAAATCCAAAGAAAATATATTTTATACGTATACTTCCTTGGTAGAGTATATATATATAAAAATTAGGTAAATACAATTATTTCGTAAAAAGATAAAATACAGCAAATTCCTAATGGAAGGCAAAAATTTCTCAAGTTCGAGATATTTGATGCTGAGTTTTCAAAGTCACAAAGAATATATAGTTTTACAAATAATAAAATGTAAGCATAAAAATTATTCAAAGGCGTTAAAAGAAACACTTATGATACAATAACAATAATACATATATGTAAAATATCAGTTTAAAGTTGCTTGCAGTAGTACATTGCTATCATAGTGACCATTTTACAATGTCTTTAAACATTACATAGCTGCTTGGAAGTGAACACACATAGCACTGAATTCTTTATTCTCCATATGTAACCAAACCTTATGTAATTTATGCAACTGAGCAAAGTCCACATCTGACCAAACCATGTGTGATTCAGTCAGTACACTTATGACCGAACAAAATTACATATCTGTTATGTTATGTATATCATAATGTTCATCTGGTCTTCAATCGATAGCTTCAGTTCCGATATCTTGTGAATGGTGAGGAGATTAAAACCCATTAGTTTATATGCAGAGACATTTTAAGTAATAGTTCGATATAGATATGCCACCAAAGAAATAATGCCTTTCAATGAATCTCTATGCTTCAGTTCTCAAGATCTTAAAAGCACCTTGCGTATGTGAGCCCTGTTGAGTTCGTTTATAGAGATAAGCCAATAAATTGTGAGTTCGGTGAAATTAGTCTTAGGCACAAAGCAGTATTAAAACGGCAAAACATCATCATACACATTCAACCAAGGCACTTTTTACGCCACAGAACTGGAAGTCGTGAAAAGTTGGTAGTAATTAATTCAAACTCCTTGTTCGAGCCACTCCTCTGCAGTGATAGATTAATGAAGTTTGTAGCCTTGTAGATGGTGGTATGTTATTAGATGCAATGAGTTAATTCATTATTGTATAGCATGCTGAATAATCACTTTGTCCGATTTGTATTTCGATGTTAACTCCTGGTTCCTCTTGAATACAGAATTGTAAAGGCTTATTATTTTGTCACTTATTGATTCCTCCCAGGATTCTTGTAATAAAGTACCTAACAGAAGTTGGGTCTTTCTCGCTCATTAGCATGAGATTAGAATTCTCAGGGACGTATTATGTGTATCGAGTGGTTGCCAACCTAAGATATAACGTGATCTGTAGAATATATGAATGTTATACTGAGAGCGATTGATTTACATAATGTTTTGCTAGGAATTGGTGTACATTTTTTTAGTTATCAAATATTCCAAATAAGATTAATGCCAACACGATTAAAATGTATTCGACTGTGTACTACCGTTTGGTTCCCACAACTTGGCTGATAAGCAAACCAATGCTGGCTTGGTTGCACTTGTTTCTTTGGTGACCGAATGATGTGGTAAGTAATGGGTACAAGTATGGTAATGTTCAAATGGGGTTTCCTCAATTTCTTTCCTAACCAATTATAGTACCAGTATTGGTTTGTTTATCGGTCAAGTAATATGATCCGGACTGCGTTTGTATATCTGTGTCCAATGTTTCTCTTATCCTATTTTGCGCTCTTAAAGAACGTGATTAGTCTCAAAGGAAAGTTCTATTTTTATAGAAGACAGCTAGCTATAAAAAATAAATTACAATAATAATCGATGTTTAATTAGTTGCAAACACTCCTGAAAATCGTGCTAGAAATGTCTCACTGACAGAATGCTCCCATTTTAGAGTAGATTATAATAATGCAGATAAGTTTCACTATTGTAAGTATCAAACTAAAACAGCGGATAGACGCACAGGTGAAGATGGAGATACCGGGGATGTACGGGATAGTATAGATAAGTTTCATTGTTGTAAATTTATTGCTATAAAATATTAATAAAATATACTGTGATAGCCATACAGGCGAAGCCAGAAGTACCAAGTCAAAAATCTGCGGTAGTGTAGGAAGTAATCGAACTGAATATACAGGATTGAAAACCTAGGCCGCACCCGACTCACCCTAAAGTATAAGCAGCTGTTTAAGTGGTTGGTGAATATACAGGGTAGATATACAGAGTGGATATACAGGGTGATTAAAAAAGATGGTCCAAACTTTACGAGGTGGTAGTACACACCAAACCAAGCATTTTTCGTCATAGTTTACCGGGTCGGAAAAGAAACGTAAAGGATGTTAGAGGGCGCTTAGTCGTTGGGTAGAGGCCGATCCGAAAACTTATAAGCGCCATTCTGGATGTTATTTTCTGGTTGAAGAAGAAAACCACGTATGCAAATTTCATCTGGGAAAGAAGAACAACTATTATGCAAATTTTCGTGACACCGAATGTACGACTTTATCAGTTTGCAGCACTATTCGCAGCTCCAACTTTTGAGACGATGGAGCCCCACGATTGTCCAATCTGTCGTGTCTTGACTTCTTTTTGTGGGAATATCTCAAGAGTCTCGTCTATGCCCCCCCCCCCCCGCTTGAGTCTGAAGAGGAACTCGTCGCCAGAATTTCGGCCGCTCCTGCAGAAGTGTGCCACATGCCTGGTCTGGGGGTGCGGTAACCCAGTGATTAGGGGCGGGAATTGCACTCGGTAGGCCCGGGTTCGATTCCTTCCGCTGCCAAAACTGCCGCCGTGTTCACGCGGAGTACGATCACGTTAAACATGTGGATCCGTGAGTCCTTTCGAGAGGTTGGTGGGAGTGGAAGGAGGGTGCGGTCCCTGTGGATGCCTTCCCCACTGAGTTCCGGTCTAAATTGGGTGACTCTTCCCGGCCTTTCAAACAGTTGTCTTACACCTGTCTGGTAGGTCGGACGGTCTGGGTCTCAACAACAACATCATGCCTGGTCTATTCGAGAAAGTTCGCTGTGAGACGCCTCCATTGCCGCTGTGAAACGTGCACCCAGGTTGGCGGTCGCTCTTTTGAGTCATTACTGTAATTATTTTTTATTAAATGTCGTTTTATAACTTCTAAATCCTTGTGTTTTCGCCTCACCTCATCGGCGCCCACTAGCACCTTTACGTTTCATTTCCGACCCGGTAAACTACGACGAAAAATGCTTAGTTTGGCGTATACTACTACCTCATAAATTTTCGCCCATCTTTTTTTAATTACCCTGTATATATTTCCCTATGTTCGGTTCTGCCGATCTGATTTCAGTAATCTTGCTGCCTATTGTCAGCATTAACTTACCCGCGTAACGTATGGACTCTCGAGCACAGTGGCCACTTAGTGGATGATTCAAAAATGCCCTACTGCAATAACTATGTAGCCAATGTTATCGATATGTCAGAACTATTGCAAAGCTAACATTTTCAAAGAAATAACAGACCTGGTAGCTAAAGATTCTCTATTCAAAATACACTGTCAGAAAATGTCTGTATATCTGTCCTCCTGTAATTTTTACCGATTCATTTGAAATTCCGCTGACAAGATTAATGTTAAATTATGCTCTGTATCTCAAGAAGGTGATTTCATTTCATTTCATTTCATTTCATACAGCTAGACCTCATTAACTAAAAAGATAATCAAAGATGGCCCTCTAATTTCCAAGTGCGTTGCTTTCGGAAATGTTTATAGAACCGATCACAGCATTGCTTCAAAGCTGTCTCGTCAATTCTGCTTCACTGTCTTCTCATTCAACATAAGATTGCACAAATTGATACAGAAAGGTTAGTGTTTTTTCCGATTTTTGAGTAACAATGTTCGAAAATTAAGAACCTTCCCCTACCCGATCTCCCTAACCAACAGAGATCACTAAGATTAACGGATTGAAAAAAGTAGTTCAAAATTTCATTTGAATCATATATTTGGTCGACACAGACATACGCGCATCATTGAAAAATGGCTAATTTGTATTCTAGGATGGTTAACATTGAAAAATAGTTAATTCGTATTCAAGAATATTAATTGGGTGGTTGATTGTATTCAAGGATGTTAATTGGATGGTTGATTCGTATTCAAGGATAACAAGTCGATCCCTTGAAATCCAACATTATTGAAAATTGATTGATTCGTATTTAAGGATGTTAATGGGATGGTAGATTGTATTCAAGGATGTTAATTGGATGGTTGATTCGTATTCAAGGATGTTAATTGGATAGTTGATTCATATTCAAGGATAACAAGTGGATCCTTTGAAACTCAACATCATTGGAAAATGGTTGATTCGTATTCAAGGATGGTTAACATTGAAAGATGGTTAATTCGTATTCAAGGATGTTAATTGTATGGTTGATTCGTATTCAAGGATAACAAGTCGATCTTTTGAAATCCAACATCATTGAAAAATGAATGATTCGTATCCAAGGATGGTTAACATTGAAAAATTACTAATTCGTATTCAAGGATGTTAATTGGATGGTAGATTGTATTCAAGGATGTTAATTAGATGGTTGATTCGTATTCAAGGATGTTAAATGGATGGTTGATTCATATTCAAGGATGTCGATCCTTTGAAATCCAACATCATTGAAAAATAGTTGATTTGTATTCGAGGATGGTTAACATTGAAAAATGGTTAATTCGTATTCAAGGATGTTAATTGGATGGTTGATTGTATTCAAGGATGTTAATTGGATAGTTGATTCGTATTCAAGTATGTTAATTGGATGGTTGATTCGTATTCAAAGATAACAAATCGATCCATTAAAATCCGATAGTCGAACTTTTGCCCCATCACTAATTTCCCTTTATACATACTATGTAGGGAAATAATAAACGTGGACTATTAATTAGCTCAATATTTTTAAAAACGGACATATACAAAAAAAAAAAAAAAAAAAAATTAAACCAAACGGCTGTCCCCCCAAATCCTGAATAAGTGATACATGCCGTCGACAAAACATCCCGAAATTTTATTCATGACTTCAGGGTAGGGGATAGGGGGTCAACTACGCCATTTGTCGCTAGCGATTGGATTGGGGGCTTAGGTAGGAGGAGGAAGCGCGGGAGGCTTTAACGAGATTTGGGGCGCAGGACCGCAGAAGTAATGCCGCCCCATGCATAAAACAAAAGTCGTCTATGTCATCCCAAACGACAAATCCCCGCATCGGCTGGGGTTGGGATTTTTGATTCCCACGTGGGTTGGGGATACAATGGGAAGAGGTGTTTTTCGTCAGTGGCGGGGGATAAAACTCGCCTGTGAAATATGAATTCCCTGTAATAGGGACAATGGGAGGCCGTGAATTATAAAACGTTTTATGCTCACCAACCTTTTATTAGCTTCATTGTTTCCAAAAATTCTATTACGACCGGGCAGATTTATTTATGGTTTGGATTGGGTTTCGTCATATTAATATTTAATTAAACAGGAATCTGTTTCTTGAAAATGCATATGTGCATCTGTGGATATGTTTGAGATGAAGCTGTATGATTATTGCTTAATGTGCTTGTGGCTTACCATTCCCTCCAGAAACCCCTTTCCTCCGGGGACTTAGAGGACTGAAACTTGGCACACTTATAGCAACAAACACGGGAAAGAACCTAACGGAGCCGGAACTTTATTTTTCTCCCGAAGAAAATGGGAGGTGAAAAGTTTTTCCAGATACTCCGGAAGCGTGACCCAGAAAGCTGATTTTGTACATACCCATAGCTTTGACTATAGAAGAAAACGTAAGGGAGCCAAATTTTCAATCCTACCACCCCTAATGGGCGTAAAAATGGCCATTGTTGTACCATTAATAACTTTTACAAACTTTACAATGGCTTTCATATAATCTTGATGTTTTTTACTCACCTGCTAGTGCTTTAAAAATCATTTGTTGTAAATATTTTGTACTTTTTTTATCTCACAATATTTTATCTTACGGTATTTTATATTGTATTTTAACTTGCAAGCTATTACTGGGACTTTACCTCGTAGCTTGTATTATTTTAAATAAATATGTAAATGTTTTACTATTCTCATGCATTACGGTTATAATGTTAAAGATTCCACGTAAAGTTATACTCAAACAAACTCACGACCTGCGAATAAAAACCAGTGCTGAACTGTGCCCGATCTTCGGAGTTAACATCACAAGAACTATGGGTAATGATTTCGAGGCATTCAAGTCATCAACAGCTGAACATTATAGAGACTCTGATCATCTTTTTTAATTTTTAAGAATCAAAGCTCATTCTTTTAACATTCTATTTTTGAATTGAACGTTCTTGAAAATTTCCCTATTGTTTCTCAAACTCCCTTGTCTACGGTTATTATCCCTTCTTCTCTTTCGCTTAGAAATCTGAGGTATAATTTTTTCATTCCGGCTTGCTTCCTTCCAATTTCGGCTTTGCCTTTAATTTTTTCGAATTTCTTTTTCAAGTAATTTTATTTGACGAAGTTACCTAATATGGTTATTTCATTTCTTTTTCAAATAATTTTATCTGACGAAGTTACCTCATATGCTTATTTCATGTAGGAATTTTACTTTATCCAGTTTGTTCTAATTTTTTTCATAATTTTCGAATATTTTCTACTTATTTTTCTTGTTTGTATTTATTTTCAGTTGTTTTAAATATATCATGTTCTTTTGTAACCGTTTTAGCAAGTTTACTCCCTATTCAGTTGATTCTATAATCTATTCACTATGCTATTCGTTCTCTTATCGCCTTATTTTCTGTCAGTTCATTCTTTATTTTCTTCTATTCTTCCCTTCTTCTGTGAAAATAAGGAATGAAAATAACCGTTAAAAAGAACAATTAAATAAACAATTCGCTTTCCATTCATTGTATCCGATCTCTCGTTTTCATATTGGTTTCTAATTTCTGCCATAGCAAATTTCCTCCGATTTTCAGCCACGTCTTCATAAAAAAGAAGGTTGTTTTCTGCCTTTGAAACAGGCTGGCCTGTTTATTTATCTTTCCATGCTGTATTAACGAAGTTTGTACATTATTGAGCAAATATTAAAATTGGTTAATATTTTTCAACTTTCTAGAAAAATGAATAAAATTGAAACATATACAAACATTATAACTACATAAACTAACGCCAACGACGCAGCCGAAAATACTGATGAAAATTGGGCTTCGGCTGTGCAAGACTGCAACGGCTAAGTTCATGTTCACAGAACCCGCCTATAGGGGCGTTTGATAGTGATAGGACGTGACTTTAGTCACACGACGAGTATCATTTTAAGAACCACTGTGGGCGAATTGTTCCTTTTGGTTCTCAACCGTTAACGCCCTCTACATACGGGTTTTGATCACATGGACACGTCATTAGATCACATTTACAGAACAGGAGAAACAAATCGCCCATAGAGATTAACATTTATTTATTTACTGAAATAGGATGAGTCTCCAATGTAAATCGTGAGTTCAAGTTCCAGCCGAAATGATAGTAACTAACTGTGCATCTTTTTATGGTTTACTTAAGAACTTTACGAAGGTGACACAGTTTTTAGAAACTCTTTTATCAAGACAGACCTCATCCTTTGGCAATATACCAGCCTGTTATATAGTAAGCCCAAATTCATGATACAACAGTAAATATTATATGATAAATTTGTTCCCACCATATAACACAAACTTATTTTGAACTTTTGCCTAAAAGGACCTCCGCCAAGACCAGGAACATTCCACTAAAATATAGTAAGGAAAAACGTTTGAAATGTCCTTTTAAAACAAAAAGGAAAATGAAATAAAACATCATTAGAACAAATCTTACAGTGTGTCTATTATACATATAAATTAAATCAAAAGAATGAACTATATGCTAATATATTTTCACACCATCCTGTAAATTAAATGACTAATAAAGAAGAAAAGCGTTATTAATAGATCATATTTGAAAATATTTCCACCCAATAACACATTATCAAGCTTTTCTTTTATTTTAATTCGAAAAAATGCTAAAGGCTTTCTACATCAAGGCCGCGATTTAGCATTATGTATATCCGCATGAATGTACACGTTAGTTTTCTCTATAGTTTCTGTCATATTCGTTCAAATAAAGGGGATTGCAGCACCCTTAGAAGAGAATTTAACATGTTAGGATGACGAACTGGACAACAAAGCTAGATAAACGAAAACACCCAATTAGTAAGTTATAGATCATTGTCTAATGATTAGGAATCAGTGTCAGGAACGAGCAAAATGCGCATAGGGAGAGAAATAAATATCCGTAAAAAAATCGGCAGTGGCTCCAGTTCCGACGAGGAAGTACAGGGCAACTCGAAAGAACGGGAAATTTTAAAACGCATTTCGGCATCTATAGAAGGTAGGTGGCACTGAATGACATATAAGGCCCTGCTAGAAAGATCTTGATATTTAATAATCATGGGTCAGTAGAGTGGTACGCATCGAGCCCTTGAGGAAAATCATTGTACCGATATTGCCTAAATTACCTATGTTGTCATGCGTCGTACCTATGTCCCATGCTGGAAAAGTTTATTGCAAATGAACTGCCGAATTCTCCACGATTGACAACACCGGGTTCCAACAAGACAGAGCAACGGCACACACAGCACAAATATGGATGACCGTTTTTCCAATCTGCCGTTCTTTTGAGCCACCATGTATTTTAAGAAACTTTATTTTTAGTCCAAATCTTTTTAAACTATATAAGAAAACAAAATAGTTTCTATATTTTCAAAGTCTCACATAAAATTTCGCACATGTTCTTTTAAAACAAAAACGACGTTTATAAACTTTGCAGAACAAGTTCCAGAAAACTGATTCAAAATTCCAACCACGGTTTTTAATGCCAAATCCTTACATGAACTGCAACATTGTTAGATTTCTCCCTGTAGTTACTTTCAATAAATAATAATAAAAAAATAGATAGAAATAAATAACCCCGGGGTGTTTACAAATACTTGAGTCCAAAACATAGTAAAGAAAAAAGCTTCCAGATCAGCGAAAACGTGCCACGAGGGAGCTTAAGCTCAGAATCTTCTATAAGACGCCAATCTGGTTGCTGGCCGCGATTCTGGGGATGGAATTAATACATCAGATCTGCTAAATCTCCAGGACGCGTCGCCTCTCCCGTCGTTGCCCCCCCCCCCCCCCCTATCCGTCCAGTAAAAGGCAAGAGGTTACTAAGAAAGACAAAGAGAAAGTCGCCAAATTATCCTGGCGGTTCTTGTTTTACGCAACAGCAAACTGGAAGGATCATTGAATAGGATATCTTACAGAGAAATATATATAAATACTTAAACTTAAGATAAATATTTTTAGTCCAAAAGGCTGGTAGGATCAACACATTACCCTTCCTAGACTAATTGCATATATTTTACAATTATCATTATTCATATAATGTTTTCAAGTATTCTGGTTCATTTGTTCTGAAAGATTAAAAATTAAACTATAATAAAAGAAAATGTTCTAAAAGATGGTCTGGTTAAATAAAAATTATCCGTAAACATACATTACGGTTTTAAACAATAAGCAATAATATTAAATCTTTCTTAACACTAAACGTACCGACACTTAATATATACCTATTAGTACGGTAACCGGTCAAATAACCGGTTCTTAGACAAAAACTTTATTTTTTCTGAATGAATGCAGGTAATATTGATTTTAGAAAGGAAATATTAAACAAAGTAACTTTAAGGTAATAGACTCCATTCGGTTCCTAAAACACAATTTGCTTCTTCTGTTGTGCATGCTCTTACATGTTTCATAATACGATGGTCAATTATCAACGAAAGTGCAGTCTTCACTTTAACCTTTATAATATTACATTTTGTATATCCTGTTGGACCTGAGCTTCCCCTGAAAATGTTATGAAGTGCTGCTCTCCCAGATGTAGCACCTATTTGCATTTCTTCCCAAACAGTGTCATCAATCGAAATATACTACTCTTTTTTGCATTCTCATCTTCAGCACTTGAGTCATCTCATTCTTCCTCGTCCTCTACGTATTATTCACAATATTCTCCTGTTCACCGTCGGTATCTGTAGGCTCACACTCAGTGTCTAATAGATCGTTATCATTTTCAAATAATATATCTTCACTTTCAGAAAGTTCACCTTCATGAATTTCCGAAAACTCTTCGTCTATGCTATGTATATTTCTTCTAACAACTTGGTGTGTCTTGAATGTTTCGACATTTTTTCAGCGGGAGGATTAGAAATGGGGTAAAGCTGTATAAACAAAATATAAACTAACTGGTATCATACTTTTTAGTTTTTGTCACCTTTTCTTACAACTTGAAATTTTAAGCGCTTTATTGAAATTTTAATACACAATTATTTTAAATTGAACTTACTACGCAACAGTCGTTGCAGAAATGCGCAGGAAACTGATGAAGATATATGGAATGTGCATGTACATCACATTTTCTGACCCGAAAACCTTATGAGGTAATAAATTTTTCTCCCGGTCAAATGACCGATCGTGGTAGATATCTGTAGACTATGTATCTCTATCATATAAACACAGGAAGAAGAAAATCTGATGTGGGCAGCACATGACTTTCCTTATATAATGCAATGAATTTACTACTTTTACAGTTAAAAGAAATGTTATTCTTACAGTAGAAACTTATATTCTTTCCAAGATATTGAATTTTCTTCAATTAGTCGTCATTTTCATTGATTTAACGTCATTTTTATCCATTTGACGAGATTTTCGTTAATTCGGCAACATTTAAAAATGTCGCCAAATTGGCGACATTCCGCCAAATTTGTCGCCAAAATCTCGCCAAGCGTTATGGAAGGAGAAATAAGTTATTCTTACAGCAGATAAATGATTATTGGCGATCAAATACAAAAGTCTTACTCAAACTATCTTTTCTCGTGAGTGGAACGAGTTAGATCCACCAGAGTGATGTCACCAAATTTATCGCATGATATTACATATGAAAAGTGAACATGTTTCTTAACAGTTAATATTTTTTTTCATTTATGGGATTTTTATTAAATTTGTTAAAAAAATGTGCAATATCTCGAGAACGGTTCACGCTAGCGTTCTAAAGTTTATGTCAATCGTTTTCTAAGGAAAAATTACATAAGAAATGTCCATTTGCGTAACTTGATTAAAGGTTTTGATTCTTTGATGATTTTTTCAAAATTTCACTCAAAAATTAAGGGAGAGGGGGGGATTGAACATTCGATTGTGTTTCAAAACAATAGGCTTCCAGTATTCACAGATTGTGATTTTTGTACCAAATTTTATTCGAATCGGTCCATTCGTTCATGAGATATCATCTCCACAGACTCACTGACACACACACACACAGACATCACTTCAAAAAGGTTCGATTCTTGATCAGGGATGCTTGAAACGTGCTCTCCCGTCGAAAACTCGAATTCGAATTTTCGACCCCGTCACAATACTTTTCTTATACATTATGTATATAAGGAAAGTAAAAAATAAATTTTGAAACATTTTGATTCTATACTTTTAATAGAAAAAGTTATGAAGTCAATCGGCAAAACGCGAATTTTCTAATCAAAAGTTTACAACCGGTCATGTGACCGATCATGGTACGTTTAATGTTAAAAATAAAATTTAAAAAATCTGATGTGGGCAACACATGACTTTCCTTATATAATGCAATGAATTTACTACTTTTACAGTAAAAAAAATAGGTTTTTCTTATAGTAGATACTGATATTCTTTCCAAGATATTGAATTTTCAACAAATAGTCGTCATTTTCATTGATTTAGCGTCATTTTTATCCATTTGGCGAGATTTTCGTTAATTTGGCAACATTTCAAAAAGTCGCCAAGTTGGCGACATTCCGCCAAATTCGTCGCCAAAATCTCGCCAAGCGTTATGCATTAAGAAATAAGTTATTCTTACAGCAGATAAATGACTATTGGTGTTCAAATACAAATGTATTACTCAAAGTATCTTTTTTCATGAATGGAACGAGCTAGATCCACGAGAATGATGACACCCAATTTATCGCATGGTATTACATATGAAAAGTGAACATGTTTCTCAATAGGAAATATTTTTTTTTTATTTTATATGACTTTTTGATAATTTTTTGAAAAATGTACAATATCTTGAGAACGGTTCATGTAAGCGTTCTAAAATTCATGCCAATCGTTTTCTAATAAAAAAATACATCAGAAATGTCTATTTGCGTAACTTTATTAGCGGTTTTGATTTTTTGACGATTTTTTCAAAATTTTATTCGAAAATTTAGGGGAATTCTGAACATTCGATTGCGTATAAAAACAATAGGCTTCCAGTGTTTACATATTGTGATTTTTGTACCAAATTTGGTTCGAATCGGTTCATTCGTTCATCAGTTATCGTCTCCACAGGCTTACTGACACACACACACACACACACACACACACACATACTTTCACACACACACACACACACACACACACACACACACACACATACACACACACACACACACACACACACATACACACACACACACATACACACACACAGACATCACTTCAAAAATGCTTGATTCGTGATCAGGGATGCTTGAAACGTACTCTCCCGTCGAAAACTCGAATTCGAATTTTCGACCCCGTCACAATACTTTCCTTATACATTATGTATATAAGGAAAGTAAAAATGGCGTTGGCTCCAATCCAATGGAACCGAAATTGTTTTGCCTGAATAACTTCCTGTGAAATAAAACTCCAATAAAATTCTAATTATATAATCCTTGCAAGGCTTTTAAATGGCTGCAAATGACTCTCTTACTGTCCCTATTTAGCACCTTTAGTTTCCGAGATATAAGCATTACAATCTATGAAACCGGAACATTCTAGTCGGGATTTAAAATATATGCAAATTCTTATGAATTTGCACATATTCTGAATGACATCGTTAGTATTCTGAACGACCTTGTTATTGAAAACATTCTATCAAAATATTTAATTTAATTCTCCTGAAAAGAAGCATAGGAATCTAGGTAATCGCTATACAAAATTATCTTCACGGGGGATTTGGAGAATAAAACATCTCAATCCAGTTTGTAAACAATTTATGAAAAATGTGCAATTAGACCAATATATGCCAAAGTAAAAGCGCTAAAACGGTGCTTAGAAAATGTGTGTAGTTGTATATAGCCTTACTAATATTTAAACCTCTCAAAATCCTAAACATTAAGACTCCTAAAAAACTAAATTACAATTTTTTTTAAACAATGTTTAGAGCTTTGCGTCGAAAATAGTAGTTCTATAATTAAGAATTAGAACACTTAGGTTATACCATCAGGGTTGCATAAATGTGCAGAGTTTTAGACTTCTGGGGAAAAGGGATCCTGGAAGTTCTGAAAAGAATTCTCGGTAACTGATCCACCCCTGGGCCGAAAATCGAAAATCCGACTCAGTTAGCTTCTGTCTCGTGGACGTTTCTATAAGTGTGCTGAGATTCATCCTTCTGGAACACCGGGGTAGGGCTTGTGAAAGGTCTAAAAATATTTTTAAAAAATCTGATGTGGGCAACTCATGACTTTCCTTATGTAATGCAATGAATTTACTACTTTTACAGATAAAAAAAACTTTATTCTTATAGTAGATACTTATATTCTTTCCATGATATTGAATTTTCTTCAATTAGTCGTCATTTTCATTGATTTAGCGTCATTTTTATCAATTTGGCGAGATTTTTGTTAATTTGGCAACAATTGAAAATGTCGCGAAGTTGGCGACATTCTGCCAAATTCGTCGTCAAAATCTCGCCAAGCGTCATGGAAGGAGAAATAAGTTATTCTTACAGCAGATAAATGACTATTGGCGTTCAAATATAAAAGTATTACTCAAAGTATCTTTTTTCATGAATGGAACGAGCTAGATCCACGAGAATGATGTCACCAAATTTATTGCATGGCATTACATATGAAAAGTGAACATGTTTCTCAATAGGAAATATTTTTATTTTTTATTTTATATAACTTTTTGATAATTTTTTTGAAAAATGTGCAATATCTCGAGAACGGTTCATGATAGCGATCAAAAATTATGCCAATCGTTTTCTAATGAAAAATTACACAAGAAATGTCTGCGCAACTTTATTAGCGGTTTTGATTTTTTAACGATTTTTTCAAAATTTCATTCGAAAATTTAGGGGGGTTCTGAACATTCGATTGCGTATGAAAACAATAGACTTCCAGCGTTTACGGATTGTGATTTTTGTACCAAATTTCATTCGAATCGGTTCATTCGTTCGTCAGTTATCGTCTCCACAGACTCACTGGCATACACACACACACATACACACACACACACACACACACACACATACTTTCACACACACACAGACATCACTTCAAAAAATGTTTGATTCGTGAGCAGGGATGCTTGAAACGTGCTCTCCCGTCGAAAACTCGAATTCGAATTTTTGACCCCGTCACAATACTTTCCTTATACATTATGTATATAAGGAAAGTAAAAATCTCATTTACCCCCCTTCCCAGAGAAGTGGAGGGGTACCGAAAATTCGGCTCCGTTAGGTTCTGTCCTGTAAACGATACTATCACTATCATCAAGATTTTGGGTCACCGAGAATTCTGGGGGAAAGGGTCTGGAAAGACAAAACACGTCGGATAATAATCATATAGATTATCTAATCATTTCTCAAAAGCACAAGCGCCAAAACAGGACTAAAGCCAAACATGCTTACAAATAGTCAAACTTGAATGTGATGATGTGTCAAAACCACCTCTTGTCTGATCTCTTAAATTATCTTCGAACAAAATACTGGGATTATTTTATTAGGGTTCTCCGATACGGATCAAGTGACGCTTATATATTTTCAGCCACATTTTTGTCGTTTATGCTGGCCTTTTGCTGTGCCACGCCGCCTCCCAAAAACGAAGGAAAATTCTTATAAGCCTCAATTTTTCTTAAGGTATATATATACCATACCCCACAAAACATTTTTTAGGCTTAGCCCGCTTTTTCTTTTTTCCTTGTCCGTTGCCATCGGCGCAGTAATGAATTTTATATGCAAATGACGATTTCGCGTTGACGACGGGGATGACAGAATTTAAATTTTCGGAATAGAATGGGATTTAATAAGTGATGAGAATGAATTACTGGACGATATTTTATGCTTAAATCTCGTCTCTTAACGTTTGATGGTCTCGCGTTTATCGGGAGGTGTCAAGTTTCTGCCCGGGAAAAATGAAAGGCAATTTTGATGGGGTTCAAAATAAATCTGTTTTATTCATGCTTGTGTAAGAAATATTTAGCATCCTCAAAGAAGAATTTAAATTTATATTAGGGATCAGATTAGTATATTTATTGGAAAAAAAGAATGCTAGATTGTCACAAAAGGAGGCTGAAACATTTTATTAAATATCTTTAATAATTAATAAACCTTTCTCACATGGAAATGCAAACAATTTTTTTTATTGTCTTTAATTTATTAACCCTTTTCCATGGATATGAGGGAACATTTTATTGAACATCTTTAATTATTAATAACCCTTAAACGGGCGTAATGATTATTAATTAATAGCAAGTTATATTTTTTATTAATGTTATATATAAACTAGTGTTAAGTTTAATTTTGAAACAGCCGTAGTTGAGAAAGTCGTTTACATACATCAATTTATTTAGAAAAGAAGTCGCTGAGAAATGAGTAATACGTATGGATGCAGCCATAGAGGCTTTCAAATGATGGTACTAAAGTGCATTTACATACTCACCGCAGACTTATGTTATTTGAGCTGCTTTGGGCACTTTAACTTAAATATTACAAGATAATCGATTTTAAATCGAATTGTAAAGACACCCCTAATTTTTTTTTTTTGTAGAAAAGTTTAAAAATGCATTAGTTTGTAGAAAATCTCATGTATTGATGACATCAGATATATATTTTCTGTCCTGCATTTGCCAACACACATATTGTTAATTATTATTACAGTAAAGGAATTGAATATTAAATACAAAATGACATTAATGATCATTATATAATGAAAAAAAAGAATGAAATTTGAGCTTGAAGGGAAAGTCAAGTGCTGCCGACACCAGATTTCCTTCCATTATAATCGCGCTCAAAAGATTAGTCCAGTATTATTTTTGGCACGAGTGCCCTATATTTGTCATGTAAGGCACACCTTATTATGTCTGATTAAAAGCACTTCGCATCCGAAAACTTGCCTTTACAACTGTCTTTTCAGCAAGCATTCTTCAAACGAGGAAAAACAGTGTAAAACCGTAGGAGATTCAAATGGTCTTATGTCGGGCCGGAACTATGACATCTTTAATTTGCTTCATATAAAAGTAAATACCTGTTGTAAGAGGGATAATTTTAAGCTGCGTTCCATTTATCTATTTATACTGTTAGCCAAAAGCCGGGCTTTGAAAGGACTCGCACATATGAAGTACGCGAGCTTTGATAAATTTCAAATTAAAACTTAATTTAACAATTAATTATGAAATTAAAAGTATAAAAAATTAATTTTAATATTTGAGAATCCTAATATAAAATAGTATATAAGTACTTAGAATTTGAATATTAAATAAAACAGATTTAGTATACAAGAAAACAATGAAATCAAAATAAAACATTTAAGTTGCGAAAACGAATTTAATACAGAGGAGCACGTTTAATCACAATGCATGCAAATGCACACGCTTTGATTAGCAGTTTAAAAGTTGTTGATAAATTGTTATTTGTAGGAAGCGTAGTGAGCATGCGCAGTTTATAAATAGACATTTCTTCCTGTTACAGTTCGTTTTAATAATGGAAAGTGTGTTTTTGCAGCTTTGCGTGCAATTTCCCGTATGTATACAAAATTACATCTTCCTACCTATTGTTGTTTTTGAGTAAAAGGGATAATATAAAGTTAAATAATGAAAGTAGTGTGTCACCATCTAAAACAATCTGATGTGGGCAGCGCATGATTTTCCCTATATAATGCAATGAATTTACTACTTTTATAGCAAAAAAAATAGGTTATTCCTATAGTAGATGCTTATATTCTTTCCAAGATATTGAATTTTCGTTAATTAGTCGTCATTTTCATCGATTTAGCGTCATTTTTATCCATTTGGCGAGATTTTCGTTAATTTGGCAACATTTAAATAAGTCGCCAAGTTGGCGACATTCCGCCAAATTCGTCGCCAAAATATCGCCAAGCGTTATGGACGGATAAATAAGTTATTCTTATAGCAGATAAATGACTATTGGCGTTCAAATACAAATATACTCAAAGTATCTTTTCTTATGAATGGAACAAGCTAGATCCACGAGAATGATATATTACATATGAAAAGTGAACATGTTTCTCAACAGTTAATATACTTTTTTTTATTTATGGGATTTTTTTATAAATTTATTTGAAAAATGTGCAATATCTCAAAAACGGTTCATACTAGCGTTCTAAAGTTTATGTCAATAATTTTCTAAGGAAAAACTACATAAGAAATGTCTATTTGCGTAACTTTATTAAAGGTTTTAATTTTTTGATGATTTTTTCAAAATTTCACTCGAAAATTTAGAGAGGTTTTGAACATGCGATTGCATTTAAAAACAATAGGCTTCCAGTATTCACGGATTGTAATTTTTGTACCGAATTTCATTCGAATCGCTCTATTCGTTCGTGAGATATCGTCTCCACAGTCTTACTGACACACGCACAGACATACTTTCACACACACACACATACACGCACACACACACATACTTTCACACACACACACAGAGAGAAAGAGACATTACCTCAAAAATGTTTGATTCGTGATCAGGAATGCTTGAAACCTGCTCTCCCGTCGAAAACTCGAATTCGAATTTTCGACGCCGTCACAATACTTTCCTTATACATTATGTATATAAGGAAAGTAATATTTAATTTATTGAACACTATATATAGAAAAATAAAAACGTGTGTTCTATATTTTAAAAATTATCCATCCAAAACTCTTTTGTATTTATTAGAAAAGTTATAAAATTAGAAAAGGCAATTTCTGACATAGATAAGATGATGTAGCTGATAACATAACAGGGAAATTGATATTGATAGGGAAATTGAGATTGACAGGAACATTGTTTTTCAAAACTTTTCGGTAAAGCCATACACAATAGTATGAGTAAATAAAAATGCATAACCACAAAGTTTTACACTGTTGTGAAACAATTGTATTTTTACACTGTTGATGAGATGTAAAAATTATTTTCTGTATTACATGTCTCCTGAATTTGAACTCAGGCTTATTTTTATGGTCCGATTCCACATTTTTTCCACAAAAAATAAGTCTAAGATAAAGATAGAAAATAGTTTATGTAAAACTATTTAAGCTAAGTCAGCGATGCATATTTATAGGAAATCTGAAAATATAGATACCCTATGGTAGATCAATATTCTCCAATACCAACTAAAATCCATCATGATTTTATGATGGTGTTGGAATTAACGCACTTTCAGCTATTAACACTAACGCAGGATCATGATTTGATTCATATAGAACTAACTTATCAGTTAAGTCTTTATGATTAGAATTAATTGTTTATTTTTAAAGCTGTAGAACCTAGTCCAAAGAGGATGCTAAAATCTTCGCAATAACAACTCCTCCTTAAGGCCTCATAACACATAGTAGGTTGCAAGCTGCTAGCAGGTTGCAAGCTGCTTTATGGCGTCCTTTTGAGCTGCTCAAATCTATGGTATCTACTATAAATCTACTTTCTGACGAACGATCACCTTGCAACTCAGTGGGAACAGTATCAAAATACTCCTCGACAACGAATATCATCAAAACGCATTCCACTAGTGGCACAAGTGTTGTCAAATATTATCTAAAAATATCCAAACGAGTCTGAAAAAATCGCTAAATAATAATAATAATAAATCTTTCAGCCCATAACTTAAAGTAAGACAGCGCTTATCCCCTCACGAGCCGCCACAGCTTTGCAGCGCTGCAAAACCGTATCAGAAACCAGCACTGAAACCTACAACGGCCTTTAAATGGTAAAGATTCCCTCCCCATACACCTCTTATTATTAACTTCGCTTGGATTTTGTTTGTTCTTTCTTTCAACGTCTCTGACGGGCTCGTTCTGGACTCTTAGAGCACGCATACAGCTGAAACTCGACCCGGTCACTCAATTTGCTGCTCATGCCCCAGGGAGAGTCGAGTGGTCTGTGTTTATGACACAGTTTCATCTAGCGGAGAGCAATTTCATTTAAAAAAAAAATCACGTCATTATATTACTTTCTGGGCCGTCCATACTGCTGCTCATGTCCTAAGACGAATAGGACTGTCTGGGCTTTCGACGTCATTATATTACATCGTCACGTTATTTGCGAACGTCATGACTATGATTTTACCCTTTTCATGCATTTTTTACTAATTGAGGTTCGGTGACTTCATATGAAATGTTCTTCTAGTTTTAAAGCGTCAATCCATATTTATACCACATAACGTAAACTTTATACCACATAACGTTTGAACGTAAATTACGTCAAAAATTTAGAACTAAAATTAAAAATAACAAGAAAGATCAATCATGCTTAAAGCGTTGATTATGAAACACTTTCCAACTTCAATGCAATTCTATTTAAAAAAAAGTCTAAAATGCAATACATTCCTCGGTAATATTTTAAAACTTATCACAATACAACATTAATTTATTATATTTGAAAACTTAAACCTTCATTGAAAAAAATGAACGTCATTCAAATGACGCCATTGAAATATAAATTGCTTCGTTTAAATATCTCTAAAATGCGATACATTCCACGGTAATATTTTTAAAACTATCATAATACTACGATAATTTATTATATTTGAAAACTTCATCGAAAACAACTGAAATTAATGCAAATGACGTCATAGAAAAATAACACGCCTGCATCTCTCTATAAAAACAGCATTTCATTCATAACTTTCTCCCATTCGTTTTATTCATCACAAGACTATAATAATTTATTTTATGAATATTTTATTCATATCAGCTACGGACACTCCATGAACTAAATGATTTTGTGTTAAAGAAATACAGCAATTCTAATACAACTAATTCTACATATTTTGCTGTTTACATTTTACATAGGTGAAAAATAGGCTTCGTTGTAGAAATAATCAAATTTGGATGATCATTTAAACTCAAATATATTGTAATTGCGTTGTTTCAGTATGTAGATGCACAGAATTTAAGCAAAAATAAAGTAGTTTTAGGAGGCATACAACACTCAATATGAATTAAAAATAACTTAAACAAGAAAGATCAATCATGCATAAGCATTGATTATGAAACACTTTCCAACTGAAATGTAATTTCATTTAAAAATTTCTAAAATGTGATTCATTCAGTGGTAATATCTTTTACATTATCACAGTACTACAGTAATTTATTATACTTAAATACTTAAAACTGTATCGAAATATAAATCATCTGATTCTTTATGCAAAATCAATGAATATTTCATTCATATAACTTGTATTCCAGACTCCAGAGCTAAATAATTTTGTGTGAAAAAAATTCAGCAATTCTTATGTAATTCATCTTACAATCGCTTGAGATATTTGCATTCTGCATATGTTAAAATTAGGCTTCCTTGAAGAAATAATAAAAGTTTAGGGATCATTTAAAATCACAACTATTGTAATTGCATAGGCACGGAATTTAGATACACAGATAATATATATGTGTATGTGCTCAAAGTATTGGAATCGTGCCGAAGATCGGAACTCGAATTTTCAAAGGATCTACACGTTTTGGGACTTCTAGAACACGAAAAAACTACTTTTAGGAAGGCGTCTGTGTGTGTATCTGTGTATGTTTCTGTGTGTCTGTGTGGATATTACATCCACTCTAATTGAAAAACTAATGGACCGAATTTCATACAATTTGGTAGGTATGTTTTTTGTGGGAAATCCTGATGTTCATTAGATTATAGTACGATTCGTAATAAAAGAATCTGCCTTCTTTGCGAAATGGCCGCAGAAATTGCCTTTATCCACTCTAGCTAAAAACTAATGAACCAAATTTAACAAAATTTGGAGTATAATATTTCAATAACCTACAAGTGATTTATATACCAAATTTAACAAAATTTTGTATATAAATCATTTGTAGGTTATTCTACTACTATTCGGGAAAAAAGGAACGGGCTATTTTTGCGAAATGGCCAGCAAAAATCGTTATATATAAAAATAAAAGACTACGTGTGGTCAATTATATCAATTAAATTCCTATTTTATATGTGATTTTTGACAACAAAAAGAATAAGACTAACCCCATTACTCTAGGACTAGCCGTTCTTGAGATATTCTATTTTTTTCGCGTTTTCGCTACGCCACCTTTGACAATAAGTCCAGCTATCAAATGAGAACCAAATTTAAGTTTAACGTGTAAATTCAATGTCATTTAAAATACTTATGTTGTGCAGATAAACACAAATTATCATTGAATAAATAAAGAGAACGAATATGAGTCTGCAGAGAAAGACATGTGCTGTCCACATCAGAATTTTTAACAATATTACACCAATGATTTATAGAAGTGAACGGGGATTATTTTCAGGCCATTTCGAAAAAAATGTATGATCTATATTTAAAGATCCATCAAATTTTTGTCGAATAAAATGTTCAACAAATTTAAGCTGTGTACCAAATTTTAACTCTCTAGGACGTAGGAAAGTGCATTTAAAATGCCATCAATTAAATTTATCATGAAGAGTTATATAAAATTTAAAAAAAATGAAAAATTGTTATCTACCAAATTTATTTTAAAATATGAAGCCACTCCCATATGCAAAACCTTTAAACAAATGGTGAGATATTTATTATATAATATCTCTCTCTTTTCTTTCTGGAAGATATCCCAAAGTCAGAATTTAATTGAATTTGTTTTATTCCCTATATTAAATAATTTTTTTAATTAAAAAACTACTTAACATATTTTACTGAATTTTTTTTTATATATTCTATGGGATAATGTGAATGTTTCCTAAAAATTTCGAAGCAATTCGTGAATTTTAAATTTACTTAAAAAATGTTTGAAAAATTAGGTCCCATAGGGTTCAATGTATTTCATTTTTTCAACCCGGGTTCAATAAAAAACTAATTGGGTGATATTATTTATTTATATTCCCATAGGTCCTACAGACCGTCTGAACAACATACTAAAATTTCATTTTGATAAACTCATTTTTACGGCAGTTATCGTGCTAACGCACAGACAGACAGACAGACAGACAGACAGACAGAATGAACAAAGTCATAAACACTTTTCAACTTTGTTGTAAAGTGTTAAAAATCACGATTTTGAAACCAGATGGATGCCATATATCATTTTGAAGTGGGTCATGTGATCTTTTCATTTCGTGGTCACGTGATCGTTTCATATAAGAGGTGTAATTATTATTTTAATTTTTATTTAAAAAACTACTGAATATATTTCGCTGAATTTTTTTTATATATTTTATGGAACAATTTGAATATTACCTAAAATTTTCGAAGCAATTTGTGAATTTTAAATCCGCTTAAAAAATGTTTGGAAAATTTGGTCCCATAGGGCTCAATGTATTTCAATTTTTTCAACCCGGGTTCAATCCAAAACTAATTGGGTGATATTATTCATTTATATTCCCATAGGTCCTACAGACCGTCTGCACAACATACTAAAATTTCATTTTGATTAAGTCATTTTTACGGCAGTTATCGTGCTAACGACAGACAGACAGACAGACAGAATGAACAAAGTCATAAACACTTTTCAACTTTGTTGTAAAGTGTTAAAAATGCGTAAAACAAATTTCTAATGCCCACACCACAGAAAAATAGAAAATAAATTTTAATCTCATTCTAAATTGAACCAAATCAAAGGTGTAGGCAGATTCAATTCAAAACAATACTATATAAATCTTATTATCCAAAAGTGGTGTTTTGCAAAATTGTTTAAAATTTTTCATCTGCCTATACCCTCATTTTACTTTCCCTGCAATACATGGTAATGTATAGGGAAAGTATTGGAATCATGCCGAAAATCGCAACTCGAGTTTTCGACGGATCTACACGTTTCGAGACCTCTAGAATACGAAAAAACCATTTTTAGCGTGACGTCTGTGTGTGTGTCTGTGTGTGTGTGTGTCTGTGTGTCTGTCTGTCTGTGTGTCTGTCTGTCTGTCTGTGCAGATTTTGTATCCACTCTAACTAAAAAACTAATGGTCCGAATTTCACAAAATTTGGTAGGTAAGTTACTTGTGAGCGAGTCTGGTGCTGATTAGTTTTGGGTACGATTCGGGATAAAATAACCCGCCTTTTTTTTGCGAAATGGCCCGCAAAATCCTGTATCCACTCTAACTGAAAAACTAATGGACTGAACTTCACAAAATTCGGTGGATATGTGACTTTTGGGTTACCCTGGTGCTGATTTGATTTTGGTACGATTCGGAAAAAAATAACCTGCCTTTTTTTGCAAAATGGCCCGCAAAAATCGTCAAAATCTAAACTAAAGAACTAGATATACTCAGATATATCCATTAAATGCCCGTTTAATACGTAATTTTTAAGGACGAAAAGAATAAGACCAACACCATTACACTAGAACTAGCCGTTCTCGAGATATTTTAGTGTTTCGTACTTTCTCTACGCCACTTTTGAAAATAACTCGGTTACCGAATGAAAACGAAAATGGAATAAAAGTGAAACAAATTTTATTAAAATAAAGAGAACGTGGATATAAGTCTGCAGGGAAAGTCATGTGCTGCCCTCATCAGATTTTTTTTCTTACAACAATTTTGTAGAATATCAATTTTAGATAATGAAAAGGTTTATATAGTATTGTTTCGGACTGAATCTGAGCCTACACCCTCAATATGGTTTAATTTTACGTGTGATTTAAATGTATTTTTACTTCCTCATACGTAGTATTGAGAAAGTATTGTTTTCACAAAAATTTTCGATTTCGAGATTTTGATGTCAATAAATATTTTAAAACCTCCTGAACACGTTTTGTCTATTTTGGGAGTGACATCTGTCTGTCCTGTGGTCGATTTCTTGTGTACACAATAGCAGCCACAATATTAATGGGTTTTCGCGAAACTGTATATCTGGTTTCGTTATAGAAAATCTAAAACTAGACAGAATTTATTTTAAATTCGACCGAAAACTTCGAAATTAAATCAAAATTTTTTATTTTTTTAGCAGAGCAATATAGGACAGAATTTGTTATAATCATGCATAAAAGGGTTTATTTATGGCTCAATGATCACAAGACTTAATAGTTTCAATAAAGAAATAGTCGCGACAAAATATTTTTGTTAGTGACGTTATTGCGTCCGCCTTGGGGGGCGGAATTACCCCCCGGGGGTACATTGTCAAGTATAGTATCAATCGAAAACAAATTTCAATCTCTTTAAAGTGAAGGGTAACACGCTATAGTTGTAATCATTTGGTCCCACGATACAGATTTTTCGAAACTTCTTTTATAAAATTGGAAAAAAGTTATAAATTCTGGTATGAGCCACTGTTGCATAGAGAAGGACATTAAAAAACTGGTTTTTTATCATAATTTATTTGTCATACATCATAATTTCTATTTGTTATCTACAGAAAACTCTATCCTAAAAATCCCACCGTACTAATCATTTCATAACAAACAAAGACCCATTTAAACATAATGTCCTCACGCCGAGAAAGAAAAATGCAGCCCAATCCATTAAAATACAATGTTTCATGTCTTAAACAGCTTCATGACATATTAATTTCACTCAAATATCTCCGCTATATTTTGTTATTTAATATTTTGCATACTCAGCACTCCCCCCACCCCCACTCCCCACTTCGTATAATGAAAATTCCAACATTACAGCAATTTACCTGGAGCGGGTGGGGGGTTAAGAAAAAGTCCATTCACGGCGAACAATTTTTTGTTGTTGTTGTTGTTTACTTTTATATTTTGACAATTCAAAAAAACAGGCAATAAGAGGAAAATGGAGTAGCAGAAAGGCATTTTAAAAACCGGAGAAATATGTCTGGACGGATACGTAAATGCACGTACAGAGTCGTATTTCCTGAGGGCCAGCAGCGAAAGCCGATTTCTTAGCAGGGGAAAGAAACTATACTAGTTTTTATTTTTTCCACTACATAAATATATATATAAAAAAAATGTTTTAATGCACCATTTGTATTTGAAGGAAAATGCTTTTGAATTTTTATCCTTTTACAGATACGGCACCATGTATGTATGTGCGAGCGTTCGCAGAGCTTTTTGCCTTCGTTTTTTTTTAGTTATTTGTTTCTACTTTGAATTCGCATCAAAAGCAATCCGGGGATATACATCGCAGGGGTTGTGGGTTTCAGAATGGAATAAACACACGGGTGTATTAAAAGAAATGGATTGGGAAAGGATACATACGTAAATAAAAGGATAAAATATCGAAGCTTTTGTTCATAAATAGACAGCCGTTTGCGTCCATTTTATGGCTGTTTAGCATGGGTTTGATGCAAAGGCGTATAAAAAGGAACTGAAAACCACGCTAGACAAATTGCAACTGTGTTATTTATAGTACGAGTTGCGGGGAAAATATCTTTTAAGTTATAGTAAAATATGTACAGTTCAGTTACGGTAAATTCTGTGGTGTCTATCCAATTTTTTTTATCAGTACTCATTTTAAAATAATTATATTTAGTTATTTCGCCATATATCTCACCCTTGCTCCAAGAACACAACTAAAAAAAATCTGAAGTGGGCAGCACATGACTTTCCTTATATAATGCAATGTATTCACTACTTTTACAGTGAAAACAAAATAGATTATTCTTATAGTAGATACTTATATTTTTTCCAAGACATTGAATTTTCGTTAAATAGTCGTTATTTTCATTGATTTAGCGTCATTTTTATCCATTCGGCGAGATTTTCTTTGACTTGGTAACATTTAAAAAAGTCGCCAAGTTGGCGACATTCTGCCAAATTTGTCGCCAAATCTCACCAAGCGTTATGGACGGAGAAATAATTTATTCTCATAGCAGATAAATGACTATTGAAGCTCAAATACAAAAGTATTACTCGAAGTATCTTTTCTCATGAATGGAACGAGTTAGATCCACGAGAATGATGTCACCGAATTTATCGCATGGTATTACATATGAAAGGTGAATATGTTTCTCAATAGGAAATATATATTTTTTTATTTTATATAATTTTTTGATAATTTTTTTGAAAAATGTGCAATATCTCGAGAACGGTTCATGCTAGCGTTTTAAAATTTATGTTAATCTTTTTCTAATTAAAAATTACATAAGAAATGTCTATTTACGTAACTTTATTAGAGGTTTTGATTTTTTGATGATTTTTTCAAAACCTCACTCGAAAATTTAGAGGGGTTCTGAACATTCGATTACGTATAAAAACAATAGGCTTCCAGTATTCACGGATTGTAATTTTTGTATTCATTTTCGTTTGAATCGGTCCATTCGTTCGTCAGTTATCGTCTCCACACACACACACACACAGACATCACCTCAAAAATATTCGATTCGTGATCAGGGATTCTTGAAACGTGCTCTCCCGTCGAAAACTCGAATTCGAATTTTCGACCCCATTACAATACTTTCCTTATACACTATTGTATATAAGGAAAGTAATATGAAATTGCTAAAGTTAAGAAAATTATTTTCAAAAACTAATACAATTTTTAATGCCGGAATTTACATTCATCAATATAATAAAACATTAACTGATAGCACAAGAAAGATAATTGTCACACATGTATAAAGCTAGAGGGGAAGTTAGCGAGGAGGACCAGACCACACCCCGGGAAAACTTATTTTTAACTTATCTCACATATTTTCCGTTATAGAAACTTGAAATTTTATTTCCATTTCTGTCATGAATCTACAAATCATTTTTATACATACTGCTTAAGCGCGTGTTATGTATGACTACCCATTTTCCAACCACGCTTCGTGAGAGGAACATGGCTAGTTGACATTAAATGTGACACCTATATACTTCATAAAAATTCTCAATATCAAAAACCGTTTCAAATCTAAACATGAAATTGCAGCACATTTTAATGTGCATGGTAAAGTTACCATGCACGTACATGGTAACTTTACCATGTGCAATGGTAACTTTACATGATAACTTTACATGGTAACTTACATGGTAACTTTACCATGCACGTACATGGTAAAGTTGCCATACCACAATGCATCAAATAAAATGGATTGCATGGACCTAGAGGAGAATTTAAAAGTTAGAATAACGAATTCTATAACAAGGCGAGATAAACAAAAAAAGTCAATCCCAAAATTGTAGACAGAGCATTGTTTAATGAGTAAAAATCGACAATGAAACTGTTATAGTAGGCATTTATTTAGCACAATATAGTTTTGGATGAATGGCTGCCCTCTTTAGCAATGGCAAAATAAGCAACACATATGTGCACAAGAATATAATGCTCAGATTGTTCAACATGCTTTCTCTCATCAAAAATGCACATTTGAATTCGACAAATGTGATCGTGTACTTTGATAAGCATTGTAGGTGCCAAGCATTGCAGGTGTCAAGCATTGCAGTTTTATGTTACATTTATTTTGTGGACGTGGGAGGATGTAGTTTTACAATAATGTTTATAATAAGAATAACCAAAATAATATTATACTTTGCTTGTTTTCTATATAATAATTGTCTAACCTATTTATGACATTCCAGACCCTTCAGAATTCTCCCCTCCCCCCAACGACTTAGAAGGCTGAATATTTGCGCACTGTTGACCACAGGACAGAATCTAACTGTGGCAAATTTTCGATTTTTCACCACCTCCCCGAAAGCAGAAATATTGCTAGAGAGCAGGGTTCGAGACCTTATAGAAATTCACCGATAACTTAGCAGGCTGAACCTTTGCACACTCATAGTATAGTCTATGGAATAGAACGTAAAGAAAAAAAAATCTTCAGTCCCCCACCCCTAAATGTTTTAAGCCTTTCCTGAACCTCCAGAAGTCCCCCACCCCAGCGGTAACTAAAAAAAGTTGAAGTGTGGCCGGCCACACAAATAGCTACTGTAACCCTTCGGGTCAGTCGTGTAGTCTGGGCTTTTCACACTTAAGTGGGGAAAACCCAAGCCACTTGACTCACCCTAAGGTATGTGCAGCTGATTGAGTGACCGGACACTCTTAAGTGTTGCAAGCCCAGACCACTCGACTGACTCTAGGGTTTGTAGCAGCTGTTTGAGTGACCGGGGACATATTTAAGTGTCGAAAACCCAGAACTTTCATTTGACCCGAGGGCTTACAGTAGCAGTTTGAGTGACCGGGAACGACACACTTAAGTGGGATTTTCCCGGCCGCCCAAATAGTTGCTCAAGTCCTCGGACGAGTCGGACGGTCTGGGTCTTCAACACTTCAGTGTGAGGGCGTGGTAGCCCAGTAGTTAGCGCGCGGGAATTGCACTCGGTAGGCCTGGATTCGATTCCCGCCACTGTCAAAACTGCCGCCGTGTTCACGCGGTTGTACGATCACGTTAAACATGTGGGTCCGTAAGTCCTGCCGAGAGGTTGGTGGTAGGGGAAGGAGGGTACGGTCCCTGCGGATGCCCCCCCCCCACTGGGTTCCGGTCTAAATTGGGTGGCTCTTCCCAGCCGTCCAAACAGTTACCTTACACCTTTCTGGTAGGTCGGACGGTCTGGGTCTCAACAACTACAACACTTAAGTGTGGAAGACCATGACCGCCCGACTCATCCGTAGATTTGAGCAGAAAATTGAAGTGCGTAAAATTTTAACTTTCTAGTTTATACTTGAACTTTCTAGTTTTCATATATTTCCATAATTATAGTACCACGACCACGGAACAGAACTTAGAACAGCCAGTTTTTTTTATTTTTCCGCCAGAAGCAGGCAATAAAGAAGTTTAGAATAAGCTCTCCAGAAGCTTTCTTCTTGATGACTTACAGGGTTCAAATGTTTTACACTTGTATCGACCTGGTCGCGGTAGCCCAGTGGTTAGGGCGCGAGAATTGCACTCGGTAGATCCGGGTTCGATTCCCGCCACTACCAAAACTGCCGCCGTGTTCACGCGGAGTACGATCACGTTAAACATGTGGGTCCGTAAGTTCCGAGAGGTTGGTGGTAGGGGAAGGAGGGTACGGTCCCTGTGGATGCCTCACCCACTGGGTTCCGGTTTAAATTGGGTGGCACTTCCCGGCAGTCCAAACAGTTACCTTACACCTTTCTGGTAGGTCGGGCGGTCCTAGTCTCAACAACAACAACACTTGTATTGACCAAGGAGCAGAACCTGAGCCAGTTTTTGACTAATACTATTTTCGAGTCATATGCAACTTAGTGTTTTAAGACTGTTAATTTTTATCTTAGACAGATTTAACAGTGAAAAAGATATATTTTATTATTATCATCACTATTTTTAGTATTATATTTGGAAATTATTAATATTATAAACAGAGAAGAAAATAAAATGTAATTATGTAAGTTATTATCTGACATTCTAGGGTGGTGTAGGAATTAGCCCCTCTGAGCATTAATCAGGACTCCCTGTTTTTATTCCTCGCTCTAACTAGTTTTAATGATTTTTAAGGGATATATAGTATCAAATATTCTATACACTCTGCCAAATATATGTTGATGCCAACTTTACGTTGAGTTTAATTAATTAGTTATTATTATTATTATTTAAAATATTTTATCAGGATGATACATTCTTTATATCGTTGTACAACGCGTTGCTCCGAACTCAACGCGTAATAACCGCGACAAGAGTAAATAAAGAAAAACGCTAAAAGAGCTGTTTCAGGGCGACACCCCTGTAAATAAATATCCTTCCGATATTGATGTTGATAAACGAGCGGTTTGCGAAAGCTCGCTCAACAAGGTTTCATAATTGAAAGAAAACTAAAGAAAAAAGAGAGAAAACGCACACTCCGCAGACAGGCCCTTCCCTGCGGAGTAGCTCTACACACACCTCTCTCTCTCTCTATCGCTCTCTCTCATCCCCCTCCCCTCCTCTCCACAATAAACTGTTTCGTAAAGTCATTTGCACCTCAGCCCAAACTGCCAAGGCGGATATGAAGTTGTTGCTGGGGTTGCCGTAATTGAGAGAGATTCTCGACCGGTCTCGACCCATAATTGCGATTTTGCCCGTTCGCGAGATAGAAATAATATGGAGAAAGTAGTCGATATATCAATAAAGTAATGTTTACGAAACTACTAGAACAGTGGAATACTTGTATTCCCCGATGTATGAATAGCTTCTCCACAATATACGAATAGCTTCTCCACAATATACGAATAACTTCTTCACAATATAAGAATAGCTTCTACACAATATACGAATAGCTTCTTCACACTATGAGAATAGCTTCTCCACAATATACATATGAATAGCTCTGGGCGCGGTAGCCCATTGGTTAGAGCGCTGGAGTTGCACTCGGTAGGCCCGGGTTCGATTCCAGCCACTGCCAAAACTGCCGCCGTGTTCACGCGGAGTACGATCACGTTAAACATGTGGGTCCGTAAGTCCTTCCGAGAGGTTGGTGGTAGGGGAAGGAGGGTACGGTCCCTGTGGATGCCTCCCCCACTGGGTTCCGGTCTAAATTGGGTGGCACTTCCCGGCCGTCCAAACAGTTACCTTACACCTTTCTGGTAGGTCGGACGGTCTGGGTCTCAACAACAACAATATATGAATAGCTTCTCCATAATTTATTCAATTCAATTCAATTTACGTGGCAACTACAGATAAAATCCAGTTAAAGTAGCCACTCAAATGTAAAAAGAACAGAACATAAAATACAAGAATACTAGGTAGTATACATGTCAAGCACATTCAAACAGGTTTTTTTAAAACAGGCAGGAGTCAAATTAAATATATCAATATCAGTACAATGTGTATTATATAGATCAATAAATTTATAGATAGAATAGCATTTAATGTAATTGTGTTTAACAGTAATATTGTGAAACAAAGTTTTTTTCCTAGTATTATTAACAGGTATATGAAATTCCAGGCAAGAAAGTAAAGTGGGGCAATCAAAAGTATTATTTAAAACTTTATAATAAAACAAGAGACAGGACCATTTTCTTCTTTTTTTAAGAGACATTAAGTTATATTTTATATAATTTAATGTCTGTAATAATATAATATACGAACAGCTTCTCCACAATATACGAATAGCTTCTCCATAATATACGAATAGCTTCTCCACAATATATGATTAGCTTCTACACAATATACGAATAGCTTCTACACAGTATAGATATACGAATAGCTTATAGGAATAGGTTAAGTGGTGTTCGGCGATATACGAATAGATTCTCGGTGATATATGAATGGGCGTTCAGCGATAAAATCTGAAGACTAAAATTATGAATACAAATATTGACTATTTAAGAAATTAAAATTACGAGATTCGATTCTGATTTGTAAGGACAGTTTGAAGAATTTCAATTGGACACGTTTTGGATCAGTCTAATGAAAATGTAACAGAATGTGACAAAGCAGGCGGTCCCAGAAGTTCTAACTTTTGTTATATTTCTCATTTATAGACTGGACTTGAATCTATTATCTTGCTATGACAACCACCTAACTATAAGAATAAGCTTGGTGTTGCTATTGAGACAATAATTTAACGTTCTAGTATTATTTCAAACTTTTTATTTTTAATTTTGATTTTTGCTTTGGAAATGTCTTGAAAAATCTGATTGTTTTTATGCATGAGTATGAAAGGATTTTAAACCCAACATTTATCACTTTCCATCTGATTTTACTTTCCCTGCAATACATGGTAATGTATAGGGAAAGTATTGGAATCATGCCGAAAATCGCAACTCGAGTTTTCGACGGATCTACACGTTTCGGGACCTCTAGAATACAAAAATACTAGTTTTAGCGAGACGTCTGTATGTGTGTCTGTCTGTCTGTCTGTGCAATTTATGTATCCACTCTAACTCAAAAACTAATGGATCGAATTTCATAAAATTTGGTAGACAAGTCACTTGGGTGTGACCGTGGTGCTGATTAGTTTTTGGTACGATTCGAAAAAAAGAATCCGCCTCTTTTTGCGAAATGGCCCGCAAAAACCTCATGTATCCACTCTAGCTGAAATACTAATTGACCAAATTTCATAAAATTTGGTAGATAAGTTACTTCTGGGATACTCTGATGCTGATTAGATTTTGGTAAGATTCGGACAAGAACAACCTGCTTTTTTTAGCGAAATGGCCCTCAAAAACAGCCAAAATCTGAAAAAAAAATACGTATGTTCAAATGTATCAATTAAATGCTTGTTTTATACGTAATTTTTGACGAGGAGGAGAATAAGGGCAACTCTATTACTCTTGGACTACTCGTTCTCGAGATATTTGAGATTTTTTGCATTTTTGTTATGCCGCCTTTGGAAAAATGTCCAATTACTAAATAAAAACAGAAATTGAATTAAAAAATGCAAATTTAGTGTTATTTTGTGCAATTAAACTCAATCTAATGAATTATTACAGAAATAAGGGAAACATGAATTTGAGTCTGCAGGAAAAGTCATGTGCTGCCCACATCAGATTCTTTATATTTGTAATGTATTACTTACATTCGTCCATATTATAAATGTTTATACTCTATTTTCTAAAATATATGTGTATATTAATAATACATAGTTTAAATTTAAAAAGGCTGTAAAGATAAACAGTCCGGACTAGATCCGGACTGTTTTTTTCTGAAGCAGTGTCTTCTCCGAAGACAAAATATCGATACTAGCTTCAGTCAGTTCAAGTCATCAGCTAAAATTTACTACATTTTCTTTTTCAGATCTTTATGTTAATTCGAGCTTGCTCGCAAGAAAGGCAAACCATTTGAGTTTAAAGATTTGCGAAAATCAACGGAGCACAACAATCATATGATCTCTCTGTTCAAGAGCATTTCACGGAATGAGTCGATGCCACAAAAAATAAAACTTTCCACGAGATTTAACGTGACATAAAATCGTAGAAATTTAAAAGTTAACTAGTAATACAGAAGGAATTTTCAGATGTGGACCACCAGGTGGCCTCACTCTTATTGAATAAAATATAGGCAGAGCTTATCCGATTTCAAATTAGGAAATCAAAGATCACGCAGAAACCTAACCTGGAGGATAAAAATAGCAGCAGACGGTTACCTTAAAGTAAAAAAATAGCAGGGGGTGGTTAATCAGATTATCGTTTCAAGTCAATCTGACATTAAAGAGTAGAGAGAATGCTTCTCTTCCACTTGGAGAAATCCACTTGGACGATAAGACTTTGCAATTCCGTGCCAGTAGCTCAACGGTGGAGCGTCGACCAGCCAGTACAAAGATCCGTGATTCTATTACCGGTTGGGGTAGCAAGGTTCATTACAATGTCCCTGTTTAGCGCCATTGCAAGAAACCCTGCTGCCCTAATCGAAAATCGAACCATGGATCTTCGTACTTGCCAATTAACACTTCACCGCTGAGCTACTGGAACAGAATTGCATGCTCTTATCATCGAAGTAAACTCTGCAGATGATGTAATTAATCACAAGAACACACCAGTAAATGGTGTCCCCGAAAATTTGGAATATACTTCCATTTGTAGATTGTAGCATTCATGCACCGATTTCGCGCATATCATACATTCGTCAGCATAGAATAGCCGTTAACTGCTTGGCTTGTGCAGATTCGTGTAACACGAGGTATATTGTATAAGAATTTGATGCCGGCTACGCGGAAGGACTGGGATTATCAGCTCCTTTAAAAGTTCGCAAAATTACGATAGATAGAAAATGTTCTTGCTGCTGTTGCAAATAAGTGTTTAACTATGGTGACGAGTGCATAATAAAAGCGAAACCGGTCTATAGACATTGCTATCTGGAATTGACAACGAATGAAAGATTATTGTCCTAGAGACAAGATGTATGAAGCAGTGAGTGTAATATATACATATATTATATATATATATATATATATATATATATATATATATATATATATATATATATATATATATAAGACGCGAGAGGGGTGTATAAATATATAGTACTCTACCTCACGAAGAATGAATTAAAAATATAAAACCATATAAGAGTTCCTTAGTGCCGACTATTCGAAAACTATTTCGACTTTTCTCTAAAACAAAACTGCTTTCACTAATGTTGAGTTACATTAAAAGTGTAAATTCATGCAGTCTAAAGAAGTCTAAAAGATCGCCAATCAAATATCTATTCCGTCGCCAAACCTACCGTCACGGTTTTAACCTTTAACTTTCTTTTAATCAAGACGTGAGCGGCTGGCAAGTGATAAAATTGGCAGCTCGGCCACCAGGGGGCGTTGCTGGTGGGGGCACTCTTAAAAAACTTCAATCTCTTTCTCGCATACCCGTGGTGTTGACCTGGTGCCCGTGCAGTTTGTAAAGGCAATTAACTGCTCACCGCGAAAACTGTCAGGGGGGGGGGGGGGGCAGAAAAATATATAACGAGTTTTTTTTTCTTCTGTTTTTTGAGTTTATATGTATAAGCGATGGGCGAGCACAGGCTCGTGTGAAAAAAAAGGCTGAATGACAGATTTCATTCGCGTTGAATTAAGAGATATTTGCTCCTGTCGCTGACACCTGTGGGAGGTGAAAGTCACGGTTATAGCTGGTGTCAAAACCGTTGAGACCTAACGAGGATTCGAAGACACCCGGCCGCTTTTGAATTTTTCTCTTCTTTTTGACCATGCCATCTTCCAATCTTCAAAGCACCATGTAAGTGACTGAGCGTGATTCGTTGCTTTAGGGAAAGGGTTAGAAATTCATCATTCTGGAAAGGTGCTATGTCACGAATTGCGAGTTTTTCCGCTCATTTTGCCAAGCTTGAGTCCAGATAATAGGAATTCCTGTAAATTAATTTAAGTAAGAATGTGCGCTATGCACGTTTCTTTGAGAATTCTGTCAACATGGTAGCCAGGAGGAAAACGTGTGCTTAATGGTTTCATCCATGAAGGTAAAAGAAAGGAATTAAATATTCATGTTGGGAAAATGTCATAATATCATTCCGGATTTGGAAGAAAATTGCTCTGCATTTACATTCAAACACTCGGAATTATTGTACTGCAGTCTTTCATCGTACTACAGTCTTTATCGTCCTGCAGCCTTTCATTGAACTGCCTTTCATCATATTGTCTTTCATCATACTGCAGTCTTTTATCATACTGAAGTCTTTTATCGCACTACAGTCTTTCATCGTACTGCAGTCCTTCATCATACTGGAGTCTTTCATCGTACTGCAGTCTTTCATTCTACAACAGTCTTTCATCGTGCTATAGTCTTTCATCGTACTGCAGTCTTTCATCGTACAGCAGTCTTTCTTTCTAGGAATAAATTAGGATTCTAGGAATAAACTTTCTAGGAATTAAATTCTAGGAATAAACTTTCTCTAGGAATAAATTATTGATTAAGAAACTAAAATTGTAATCAGAAGTTCAAAACCAAAAATTAGCTTTAGGGCACCCAACGTATTTGAATATAACCACTATCCATGAAAACATAAGAACAATATTAAATTTATAACCAGAAAGATTTAAATAATATACCAGTATATCTAAAACATTGAAATATTGAATATAGCAGTGATCTAAAACATTGAAAACATTCCCGAATCATTCTGAGTTCAACTATACTAACCACCAGACAAATATCTCTGTAGAAAAACACCACCTCGCGGTAAAAACAATTTTAAATTACTCGACATTGATTTGAGTAAGATATCGAAATATCAACACGAATTTACTAGATCAAGATCTCTATCAAATAATGATCAGATATCATTGATTAAAAATTTAAAAGAAATTAAAGATTACTAAATTAAGAATCAATTGCTTATGATGGCAGTACCAAAGAACATCTAGTCAAAGTCGCGCACAAGCTACGGCCCACTTCCAAACCCGGGCAAAAATCGCCGTAATTAAAGCCAAGACATTACGGCATTCACAACTTAAGTCTCGTCATATACTAAATTTTCCAACAATGAATCGTTGAGCTGCAAGTTCATCAACAGCTCACTTTAAGAAAATCTGCAAAAGGCATTTCAACTTAGATTCCAAGATGTCAGAAAATGTGGAAAATCATTTAATGTGCTTGCAATACCGTTCACGACAGATGTTGAAGCAACGTTTCGTCCATTTCCAAATAGACGTTATAAGATTCCTGCAACGTTATAAGTTTCCACCTACTTAAACGAACAATCTTGCTAAGAAGACAGCAACATTAAACGATTCCACCTACTTAAACTAACAAACCTACTAAGAAAACTACAACGTTATAAGGTTCCACCTACTTAACGAACAATCCTGTTAAGCAAACTGCAACGTTATAAGGTTTCACTTACTTAAACGAACAATCCTTTTCAATACTGGCCCACGGGTGTTAAAGAGATCTTGATCTAAAGCAGTGTTTTTCAAACATTTTTGGTCCCGAAACTCTTTTTGAAATTTCATTTGATGCGGAACCCTTTCTGAAATTTTATTTGATAGCGGAATCCTTTTTGAAATTTCATATGATGATGGAACCCTTTATGAAATTTTTATTTGATGACGGAATCCCTTTTGAAATTTCATTTGATGGCGGAGCCCTTTATGAAATTTTATTTCATGACGAAATACCTGTTGAAATTTCATTTGATGGCGGAACCCTTGCTGAAATTTTATTTGATAGCGGAATCCCTTTTGAAATTTCATTTGAAGGTAGAACCCTTTATGAAATTTTATTTGATGACGAAATCCCTTTTGAAATTTCATTTGATGATGGAACCCTTTATGAAATTTTATTTGATAGCGGAATCCTTTTTGAAATTCCATTTGATGACGGAACTCTTTATGAAATTTTATTTGATAACGAAATCCCTTTTGAAATTTCATTTGATGGCGGAACCCTTTTGAAATTTTATTTGATGGTGGAATCCCTTTTGAAATTTCATTTGATGGTGGAACCCTTTATGAAATTTTATTTGATAGCGGAATCCCTTTTGAAATTTCATTTGATGGCGGAACCCTTGCTGAAATTTTATTTGATGGCGGAATCCCTTTTGAAATTTCATTTGATGGTAGCACCCTTTATGAAATTTTATTTGATGACGAAATCTCTTTTGAAATTTCATTTGATGATGGAACCCTTGATGAAATTTTATTTGATGGCGGAATCCCTTCTGAAATTTCATTTGATGGCGGAACCCTTGCTGAAATTTTATTTGATGGCGGAATCCCTTTTGAAATTTCATTTGATGGTAGAACCCTTTATGAAATTTTATTTGATGACGAAATCCCTTTTCATTTGATGACGGAATCCTTTATGAAATTTTATTTGATGGCGGAATCCCTTTTGAAATTTCATTTGATGGTAGAACCCTTTATGAAATTTTATTTGATGACGAAATCCCTTTTCATTTGATGACGGAATCCTTTATGAAATTTTATTTGATGGCGGAATCCCTTTTGAAATTTCATTTGATGGCGGAACCCTTGCTGAAATTTTATTTGATGGCGGAATCCCTTTTGAAATTTCATTTGATGGTAGAACCCTTTATGAAATTTTATTTAATGACGAAATCCCTTTTGAAATTTCATTTGATGGCGGAACCTTTTCTGAAATTTTATTTGATGGCGGAATCATTTGTGAGATTTCATTTGATGGCGGAACCCCATAAAGCGAAAAGTTTAGGATAATGTTCATTAATTTATTTATTTAATTTGTACTTATCCTGAAGATTTCTGACAGTTCTATTGCAAAATGTAACAATTAGCGTCATTTTAATATAAAAAATGGGGCTCGTTAGGATCAAATTATGCATTCAAATTTTTGTGTGATTTTTTTTTTTTTTATTTAAATTGTTTTCCTAAAAATCTAAGCTTTATATCAAATTACATTTATTACTTATGTAAAGGATGAAACATTGTCCTTACACTATTTAATTCCAACTTTGAGAAGTGTAAAATTGTTTATATATATACATGTTAGATAAATAATAAATGAATTAATTAATTTTATATCTCATATTTAAGTTCAAGTTAATGCAAACAATGAGACTTTTATTGAACATAAATTATGAAATGATGCGTTACTGCGTAGGAGAAGGAACGTTAAGACTGAATTCGGAATTTTTCGTAATTTAAGCCGTTTGATTTCTGCGTTGAATTTATCACGTCAAGGGGCCACTAGAACCTTTGTCGCGGAACTCCGGTGTTCCTCGGATTACGCTTTTTAAAACGCTGATCCAAAGGAACTCATCAGCAGTTCACCAAGACTTACCAGGGACAGAGATTTGGTGAGGATTGAAGATTTTGATATGGGATAGAGATTGCAACATTATTATAAGCATTCCCTGAAAAAAAAAATCACTGTATTTCGATATAAACTTGAAATGTCACCAATTAAGATTTTAATTCTGGATCACCTCAGATATTTTCCCTTATCTTGGTCGTTCCGATTCTCGGCCAAGATCCCGTCACAATATACCCTGCTCTACAATGGGCCCACTCGACCATCTCACGCTGAACTTCGACCCCCAATTAGTGGCGGCCGTGGTGAAAGAGAACATTCAGGGAGCCGTCCCCATTTTTAAATAACCCCCTGTTGGGCGGCCGTGGTAGACGGGAAGCCCGGGGAACGCCCCCCCCCCTCCCCATTTTTAAATCTTCGTTTTTATCTATCTTGGCAACTCTTGCTCCAATTTTTAAGATGTATTTTCTATTCTGCAATGGACTCACTCAAATTGTTCACGCTAAACTGCGACCCACTTCTGTTGCTTTGCGACTTCTTTGCCCACTACGTGAGTACAGAACTTTCTAAAAACAACTGCTTGCTCTAAAATCTGGTTGTTATATTTAGTAACCACTCGCTGCGGACACTGCAGCCAGTAATGAATTAGCAAGTAAGATTCTAGCTAACAACGATATTCAAGGAATAAATACTTCAACAGAATAATTGTATTTTAGTGACATTTTGTAAATAAAATGTCTATGTATAGGCATGGTAGTTTTATTATAACTGAGATTTAGCATAACTGAGATTTTTAAAAGAACGACTAGCAAATAAAGGCTTGCAAAAATACTGAATTATTTTTCGCTCTGATACTGATTATAACATCTGGGCTTTTAAAAGAACGACTAGCAAACGGATGCTCACAAAAATATTCATTTCCTTTTCACTGATTACTGATTATACTAATAACTTATTTTTTATTACTAATTTTAATGCTGATTACTGATTCACTGATACTGATTATAACAAATGCGATTTTTAAAAGAACGACTAACTAACGAAAGCTCACAAAAAATTAATTGATTTTTTACCCTGATACTGATTATAACAGCTGGGAATAAAAAAAGAAAACAACTAGCAAACGAATGCTTTCAAAAATAATTAATTATTTTTTCACTCTGATGATACTGATTGAAACAACTATGATTTTTAAAAGAACGACTGGTAAACCATTGCTCTCAAAAATATTTATTTCTTTTTCACTCTGATACTGATTATAACAACAGGGATACTTAAAGAAATGACTAACAAACGAAAACTTACAAAAAGATTCATTTTTTTTTACTCTGCTATTGCGATATAAATAGAGGCAAAATTTTGGAACATAAATTTATCAGAAAGTCGAATGGAGACTCACACTTCAGGTATAAATTGCCTTAAGAATTAAACTTAGAAGTATTACGGACACGAATAATGGTGATCATTCAAACAGCCCGGCATATTGACGGAAGCTATCATTAAAAGGTTAATCACTGTATGGCTAAAATTGTTTTTGTAACTGATGCAATATAGATATGATTTATTAAGTATCTTCTACGTCTAATGATCTGGGTTAGCAAAACATTCCATTTTTTCTTATTTACGGATTGTTTTATTTAACTTTTTGCCACAAACATATTTCTTTAATTTGATAGTTTGTTCTATGGCTGATAAATACAAAAATTAAAAACAAAATATCTTTATAATTAGATATAACTTTAAATTAAAATGATGGATTTCAAAAATAAAGATGTTTTTTAAACAAGAAAAGCAACTGTAATTTGTCCTCAACATATTTTATACATTGCAAAAAAAAATAATAATAAAATATTTTTTTGATAGAATATAAACTCTATTTTCGCAATCTTTTATTTAACTTTTTTTTTGTCAGTGTGATTTAAATCTTTGAGGCCCTAAGTAATCAAGTTCTATTAATCATTGTAACACAAAATTTTGTATGTCGAGTTCTTTTGACTTTTAAACTTATCTTATTTTAAATTTACTAAGCCGTTCTGGGTCCGCCATAGAATGTACTCACAGATCTTTAAGATCCTGTAAAGAACCTTGCTGTCCCTACCGGGAATCAAACCCTAGATCTTCAAACTGGCCAGCCGACGCTCTACCTTTGGGCTACTGGGACCGAATTGCAAACTCTAACTGTCGAAATGGACTCTGCACTCTTCACCCTCTAATGTCATATTGGTGTGCAACTGACAATCTGACTGACCACCTCCTGCTACTTTTAACTCAGGTTAGCCTCCTGTTGCTATTTTTATCCTCCAGGTTAGTTTCCTACGTGGTCGTTATTCTATCTACTTGAAATCAGTACTCCGTATACCACTGAGTCCACTCAATCCGTGCTAGTCATACTAGGATTACTTTCACACTTCCGACATTTTTGCACTAACCTACAGGGTTGATTTTTTTGGGCGCCATTGTAAAGTAACAACTCCCACATCTCATGACCATTAAACTTCGATATGAGGTTTACTAATTACTAGTCATTGTCGTTGATTTATTTAGTCTTTTCAGAAATTTTCGCATTGAACACAAGAACATACAATATAGAATAATGGTGAATAATATAATATACATTATATAACAAAAATATACAATATATAATAATGATGGGGAAACATAATACAATTTATAGTACAAAAGAGCTATATTTAAAGTTCACAATAATATTACCCATATATTCTGAATAAGTAACAACATAAATAACAAGATAAAACTTTAAACAATAATTAAATACAATAATTATTAAAATTACTAATACTTTTTAATGAAATTTATGTTTTATAAATGAATTTACTATTAAAGTTTAAATTGGAGAGCAAATATTATCGTTTTCCTTAGCAAAATCATATAAATTCCTTATTTTATTAGTATTACATTTGTGTGTTAAAATGTTTTTAATACATTCACTTACAATATTAATTGAAGGCGTATTGCAGTGACATTTTTTTGATAATGAGCAGTCAAAAATGTAATGATTTAAATTGCCCATCCTTCCACTTATACAATTATCTGAGAAGTTTTTGCAAATTATGGAGGAAATTCCGAAAAAGGACCATGGTTTGTAATCATAGAACAGAAACTTTGGTATGCCGTTGTCTTTTATAGTACATTTTAATTCATTTGATTTTTAACTTTACCTAGGGGGGGGGTAACTTTACCTGACAGGGGCCAACCTGTCTTAGATCTGTCCTAAAATTGTACTCGTTTTTGAGAAATAACTCGAGAATCGAAGCAGCTAGGAAGTCCAAATTTAGTATGTCGTTCGTTTATTGTAGTGTATTTTAGCCCGTTCTGAGCCGGTCCTAGGAATGTACTCGTTTCTTGGTAATAACTGGAGTTTTTGTGTAGCTAGAAATAACATATTTGGCATATCGCTGTCATTAGTTCTATGTTTTCATTTTTTTTTTATATTTTAAACCTCACCATGCAGCCTGTTCTGGACTCATTGGGGGAAAGAACTCGAGTACTGAAGCAGCTAGAAAGTCCAAATTTGGTACGTTAATGTCTTTTGTTAATTTTAGTTACATGCATTTTGAAAAATGCATTCTTCATACATTTAAGTTACATACAAATAATAGAAGTCTATAAAAATAACGTTTTTATTGCTTTTATTTGTTTAGAAATAATTTTGTATCAAAAATCTCATTTAGCTACAAATTAAGAGAGTTTTATTATATTTTAGTTATTTTAATTTGAAATTGAAGGATGCAAATATTCTATTTTTAAAGGAATAAAATTTCATTTATTTCTGATTATTTATTTCTGAAAAATTAACAGTTTAGATAAATATTAATTTATTCAATTCGAGCATAAAAAATAATTTGTTCAATACGATTCATTGAATACCATAGAGGTGGGGACTTATCTTGCATCTGTGCTATCTGAAATATTGTCTCAAACGATTTTGGCGTTTTTCCAACACGAGGTTTTAACTCCTTCTCTTTATCTCTGGTTGAAATCATAGAGTTAATAAAAGAAAATGAAAAAACATAAGCGAAAGTAAATGACATATGGACAAACAAACTCTTATATTTATTTTAAAGAGAACATTTCTAGATTTCATTTATTTAACTTCAGGGGCATTTTCTGCAATTTTCAAACACTGGCATGATGACAAATGTATATAAAACAAGAAAGATCAATCATGCGTACAGCATTGATTATGAAACACTTTCCAACTTTAATGCAATTTTATTTAAACATCTCTAAAATGTGATACATGCCTCGGTAATATTTTAAAAATTATCACAATACTACATTAATTTATTATTGAAATATAAATTACCTAGTTTAAACATCTCTAAAATACTATACTTTCCTCGGTAATATTTTTAAAATGATCATAATACTACAATAATTTAGTAGATTTGAAAACTTCATCCAAAACAACTGAAATTTATTCAAATGACGTCATCGAAATATAACACGCCTGGCTCTCTCTATAAAAGCAGCATTTCATTCATAAACATTTTTCCATTCATTTCATTCATCACAATACTATAATAATTCATTTTATTTATAAACTTAAGACCATGGAGGTACAGGTAATTAAAAGTCTATGCTTAAAACTTCATCGAAAAAATCGTCCTTCTCTCTGTAAAATCAATGAATATTTCATTCATATCAGCTATGCAGATTCCATGAACTAAATAATTTTGTGTTAAAGAAATGCAGAAATTCTTATACAACTCATTCTATATATTTTGCTGTTTACATTTTCCATAAGTGAAAAGTAGGCTTCGTTGTAATAATAATCAAATTTGGATGATCATTTAAACTCAAATATATTGTAATTGTGTTGTTTTAGTATGTAGATGCACAGAATTTAAGCAAAAATAAAGCGGTTTTAGGACGGATGCAACACTAAATATGAATTAAAAAGAACTTTAAAAATCATGATTTTGACACAAGATGGATGCCATATTTTATTTTGATGTGGGTCACGTGATCGCTTCATGTAAAAGGTGCAATTATTATTTTAATTTTTATTCAAAAAACTACTGATTATATTTTGCTGAAATTTTTTTTATATATTTTATAGGATAATTTGAATATTTCATAAAACTTTCGAAGCAATTTGTGAATTTTAAATCCGCTTAAAAAATGTTTGGAAAATTAGGTTCCATCGGGTTCAATGTATTTCATTTTTTCAACCCGGGTTCAATCCAAAACTAATTGGGTGATAGTCTTTATTTATATTCCCATAGGTTCCACAGACCATCTGAACAACATACTAAAATTTCATTTTGATAAAGTCATTTTTACGGCAGTTATCGTGCTAACGGACAGGCAGACAGACAGAATGAACAAAGTCATAAACACTTTTCGACTTTGTTGTAAAGTGTTAAAAGGCCCAACAAAAATTTAAATCTTAAAATATTTGCCAAATATTCAAATTTGAATATCAGGCTCAAAGTGTTCACGTTTTTTGCGTTTATTCGAAAGTAAAGCCTGCAAAATGTGTGCTAACAAACACTGGCCGCTGGCTTCACCTTCTTTCTTTCACGAGTTATAGCTGCTTACTCAATCTTATTATTTTATTTTATTATGATTGACATTTCGTCGAAACAATGGATGCCATTTAAAAAGTACGATTTGTGGTCCTATTAAAAACGTGTAACAGGCGCATCTACAAACTGACTCTTTAACGTGATATGTTGTTTGCCAGTTAACAAGCCCTTTAGAAATATCACATAGATATCTCGACCTTTTCCGAACTATTTCTTCTAAAATTACCGTCAAAATATTTCACTGTATCGTTAATCTCTTTACCTACTCAATGAGCCTTAAATTTTCGAACGGTCCCTCTCGTGGAGGCAACTTCGGCTAAACAAAACACCAAGATTGTTAATTTTACGCCAAAATAAATTAATTCATTATCGGGAAAAGACTTTGAGGTGATGGAAAAGCCACGCAGTTTCGAATACCTCCCTGCCCCCCTAAAAGTAATTAACGGCTGGTGTTTTAATTAATTTTTTGGCGATAACTATCGTTGGCTGGCGACGCGATAAACCAAAGAAGAGCGGGGAAAGATCTTAAGTGATTGATCAACGAAGCCTGGACGGGCCAGGTGGTAAATGGGGAAGAATTAATCTTTGGAGATGCTGCGCCGCCTATTGTTCTGTTGTTGTTGTTGCATGGGCATTAATCAAGTGGTTGTCGGTATGCAGCCATATTTTTGGAGCGGTCTTTTAAAGCCTCTGCGTTATGCACGTAATTTATTGTCTGAGAGTTTTTAAAGAGCGCTCGTTCCAGCCGTCTGATTGATTTTTGCGCGGGAAAATATTCATTACGTGATAAAGTTATCTTCTGGAGAGATTACTATATTAAAGTGTTCTGCTATTTGTCCACTTTTAATTAATTGTGTTTATCCAGCAAGATTCATCAAGAGATCTTGGTGTAATTTGATTGGATGTGTCCTTGAGCAGCTAGTTTTTTTCACACTTTGTGAATTCGAATGGTACTCGCTATTTGATCATTAAATTGTGATACTATTCAATGTAGAAAGGGATCAACGATACGATACGTGATAGCCTTAAAGCTTGGGGAGGTAAGAAGTTGGGTTGTTTACTGGCTTTATCTTTTAATTAATTGTGTTTATCCAGCAAGATTCATCAAGAGATCTTGGTGTAATTTGATTGGATTTTTCACACGTTGTGAATTCGAATGATATTCGTTATTTGATCATTAAATTGTGATACCATTCAATGTAGAAAAGGATTAAAGATACGATACGTGATGGCCTTAAAGCTAAGGAAGGTAAGAAGTTAGGTTATATACTGACTTAATCTGTAAGATATTTTAATGATTTTCAAGATGATTTGACTAAAATAGATGGTTTTCCACTCTACCATATTTGCCAGAAATCATATAGGGTACTCTAATAGATAGGACAGCACATGCATTATAACTCAATTTGCTTTCGTATGCAGCATTTGTTAACGTTTAATTTTTTTTATGTTTTTCTGCTGAATTCTTCAAGGCATTTTGTTGTGATTTGATTGGATATATCGTTGATTAATCAATTTTTATACTCAGTGAATTAAATTATAATCGTTATTTGATCCTTAAATTACGACAGGTTATCCAGAAGAAAAAAGGTTTACAGTTATGGAAGGTAAGAGATTAGATTATCCACTGGCTTCATCTGAAAGAATTTATATTGATAACTAAGATAATTTGACTGAAAAAATTGTTTTTCTCTCCATCATATTTACCAGATATTGTATAAAGTCCCCCATTATATAGAGCAGCCAGCTATTTGTTCACTTTTAAATCAATTGCAGTTAATCCAGAAAGATTCACCATGGCATTTAAATATAATTTAAATAAATGGGTTCTTGAACAATCAGCTTTTTACTCTGTGAATTTCAATGACGATATTTTAACATTAAATTGTGATGTTTTTAGGAAAGGTGTATAAAGAGCTCAAAGTTGAAAAATCTGTGTAAAGTTAGAAAAATTAGAAAGTTATATTGTCTATTGACTTCATCTGGAAGCTTTCATCATGACACCCAAACTGACTTCACTAAAAACTCATGTTTTCCATTCCATCACATTCATCAGACATCTAATTAGATAAGACAGCGTGGGTAACAACTCAGTTTGCTTTTGTAAGATATTTGTCCACTTTGAATTAATTGTGTTTACCTGGCTTGATCTATCAAGATATTTCAGTACAATTTTATTGGATGCGTCATTGAACAGTTAGTTGTCACATTGTGTGAAATCGAATGATGCTCGCCATTGGTATCTGTGAGACCAGAAATAGATCTCACACCAGTTAATGTGAGACAGCTTTATGTACATTATTTATTGTGTCTGAAACGTCAGACAATACCTTCAGCCTCAATGACGCCAAAGTTTACAGAATGCTGACCAAAAGGTCAGAAAACCATAAATTTAGGGGTGTCAAAACAGAGGGGGGTCGGAGGACTCTAAAGAAAATGTGAAGTAACGATATTGGATAAAAAGGCTGACCAATGGAGAAGGTGCTTGCGGTTTCGCCATGAATGCGGCCAATAGGAGCAATAGAGGAGTGTCAGTCCTGAGGCAAAAGAGCCACAACCTAAGACAGAATGGAAAGATAAGAACGATGACACTTGGTTAATACAGACTTACAGCACGAGATGAAGACAGCACGACACCGAAAAAAAAAATAGATATGTAGACTACGAGTGTGACTAGAGATGTAGAGAACGACTTCGACAGTAGAGAGATGCAGTTGAGAAGTGTATATGTTGTAGAGTGTTCCGTAGAGATTCCAAAAGAATGGCTAGATCAATTTGCAGTGCAATCAGCAGTACGAGATGGAGCCAAATATGCAGAGTTACAACCAGTACGATTTGCTGATGCAAGAATTGTGGTCTATGGTCAAAGCCGAAAGTGAAGGAATGTGCCCATTAAACATGTACCAGGTTTTAAATAATTTTAGGTATTTTTAATAATGGTCGCACATTGTCTCTCTCCGCCGAAATAATATGAATAATTGTGTAATGAATTTAATAAGTATGTTATGTTGTTAATAAATGTTTTATTGTTAAAGTTAAAATGGTGCAATCAATTTAGTATTATATTAATTAATATTCTTCTACAGAACTTGCGCGGAAAATAAATAATTGGAGGGTTATCAGCGGCAAACAACGCAATGTATAATTTAATAATGAGTTTCACGAATACGATCGATTTACGGCCATGTTAAGATATGTTGAAATTAATAATCTAAAATTCCAAGTTTAAGTTTAAATATTCCATAATTCTTTTTGTGCACCACAGTAGCAATCAAATTTCAGTTCTCATGATTTACTATAGATAGAGCTTAGATGACTAATGTGGATTAAGCATTACATTCTAGTGGGAGTAGGGATCTCACTAAGGATTTCCACTTTCGGGTCTAGAAATGTCAGTTTCGATTTAAAAATTTGCTTTTTCCTTGCAACATCTTAGGACATTCTTGGACATCTCGGAACATTCTTGGGATTGACTATAGATAGAACTCAGATGATGGCTGGTATGAATTCAGTATCGAATTTTGGAGGGAGTTGGTCATTCACTCAGGATTTTCACTTTCGACTCTTGTCATATCACTTTCGGATTTTTCGAAAATTTGCATGACTGTGCGAAATAAACGTGCAAAAGAAAATAAAAATTCTTAATAGTTCCATCAAAAATGAAGTGTACGACGCATCACTATCACTACATGAAGATGCCTTCATAAATTTCTTGTTTGATCATTAAACTGTAGTTATTCAGAAGAAAAACATTCACCGCTGTATTATGGCTTTAAAGTTAAGAACAGGTAAGAAGGTAGGTTATTTACTAGCTTCATTTGAAGAATTTTTTAATTAAACCCAGGAAAATTGGTCTGATAATAAATGGTTCTTACTACGTCACATTCACCAGTCATATTGTAAAATACTGGTATACAGGGTGTCCCAAAAAGATTGAAACTCGCTTTAATTCTTTACCTGTTCGAGATAAGTGGACAATGTAAATCGCAAAAATGTTGAAAGTAAGGTAGGAAATAAGACTACGTTAATGAAATTGTCCTCCCATTCATTTTCAAAAACTTACACTTTTTTAATTTTTGTACGACCCCCCTTAGACAAATTGGGTCAATCAGAAAATTTTTATTTGTAATGCAACAAAATCATTAAAAGCAAGAAAGATCAATCATGCATAAAGCATTGATTATGAAACACTTTCCAACTACAATGCAATTTTATTTAAACATCTCTAAAATGCGATACATTCAGCGGTAATATTTTTTAAATTATCGCAATACTACAATAATTTATTATATTTGAAAACTTCATCGAAAAGAAATGAACTGTATTCAAATGACGTCACTGAAATATAAATTGTCTGGTTCTCTATGAAAAGCAGTAAAAATTTCATTCATAAACATTTATTCTATTTCTTTCATTCATCACAATACTACAATAATTTATTTTACTTAAAAACTTAAAACCATTGAGGTAAAAGTAATTTAACTCTGTGCTTAAAACTTCATCGAAAAAGTCTGCTATAAAATCGTCTGTTCTCTATGTAAAATCAATGAATGTTTCATTCATATCTTCTATATTGCAGACTCCAGCACTAAATAATTTTGCGTTAGAGAAATTCAAGAATTCTTATACAGCTCATCTTACAGCTTGATGTGTTTATAATCTCCATAAGAAAAAATTAGGCTTCGTTGTAGAAATAATCAAAGTTTGATGATCATTTAAACTCAAATATATTGTAAATGCGTTGTTTCAGAACATTAATGCACAGAAATTAAGCAAAAATAAATCGGTTTTGGGACGGATACAACACCAAATATAAATTAAAAATAACTTTAAAAATCACAATTTTGACACAAGATGAATGCCATATATTATTTTGAAGTGGGTCACGTGATTTCTTCATATAATGATCACGGGGATTTCTTCACATAATGGGTGTAATTAATATTTTAATTTTTATTTAAAAAACTACTGAATATATTTTTCTGAAATTTTTTTATATATTTTATGTGATAATTCGAACATTTCCTAAAACTTTCGAAGCAATTTGTGAATTTTAAATTCGCTTAAAAAATGTTTGAAAAATTAGGGCCCATAGGGTTCAATGTATTTCATTTTTTCAACCCGGGTTCAATCCAAAACTAATTGGGTGATATTATTCATTTATATTCCCATAGGTCCCACAGACCGTCTGAACAACATACTAAAATTTTATTTAGATAACGTCATTTTTACGACAGTTATCGTGCTAAAGGACAGACAGACTGAATGAACAATGTCATAAACATTTTTCAACTATGCTGTAAAGTGTTAAAAACCGGATATTGTATCTTTAAAATTGAGCGAATTATATTTAATTGAAAATTGAACATTGTGAATGGGGACCCTATATCAAATTAGAAATGTAAATTTGTGATATATCACAAACAAGATCAATGTATGCATATTTTAATTATGTGCCCCAACCGAGTAGTGAGTACCACTGTTTTTGATGATCTCTGTCTGTGTAATGCTTTACTTAGATGCATTTGTTATAAAAAATTTTGACACATATTAACGTATTTTTGATCTTAACAATCAATTATCAATCAACAATCAATTATCAACAATCAATTTGTTTATGATCCCTCTTTTCACTGATGAAACGGCCTTTCACATGGTATGGAAAAATGGCATAAGTCAGATTTTTCCTTTATCTTAATTTAGTTGATTTTAAAGATACAGATATGCGGTTTTTTAATGATGTTGTTGCATTAAAAATAAAAATTTTCTGATTGACCCAATTTGTCTAAGGGGGTTGTATAAAAATTTAAAAAGTGTAACTTTTTGAAAATGAATGGGAAAACTATTTCATTAACATAGTCTTATTTCTTACCTTATTCTCAACATTTCTGCAATTTACATTGTCCACTTATCTCCAACAGGTAAAGAATTGAAGCGCGCTTCAAACTTTATGGGACACCATATATATAGAGGCTGGCGTATCAGTGATTGTTTTGCCAAAAGGATGCCTGAGTAGTTGTCTAACAGTGTTATTTGAATGGTGAACGTCCGTTGCATAGCTGATAATTATTATGTAATTTAGTTTCAAAATAGGTAGTTTAACTAAAATAAATCTTCTCCTCTTACTTATCGCACATAGCCTAGTTTGAGTTAGACCAAATCCAAAAGATCATTAGCCTGAATTCGTTTAGAATCAGCATATGATTTTACAAGACAGCTTCTCCGGTTGAACTAATATAGAAAAGAAGATACCAGGCGCAGACGAGGACGAGACAGCAGCGCATTCGGTACAAAGTGGGAATATCTTCTTCCAGTATAATCTTCATAGACCTTTAGAAGCGGGTAAATGCCTTCTTCTAAATTTGGAAAGAGCAGTCTGTTTGAAAGGGCAGAACCTGCGGATTGCACTAGGTCGATGTCCAAGAAACCAGTTGTGACAGGAGAGAGACTTCCTCCAAGCAAAGTTGTCCGAGACCTTTACTTTTGTATACAGGGTGTCCAGTGCTATCGGTGCCCAATGGCTATTTCCTCAACCATTAGTCACAGAGATTCACTTCCAATAGCAAAAATGTTTTAAATTTTAAAATCTATTATCTTAGATACAGTTTAAATCAATAATGCATTTCTGAAAGAAAAACGAAATATAAATTTTTATACATTCCCCCGAACCTACCAATTATTTTTAGGAAAATCATCCTCATACGATTTTATGCAAAATAAAAAAAAAATATCCTTTTACGACCAAAATTGACCGACTTATAGCAGTTTAAATTTGGAGCACTTTTTGTGCTGAGAAATGATCAGTACGGTCCCTGATTGGTTGGTTGCCTGGGGAAATGATCGATACGGTCCCTGATTGGTTGGTTGCCTGAAACGGGACATTTTTATGCGTGGAAAAGCGACTTAAGTCATAAAGTTTAATGCTTCATAACTCTGTGAATTTTGGTCGTAAAAGGTAGATATTTTTTTATTTTGCATGAAATTGTATGAGGATGGTTTTCCTAAATATAATTGGTAGGACCGGGGGACCGTATAAAAATTTATATTTTGTATTTCTTTCAGAAATATATTTATTAATTTAAACCTTTTTCTAAGAAAATAGATTTTAAAATTTAAAACATTTTTGCAATTGGAAGTGTATCTCTGTGACTAAAGGTTGAGGAAATAGCCATTGGGCACCGATAGCACTGGACACCCTGTATATCTACTCGAAAGCTAACCTACAAGTAGATGGCAATAGTTCATAGACAACCCCCCTTTTGCCAGTTTGTCGGAAATTTCATTTTCACTTAACAACGTGGGAAAGAATCCACTGAATATGTATACCATGGTTTCCAGACGACAATTACTTCAGTGTTCGGATGATATGCATACTGGTTTAATCAATTGCTCTTTCCCAATTACTCAGATGTTGAATTGAGTTCCTACAGTCGGTTAGGATCCAAATGTTATTATTTATATTTGAGAATAATGCATAATGATCCGGATTTCTTCTCTCGATGTTAATGGCATTATCAGCACATTTAATGAATACACCACTGTCTCTAAAATAAATTGTACTTATCACGTACAAAAGCTGGTACTAATCATGCACACTTTGCCTTTTCTGAAATAAATTGTATAAAGGATTCATGGAAAAGGTCTCAAGTGTTTAACTTTTGAGATCCCGATATAAAATTATTAATTTTAGGTCACTAATTTCAGACAATTAATTTTAGAAAAAGCAATCGACCTCCGAGAAAAATAGCAATCATCTCCGAGTTGAAGCAATAATGGAGGCTCGATGTTAATGGTATTATCAGCACATTTAATGAATACAACCTGTATACATACGAACCTTTATATTGTATGCCTTTCTATTGTAAGAGTAATATAAATAGATTGACGCATCCACCATGTTGTCTCCCAGAATCCCTTGTCTGTGTTTCATTTACAAGGACGCATTGCATGGCTGATATTTTTTATTATTTTCACCTTAAAATGGCGGTTGTATAGCAATAAATTATTCTATTGATTTATTTATGGATTAGCCTCTCTCAAGAGTAAATTTCCTCGAGATTGCAAGGGAAGAAATGAAATATTATTAATTATAGTATAATTAGACACATTTAAACAATCACATCGAGAGCCCAGCCCAGGAGTGTATTTGCTGACTTCACTGCTGTTTAAACTAAAGAAGTTTAACAAATCGGCAAATGATTACAGCTAATAGAAGGAGAAATCTTGCAATTTCATATTTGTCGAATTTCCTGATAGTACGATAAGAAGTTTAGGCGATTACGGTACATAAAAATGTTTTCTAAACATGGCAAAAATACATTTTTAATTTCTCAAAAGATATAAGAAAAAAAGAGGCGTCTTACGGCTTCCGATCAAATTTTATTAAAAATAATGTTGTACGAACTTTACACTGATGTAAAATTTATACATCGGTGTAAAGTTGTAAATATTGAAATTCTGCTATATATTTTTGATCTCTAAGAGATCGATTGTTGTGAAATGGCTAAAACTCAATTAAACATTAAATAGACAAAGAAAACAACGATTTATTAACAAATCCTTTTGAGTAACTTCTGGAGTTTTAGGAAGTATCTTTATATCTTTTATATGTGTACCAAATTTCATAGCCCAATTTCATACACTGGTTTAGGTTTTTCGTCTACAGCGTGCCGTGTTGCACACAAGCATGCGCAGACGGACGGACACGCAGGCATTACTTTTCATTACCTACACCCTTCCAGCCTGGTCGCAGTCGCTTTCTCTCTCTAAGAAATCATTTATAGGACCACGTAACGGCAGTAATAAATGATGCCGGCGTAGCCTAACGCTGAGAGCGTTTTTCGTAGCTCACCCTCAACTCGCTCCTTAATACCACGTCCGCTTGTGATTTAAAAACAAGTTCAAACAGAATCTACAACCATCACACTTATGCGCAGAATATAAAAATGTTCTCTAAAAAATTTCGACCCCATAAAAGCAAAGAGAGTATTTAAACAGTTAATATTCTTATAGGATTTTGTTAAGATGGCAGAATGAACATGCAGGCATTTTTTGATAACAACAAGTTTATTCTTAAAACTGTAGAAAATCATAAAATAAACACCCATTAATGTAATCTACAAGTAATAGATCAAAATATGCATGGTCCACCCTTTCTACCGTCCTTTCTACTGTCGACTGCAGTCACACACGCCACATTCCCACTTGTGCTCCGCACTAGGCATTTTAAGCACCTGGTTGCCAGCTCCCCCTTTAGTCCGCAATCTGCGCGGCTGCTATTTAAATGTATACTGTTTTTTCCACAGAGAAGACACTGCCTGAAAATAAGAAGTCTAAAATAGAAATTGCTAATCCTCACAGTTTCAGCAGCCGATGTGTGTCCAGAAAATCTGTTCCGGTCAATGCTCAAGGCGAAATTACAAGTTCTTCTTTTCGAGCGGGATTGAACTAAAAAAATAGCTATAAATCGACAAATAACCTTAGATATACAGTATTTTTTAAGAGCGAAATAGTGAAACTTAATGGTGACCAAATTTCATCATTATAAAACATTTATTTTAGATAATGAGATAACTTTAATTCATACGATGTTGGATTTCGCCTAAAATAAGCTTTTTTCCCCCCAAATCATTATTGTTTTTTTATAAATTCACTAAAAATCTCAAAATTATGTTACGAGTTTCGTCTAGCGATTGCTTTATAGATAGTTCTTTGTTCTATAAGTTGGTGTTAAGGTGATAAAATACAAAACTTCCAATTAAACATTAAATAACTGAAAAACTAAATCAAATATTTAAAAAAAAAAATTCCCTTAGGCGCACCGAAACCTCTGAGAAATATACTATACCGAGTTTTGCGCCTCTACGTCGCTCAGATTTTCCGTTAGACAGACAAACACTGCCTTTTATGAAATATAAGTATAGTGAATTTCCACACGATTTTGCCAGTTATTGGTTTATCGCGATTTTGGCGATCTTAAAATCAGGCGAATTAATTTTCATATCTTTATTTGTTTATTGCTAATTATTTCTGTTTACTCCTTTCTGGAGATTAGTACAGGAAAATGCAATGAATTTTAAATATTCCTTTTATCTTTATGACGAAATATCGAAGCTTTCTCTTTCGAACTGTCTACAAAACGCGCAATTTTCCGTTCCTCTGGATACTTAAGGGAGGTAAACACAGCGAATAAAGTGAGCTATTTGAGTGCATTTGTGAGGGCAGAATCATGAAAAATAGAGGCCGCCCGGAAATTTTCCGCTCTTTTTCATAGCTTGTGGTTCGCATTTTGCTTAAAGTATGTAAGAATTCGCCTTTCTTTTTTTGCTCCCTCCCTCAGCCTCTTTTAGTGCACTCCGACAACCTTCATTTATTTTACTGTGCCTCACATTCCCCACTTTTAGAGGTATGCTTTAAAATGAAGAGAAAAGAAGCCTTTTCATGGATGCGCTGTTTGGGAAATTTTTCTATTTAATTTAAAAATATGCTGTTTCGGGTATTTTATGTTGCTCAAAAATGGAAAATATGATGGATGGGCTGTTTTGCATAAACTGGTGATTAAATTAAAAGAGAATGCATTATTAAATGATTAAATAGAAGGTGGAGATAATATTAAACTAGCATGTTAATATGCAATTTTGAAGTTCTAAAACTATAATTAGGAACAGCGGCGCAGTGGAATAATTTAGGGGTCATAACCCCTTATTGGTTAAATAATTATATCGATTCTTCTTTAGTTCCACATTGGGTAAAAGACTGCCTCCTCATTCCTGTGAATGTCACCCCCACTGTGTTTGGTCTAAATTAGGTGGAACTGACCCAACTGTCTAAATAGATATCTTACACCTCCGGGTATATCGGACTGCCTAGGTCGAAAAAAAGCCTCCTCATTCGATCGTTGACTTCCCTTTCTAAGATCCTGGATACACCTATTATAAAATAGTAGTAATCTTTTCATATACCGTATTCCTAGAAAGGTTGGTCCGACGATTTGGATAGAGGGGTTTCTAAAATATTCCTTAAGCACTCTTCTAATTTTGCAAGGAAAAGTCCATGAGTGTACACATTTGATCTATCTTTAGTGTAGTGACTATAGCCGAACAAACAAAAGGGATTAAAGCGCTTCTAGAAAATAGTTTAAGCAGTTAAGAAATGAACTCGGCAACAAAGCCAGATGGATGATAAAAAGTCAATTGCGAAGTTGTAGAGCATTGTCTCATTAGTAGAAATCGACAATACTCTTACAGAAGTCATTTATTCCATAGTGTTGTTTAACAACCACTTTACAACCCCTGGTCAATATATCCGTCATTTAATTTGTGAGTGAAAATGCTCTTACAGTATTTTCGTCTTCGCAGTCATTGTGGAGGCCTTTCGCCTTATCAGTAAAGACCTTAGATGCCAGTTGATAAAAAATTAATTCTGATATGAAATGGACATTGCAAAATCAAGAAACTGCAAGCTCATGTACTTCGTGTTACCACCTCTTGAAACTTTTGTTATTGTTTTTGCTGATTTGGAAGAAGCTGGTAATTTTATATCTGAAGATGAAATGGCGAGATTTCAAGTAGCTCGTAATTTTAAAACTTTTTTCCGTTCGAATTATCTTTAATCCACGGTTTAATGAAAGGTATTTGACCATGTCCATTACAATAAATATAATTTTGGATATGACATGTGTTGGAAGATGGTATGTGCAATGAAATGAGCATTGAAAACTGTTAATAGCAGCATTGGAATATTCAAATCCGTATCAATCATCACTGCGCCATCATGGTTATTTCCGTCCATCGGTAAGGAACAAGGAGTAAAACGGCAAAAGTTCAAATTTTTCAGTTATTCTGTAGTTGGCCTAGATATTAAATATTTTAGTGAATATGATTTTTAAAGTTATAAAAGTATTCTTCTGAAGTTCTTTATATTTTGTATTTTGTTAAGTACATTTTAAGGTACAATTTCTATTTCGCCTACTTTAGCATCTCAATTACAGTTTCTCAGATAAGGCATGACAAAATACGTGCGTGTAAAACCAGATAGAATAAAACCTAAAAATTTCCACAGCAAAATAATTTTCAGCATAAAGTCCCTACGATACTCTTAAGTCTCAACGTTGACTGTGCTATTGATGGCTTTTACCAATCTTTTGCAAAGTCCGTCGAAGAATTGCAATCTTACATCTGTGGTTTTAAATCAGGATTACTCTTTCATTATTATTTAATTCTAAAAATTATCTGTGTTTTCATATCCATGATCTTCCTGCTGAGATCGGTAAGAGATCAAAATGATGTTGCATCAATGAAATTACAGACTTCATGACGATATTGCGATTTCGCATCCTATCTTTACTGAATACCCCTTCAAAAAGAGCATGTTGTTGTTGAGACCCAGCCCGTCCGACCTACCAGAAAGGTGTAAGATAACTGTTTGGACGGCCGGGAAGTGCCACCCAATTTAGACCGGAACCCAGTGGGGGAGGCATCCACAGGGACCGTACCCTCTTTCCCCTACCACTAACCTCTCGGAAGGACTTACGGACCCACATGTTTAACGTGATCGTACTCCGCATGAACACGTCGGCAGTTGTGGCAGCGTGCAAATCCAGCGTGCAAATCCAGCGCGCAAACCACCGAGCTACCGCGCCCGAAATGTGCCAACAGCACGCGGTGTTCCCAGGTGGTCACCCACCCAAGTACTAACCGCGCCCGATGCTGCCTGACTTCGGTGATCTAACGAGAACCGGTGTTTTCAGCACGGTACGGCCGTTGGCTCTCAAAAAGAGCATGTAAATAACCGTGCTGCCCCAACTGAGAATCGAACCACGGATCTTCGTACTGGCCTCCGAAACTCTACCATTGAGCTACTGGAATGGAATTGCAAGCTCTTATCATCGAAATGGACTCTGCATTCTCCACCCTCTAACGTCAGATTGACATGGAACTGACAATCTGACTAATCACTTCGAGCTATTTTTTATCCAAGATTAGCCTTTTCATGTCATTTTTATCAAGTTATCTTCCTGTGTGGTCGTTCTCCTCTCGATTTGAAATCGTCGCTCAATAGCCCAGAGTCCACAAAATCAGTGTTAGCGGTACTAGGATCACTTTCAGATCCCCGACATCATTCACTAACCTACAGGGTTGATTTCTTCGGGCGTCATTGTAAAGAACCTTGATGTCCCAACCAGGAATCGAACCATGGATCTTCTTACTAGCCAGCCGACGCTTCAACGTTGAGCTACTGAAACGAAATGGCAAGCTCTTATCGTCGAAGTGGAATTTGTAAGCATTGATTGAGAAACTGGACGTTGAACAGTGACTTTTGCGGTGATTATAAAAGAAAATTGCAACTACCGAATTTATAATGCATCTAGAACTGATGTGTAACGCTCTTTAAGAATTAGCAGAAATAAGCTGGATTTGCAGTAACATGATATTTATTTATACCGAGTTATTGTAATCAGCAGAGGAAAATTGCAAAAGGGACAAAAATATAAAGAAAGCTTGAGAAATGTATATAAGCTCAAATAACACAAAATAATGCAGCATACAGATGCTTCAAAGATACTCTAAATCCCCTTCGTCAGTGCAAGAACGCCAACAAACCCGAAGTCCAAAAGAGACCTTCCAATCTTTCATCCAAAATCGATGCTTTGCAAAAAATATTTCAAATATATAATCAAGCTGTATAATTTACATTTTTCTCACAGGCTATCATGGTGAACTGAAGTAGCCTTTAATCGAGAGGTACTTTATTTGGTAAAAGCAAAAGTAGCAATTCCATCTTTAAAAAACACTTAAAACACTGATGGATTCATGTTCTTTCTTTTTTACATGCAAGTGTTATGGAAATAATTGAATTCCAAATACGTTATATATCATTATTGCTGGGCTATTATCGAGTTTAACTAAACTATATAAATTATTTTCTGTTAAGCATACGAAGTAGAATACTTCGCAGGTACCGACCTAATATCCACTTAATCTAACAACGTGTAATTTGGCATCCAATTAATATTCCAAATAAATGACAAATGAATATCATACAGCAAATACAAATCAAAAAAATAAATGATCATGAAATTACAAATAACGAGTAAACGGCATTAAGACACTCGTCCTGCATTTTTTTTTATTATTTATTTATTACAAATATCACATGATTAGAATGTCAAACTGAAGGCAAGGTCAAACTACCACCATTTTGATTCTTGAGGAATTGTATGTGTTGTTGTGTCAGCATAGTGTTATAAACATGTAAAGTGCCTTCACTGGAAGCTCTTTTGAGAACCAGAAGGGAAAAACACCTTTACATGAAGCCATTCCTATTACGTCAATGAAAGATTTCTAGATTTAAACACTTAGAGCAGGGTTTCAAAATTTAATGATTTATCGCAAATTTGACGACTTTTCGAATGCACTCGAACCTTCTCGAAATAATCAATATTCTGGGCGATACGACCTCTTCTAGAAGTTTCTACAGAGAGTATATAAAAGGAGCCACCGTTCAGAGAGCAGTTGACGGGATACGAACTGCATTGTGAGATACGTCAACGTTTTGAAAATAGTAGCGGCTGTTTTGGAAAAGTAGTGGAAAATTTAATTGTGGTGGACAATTTAATTAAGATGACAATTAAGATGACAATTTAATATTATGGACTGACAGTTGTTTAGTATCTTATGCGATAGTTATCGAGCCACTTGCTGTATACTGTTCCTGTTTACGCTGCGCTTGTAAATAAACGTGTTAGTTATCCAGGGAATTTCGAGGATTTTGGAGAATATCCAGGAACACAGAGAAACCATTTGAGGTCCGACTCCATATTTAAGGTAGTAAAAGAAGGCAGCGCATACTCTGCAATTATACCACACCTATTTCGTTGGGCGCGGTAGCCCATTGGTTAGCGCGCTGGAGTTGCACTCGGTAGGCCCGGGTTCGATTCCAGCCACTGCCAAAACTGCCGCCGTGTTCACGCGGAGTACGATCACGTTAAACATGTGGGTCCGTAAGTCCTTCCGAGAGGTTGGTGGTAGGGGAAGGAGGGTACGGTCCCTGTGGATGCCTCCCCCACTGGGTTCCGGTCTAAATTGGGTGGCACTTCCCGGCCGTCCAAACAGTTACCTTACACCTTTCTGGTAGGTCGGACGGTCTGGGTCTCAACAACAACAACACCTATTTCGTTGATATGGCACATTCTTTGCAAAAAAATCTTATCATTCTGGCATGAGGAACTCCAATTGAGTTACACTCCAGCTAATTTTCTTTCAAATACCAATTCCATAATTAATAATTAATATAAATATTTGTTTGGAGATGAAAAATAGCATTTTGTTTGGTTCCATACTTGATGCCATGCTTAACGAATGACAATATGAAATAGAAATTAATTTGACAGGCTAATTATTTTGGAAAACATAAAAGAAAGAAATTGCCGCACCCATTTAATATTGGGAGCTCGAAATTTCAAACAATCAAAACTTTTCAGCGGCTTAAGTTAATAATTTTGATATCGATATTATAAATAAATTTAATATCGATTCGGATTGTTTTGAATCGGAGAATTAGAACCTGTTATCAAAAGTGGGAGTTATTTTAAAAAACAATCGAGATGATGCAAAGTGTAATATGAAGACGACATTTCAAACAATCAAAACTTTTAAACGACTTAAGTTAAATAAATAAATTTGATATCGATTTGATCGATTTGATATCGGCTATAATATTTCAGACGGAATAATAACAGGCGGCATAATAACAGATAGACAATTTAATCGAGATAACAATTACAATCGAGATGATGCAAAGTGTAATATCAACGTGTAATATTACTGACCGAATAATAACAGACGGCATAAAAACAGACAGACAATTTAATTGAGATGACAATTACAATCGAGATGATGCAAAGTGTAATATGAAGATGACATATAATATTACAGACGGAATAATAACAGACAGCATAATAACAGATAGACAATTTAATTAAGATGACAATTACCATCAAGATGGTAATGCAAAGTGTAATATGAAGACGACGTGTAATATTACCGACAGAATAACAGACGGCATAATAACAGATAAACAATTTAATAGAGACGACAATTACAATCGAGATGATTCAAAGTGTAATATGAAGATGTCGTATAATGTTACAGACGGAATAATAACAGACGGCATAATAACAGATAGACAATTTAATCGAGATGACAATTACAATCGAGATGATGCAAAGTGTAATATGAAGATGACATATAATATTACAGACGGAATAATAACAGACAGCATAATAACAGATAGACAATTTAATTAAGATGACAATTACCATCAAGATGGTAATGCAAAGTGTAATATGAAGACGACGTGTAATATTACCGACAGAATAACAGACGGCATAATAACAGATAAACAATTTAATAGAGACGATAATTACAATCGAGATGATTCAAAGTATAATATGAAGATGTCGTATAATGTTACAGACGGAATAATAACAGACGGCATAATTACAGATAGACAATTTAATCGAGATGACAATTACAATCGAGATGATGCAAAGTGTAATATGAAGATGACATATAATATTACAGACGGAATAATAACAGACAGCATAATAACAGATAGACAATTTAATTAAGATGACAATTACCATCAAGATGGTAATGCAAAGTGTAATATGAAGACGACGTGTAATATTACCGACAGAATAACAGACGGCATAATAACAGATAAACAATTTAATAGAGACGACAATTACAATCGAGATGATTCAAAGTATAATATGAAGATGTCGTATAATATTACAGACGGAATAATAACAGACGGCATAATAACAGATAGACAATTTAATCGAGATGACAATTACAATCGAGATGATGCAAAGTGTAATATGAAGACGACGTGTAATATTACCGACAGAATAACAGACGGCATAATAACAGATAAACAATTTAATAGAGACGACAATTACAATCGAGATGATTCAAAGTATAATATGAAGATGTCGTATAATATTACAGACGGAATAATAACAGACGGCATAATAACAGATAGACAATTTAATCGAGATGACAATTACAATCGAGATGATGCAAAGTGTAATATGAAGATGACATATAATATTACAGACGGAATAATAACAGACAGCATAATAACAGATAGACAATTTAATTAAGATGACAATTACCATCAAGATGGTAATGCAAAGTGTAATATGAAGACGACGTGTAATATTACCGACAGAATAACAGACGGCATAATAACAGATAAACAATTTAATAGAGACGACAATTACAATCGAGATGATTCAAAGTATAATATGAAGATATCGTATAATATTACAGACGGAATAATAACAGACGGCATAATAACAGATAGACAATTTAATCGAGATGACAATTACAATCGAGATGATGCAAAGTGTAATATGAAGATGACATATAATATTACAGACGGAATAATAACAGACAGCATAATAACAGATAGACAATTTAATTAAGATGACAATTACCATCAAGATGGTAATGCAAAGTGTAATATGAAGACGACGTGTAATATTACCGACAGAATAACAGACGGCATAATAACAGATAAACAATTTAATAGAGACGATAATTACAATCGAGATGATTCAAAGTATAATATGAAGATGTCGTATAATATTACAGACGGAATAATAACAGACGGCATAATAACAGATAGACAATTTAATCGAGATGACAATTACAATCGAGATTATGCAAAGTGTAATATGAAGACGACGTGTAATATTACCGACAGAATAACAGACGGCATAATAACAGATAAACAATTTAATAGAGACGACAATTACAATCGAGATGATTCAAAGTATAATATGAAGATGTCGTATAATGTTACAGACGGAATAATAACAGACGGCATAATAACAGATAGACAATTTAATCGAGATGACAATTACAATCGAGATGATGCAAAGTGTAATATGAAGATGACATATAATATTACAGACGGAATAATAACAGACAGCATAATAACAGATAGACAATTTAATTAAGATGACAATTACCATCAAGATGGTAATGCAAAGTGTAATATGAAGACGACGTGTAATATTACCGACAGAATAACAGACGGCATAATAACAGATAAACAATTTAATAGAGACGATAATTACAATCGAGATGATTCAAAGTATAATATGAAGATGTCGTATAATGTTACAGACGGAATAATAACAGACGGCATAATTACAGATAGACAATTTAATCGAGATGACAATTACAATGGAGATTATGCAAAGTGTAATATGAAGACGACGTGTAATATTACAGACGGAATAATAATAGAAGACGTGTAATATTACATAGACAAAGTGTAATATTTATCAAAAGTGGGTGTCATCCTAAAAAATAATCGAGATGATGCAAAGTGTAATATGCAGACGACGCCTTGTGTGCAAATTAGATGTACATTTATTTATAGAAAGCATTATTCCGAGTCAAATGGTACACTTGGTTTGCTGTACGATCCAATTAGTCAAAATAGCGAGCGATGTTTGGATTTTTTTAGGGGGGGGGAGGGCGAGAAAGCAACTGCATTTTTGTAGTTACTCATTCCACTTGCCTGATACAATCAGTACAAGCCCATGAGACAAAGTCCCTGATTTAAGGGAAAGATTGCAGCTTTTGTTGGTCCAAAGACCCCAAGCACACCATGGTAGAAGTTTTAACTGACTCAAAATGAGCCATCATTCATTAAATCACAAAATGAGCCATCATTCATTAAATCACAAAATGAGCGATCATTCATTAAATCACAAAATGAGCCATCATTCATTAAATTACAAAATAAGCCATCATTCATTAAATCACAAAATGAGCCACCATTCATTAAATCACAAAAGGAGCCATCATTCAGTCCAGCAGTTAGGTCTGTAGGTACGTTAACACTGAATAAATAAAGACCGGAACAACAATAGTTAAAAGTTGTAAAGAGCCTTGCTACCCCAACAGGAATCGAACCCTGGGTTTCCGAACTGACCAGCCGACGCTCTACCGTTGAGCTACTGGGACGAAATTGCAAGCCGTTATTGTCGAAGTGGGCTGCATTCTCCTCCGTCGAAATGGGCTGCATTCTCCTCCATCCAATGTCAGATTGGCGAGCAACTGATCATCTGACTGACCACCTCCTGCTATTTTTACCTCAGGTTAGCGTCCTGCTACTACTGTTTTTACCCAGATTAGTATCCTGCGTGGTCGTCATCCTCTCAATTTGAAATCGGAGCTCAATCTTCCAGAGTCCACTGAATCCGCACTAGTCGTACTAGGGTCACTTTCAGATAGATCTCCGACATCTTTGCACTAACTACAGGGTTGATTTGTTCGGGTGCCGTTGTAAAGATACTTGCTGCCCCAACCGGGAATCGAACCCTGAATCTCCGAACTGGCCAGCCGAAGCTCTACTGTTGAGCTATTGGGACGAAATTGCAAGCTCTTATCGTCGAAGTGGACTCGCAAAGTTTCGTTTTAAATTTCTTTTCTATTTCCTTGGGTTCTACCGTAACAATTGTAATTTTTTTTATCAACTTTATAAGAGAAAAAAGAAACAAGTATTAAGTTATAATGAAGGCTAAGCTATAGTCCACGGTAAATCTGAGTTTGTCATAGCAAATATAATATACACTTGCAAGCTACGAGATTCGGACACAACGGCTTGGCGGGCCTGAATGCTGCTGCGTTTCCAAAGCAAGTATATTTATACGAAATATCGATGAAAAAAAGGATAAATTCGCCAAATTGCTTTTATGACTACAACAAAATCAACTTTATAAGAGAAAAAAGAAACAAGTATTAAGTTATAATGAAGGCTAAGCTATAGTCCACGGTAAATCTGAGTTTGTCATAGCAAATATAATATACACTTGCAAGCTACGAGATTCGGACACAACGGCTTGGCGGGCCTGAATGCTGCTGCGTTTCCAAAGCAAGTATATTTATACGAAATATCGATGAAAAAAAGGATAAATTCGCCAAATTGCTTTTATGACTACGACAAAATCAACTTTATAAGAGAAAAAAGAAACAAGTATTAAGTTATAATGAAGGCTAAGCTATAGTCCACGGTAAATCTGAGTTTGTCATAGCAAATATAATATACACTTGCAAGCTACGAGATTCGGACACAACGGCTTGGCGGGCCTGAATGCTGCTGCGTTTCCAAAGCAAGTATATTTATACGAAATATCGATGAAAAAAAGGATAAATTCGCCAAATTGCTTTTATGACTACGACAAAATCAACTTTATAAGAGAAAAAAGAAACAAGTATTAAGTTATAATGAAGGCTAAGCTATAGTCCACGGTAAATCTGAGTTTGTCATAGCAAATATAATATACACTTGCAAGCTACGAGATTCGGACACAACGGCTTGGCGGGCCTGAATGCTGCTGCGTTTCCAAAGCAAGTATATTTATACGAAATATCGATGAAAAAAAGGATAAATTCGCCAAATTGCTTTTATGACTACGACAAAATCAACTTTATAAGAGAAAAAAGAAACAAGTATTAAGTTATAATGAAGGCTAAGCTATAGTCCACGGTAAATCTGAGTTTGTCATAGCAAATATAATATACACTTGCAAGCTACGAGATTCGGACACAACGGCTTGGCGGGCCTGAATGCTGCTGCGTTTCCAAAGCAAGTATATTTATACGAAATATCGATGAAAAAAAGGATAAATTCGCCAAATTGCTTTTATGACTACGACAAAATCAACTTTATAAGAGAAAAAAGAAACAAGTATTAAGTTATAATGAAGGCTAAGCTATAGTCCACGGTAAATCTGAGTTTGTCATAGCAAATATAATATACACTTGCAAGCTACGAGATTCGGACACAACGGCTTGGCGGGCCTGAATGCTGCTGCGTTTCCAAAGCAAGTATATTTATACGAAATATCGATGAAAAAAAGGATAAATTCGCCAAATTGCTTTTATGACTACGACAAAATCAACTTTATAAGAGAAAAAAGAAACAAGTATTAAGTTATAATGAAGGCTAAGCTATAGTCCACGGTAAATCTGAGTTTGTCATAGCAAATATAATATACACTTGCAAGCTACGAGATTCGGACACAACGGCTTGGCGGGCCTGAATGCTGCTGCGTTTCCAAAGCAAGTATATTTATACGAAATATCGATGAAAAAAAGGATAAATTCGCCAAATTGCTTTTATGACTACGACAAAATCAACTTTATAAGAGAAAAAAGAAACAAGTATTAAGTTATAATGAAGGCTAAGCTATAGTCCACGGTAAATCTGAGTTTGTCATAGCAAATATAATATACACTTGCAAGCTACGAGATTCGGACACAACGGCTTGGCGGGCCTGAATGCTGCTGCGTTTCCAAAGCAAGTATATTTATACGAAATATCGATGAAAAAAAGGATAAATTCGCCAAATTGCTTTTATGACTACGACAAAATCAACTTTATAAGAGAAAAAAGAAACAAGTATTAAGTTATAATGAAGGCTAAGCTATAGTCCACGGTAAATCTGAGTTTGTCATAGCAAATATAATATACACTTGCAAGCTACGAGATTCGGACACAACGGCTTGGCGGGCCTGAATGCTGCTGCGTTTCCAAAGCAAGTATATTTATACGAAATATCGATGAAAAAAAGGATAAATTCGCCAAATTGCTTTTATGACTACGACAAAATCAACTTTATAAGAGAAAAAAGAAACAAGTATTAAGTTATAATGAAGGCTAAGCTATAGTCCACGGTAAATCTGAGTTTGTCATAGCAAATATAATATACACTTGCAAGCTACGAGATTCGGACACAACGGCTTGGCGGGCCTGAATGCTGCTGCGTTTCCAAAGCAAGTATATTTATACGAAATATCGATGAAAAAAAGGATAAATTCGCCAAATTGCTTTTATGACTACGACAAAATCAACTTTATAAGAGAAAAAAGAAACAAGTATTAAGTTATAATGAAGGCTAAGCTATAGTCCACGGTAAATCTGAGTTTGTCATAGCAAATATAATATACACTTGCAAGCTACGAGATTCGGACACAACGGCTTGGCGGGCCTGAATGCTGCTGCGTTTCCAAAGCAAGTATATTTATACGAAATATCGATGAAAAAAAGGATAAATTCGCCAAATTGCTTTTATGACTACGACAAAATCAACTTTATAAGAGAAAAAAGAAACAAGTATTAAGTTATAATGAAGGCTAAGCTATAGTCCACGGTAAATCTGAGTTTGTCATAGCAAATATAATATACACTTGCAAGCTACGAGATTCGGACACAACGGCTTGGCGGGCCTGAATGCTGCTGCGTTTCCAAAGCAAGTATATTTATACGAAATATCGATGAAAAAAAGGATAAATTCGCCAAATTGCTTTTATGACTACGACAAAATCAACTTTATAAGAGAAAAAAGAAACAAGTATTAAGTTATAATGAAGGCTAAGCTATAGTCCACGGTAAATCTGAGTTTGTCATAGCAAATATAATATACACTTGCAAGCTACGAGATTCGGACACAACGGCTTGGCGGGCCTGAATGCTGCTGCGTTTCCAAAGCAAGTATATTTATACGAAATATCGATGAAAAAAAGGATAAATTCGCCAAATTGCTTTTATGACTACGACAAAATCAACTTTATAAGAGAAAAAAGAAACAAGTATTAAGTTATAATGAAGGCTAAGCTATAGTCCACGGTAAATCTGAGTTTGTCATAGCAAATATAATATACACTTGCAAGCTACGAGATTCGGACACAACGGCTTGGCGGGCCTGAATGCTGCTGCGTTTCCAAAGCAAGTATATTTATACGAAATATCGATGAAAAAAAGGATAAATTCGCCAAATTGCTTTTATGACTACGACAAAATCAACTTTATAAGAGAAAAAAGAAACAAGTATTAAGTTATAATGAAGGCTAAGCTATAGTCCACGGTAAATCTGAGTTTGTCATAGCAAATATAATATACACTTGCAAGCTACGAGATTCGGACACAACGGCTTGGCGGGCCTGAATGCTGCTGCGTTTCCAAAGCAAGTATATTTATACGAAATATCGATGAAAAAAAGGATAAATTCGCCAAATTGCTTTTATGACTACGACAAAATCAAAGGGTATGTATCGATAGAGTTATATCGGTATACCAATCAATAGTACATAACTCCACGGACCTTCAACTGAAAAGAATTGTACTACAGTAAAACCTCTCTAAAGCGACCACCCTACGTTTCGTGAAGATGTGGTCTCTTAGAGAAATAATAATCTTCTAATGAAGGTCTATGGTGAGGGTGGATAAACATGAAATTAAACAATTGAAATTACATACATAAATAGTAAAATGTGCTTCAAACTCTAAAGAACCTTGCTGCCCCAACCGGTTATCCTCCTGGTGCCATTTTTAACACTTTACAACAAAGTTGAAAGTGTTTATGACTTTGTTCATTCTGTCTGTCTGTCGGTCTGTCTGTCTGTCTGTCCGTTAGCACGATAACTGCCGTAAAAATGACTTAATCAAAATGAAATTTTAGTATGTTGTTCAGACGGTCTGTAGGACCTATGGGAATATAAATGAATAATATCACCCAATTCGTTTTGGATTGAACCCGGGTTGAAACAATGAAATACATTGAGCCCTATAGGACCTAATTTTTCAAACATTCTTTAAGCGGATTTAAAATTCACAAATTGCTTCGAAAATTTTAGATAATATTCAAATTGCTCCATAAAATATATAAAAAAATTCAGCGAAATATATTCAGTAGTTTTTTAAATAAAAATTAAAATAATAATAACACCTCTTATATGAAGCGATCACGTGACCCACTTCAAAATTATATATGGCATCCATCTTGTCTCGAAATCGTGATTTTTAAAGTTCTTTTTAATTCATATTGAGTGTTGTATCCGTCCTAAAACCACTTTATTTTCGCTTAAATTCTGTGCATCTACATACTGAAACAACACAATTACAATATATTTGAGTTTAAATGCTCATCCAAATTTGATTATTTCTACAACGAAGACAGTTTTCAGCTATGTAAAACGTAAACAGCAAAATATGTAGAATGAGTTGTATTTGAATTGCTGTATTTCTTTAACATAAAATCATTTAGTTCATGGAGTCTGCGTAGCTGGTATGAATGAAATATTCATTGATTTTACAAACAGAAGGAATATTTTTTTCGATGAAGTTTTATGCATAGAGTTTAATTACTTGTAGCTCCATGGTCTTAATTTTTAAATAAAATAAATTATTGTAGTATTGTAATGAATGACATGAATGGGAAATTATTTATGAATGAAATATTGCTTTTATAGAGAGAGCCAGGCGTGTTATTTTTTCTATGACGTCATTTGAATGAATTTCAGTTGCTTTCGATGAAGTTTTCAAATATAATAAATTATCGTCGTATTATGATAATTCTAAAATTATTACCGAGGAATGTATCGCATTTTAGAGATGTTTAAACCAGGCAATTTATATTTCAATGCCGTCATTTGAATGAAGTTCATTTTTTTCGATGAAGGTTTAAGTTTTCAAATATAAATTAATGTAGTATTGTGATAAGTATTAAAATATTACCGAGGAATATATTGCATTTTAGACATGTTTGTATGAAATTGCATTGATGTTGGAAAGTGTTTCATAATCAATGCTTTAAGCATGATTGATCTTTCTTGTTTATCCCTCAGGTTAGTTTCTTTACTGGTCGTTGACCTCACAATTTAAAATCACCGTTCTATATACAGAATCTACTGAATCCGTACTAGTCGTACAAAGGTCACTTTTAGACCTCCGACATTTTCGCACTAACTTACAGGGTTGAGTTGTTCGGGCGCTATTGTAAAGAACATTGCTGCTCCGACCGGGAATTTTAGTACTGGCCAGTTAACGCTCTACAGTTGAGCTACTGGGACAGAATTGCCAGCTCTTATTGTCAAAGTGAACTCTACAAAACTAGCATACAAAATATAAAATTAGAAATGTACGTTTTGGTAATGTGACATTTAATGTGCAAGCTATGAAATTTAGAAATTAAAAAAGAAAGAATAATAAATTGAAACGAAATAACTAAATAAATACTTAATTTTAAAAATGAGTGAATAGTAGGTTGTTTCAGTGGTACAATTTTTTTCTAATCAAATTTGAAGTTCCGAAAATAAATGAAGTATTTTACCGTCTTCAATAGATGAAGTGTTTTCTGAGACAAGAGGGCAAGGAGTATTTCCTGTAAGAGTTCTGATGATGATTCTTCGTCAGAATCGGATTGAGAGAGAAAAGGGAAAAACAAGAAGGGATGTAGAACAAGGTTAAGTTCGATTAAATTCGATGTTAAATAAAATCACCCAGACACTTCTCAGTCTCCAAAATTGGGGTCGCTTTGGGAGGAAGAACGGTTTGTGATGCTCTATAAATGGAGGTAAATTTAGTCAATGGAAAAAAATTCCATTCCGAGAAAAAATAGTCCTTAAGGAAGGTGGTCGCTTAATGGAGGTGATATCTCAGGGAGGTTTTACTGTAATTTCGTGTCGTTATATTTTGCTTAAGAACAGCACGTACTAGTAAACTGGAATCCATCATTGTAAGATTCTTCGCGAAACAAAATGGCTAATAACAGATCTGCTCGTTGCAAAAGCAAAGCTGCAATTAAAACCAATTTGTCACATTGCCAGAAACGATAATTGCGACCAACAGAGTCCAGAACTCCTTTCTATGTAACCGCGTATTAAGAAGAAATAAAATAAGTTAAAGTAATCGAAATATCTACAATTCTACTTTGACAGCTTCCACTTGTTTGTGTAACAGATAGCACCGATATAGATTTGTGGAGATAATTCGCTGAGTTGGGCGACAGGGCGACTGATGTGGGACCATTACACATGGGTCCTGCAGAGACATGTGTTGAGGATGGCTTCTGTAATTAGAGTTGAGGAGTTGAATGTTTCACGCAGGGGGTATTATTAAACGCATTTTGACGGCCTAGAGATGTTAGAAATCCAAATATAATTATGATGAGGTATGTTGTAGTGTTCCGTCTTCATACGCGACCGCTATTAAGAGACATGCGACACGGCCTACGCACGAAATGTATAAGGGAGTTAGTTATTTCTATGTGTGTGTATATAGAATTAAATCTAATCCCCTTAATTTACTCGGGATGTGAATTGTACATCCAAATAATGAGAATACTGATCGGCATTAATTTTGATAAAATTAAATTGAGAGTTGTCCTAATTTGAATGATACCAGTTGATACATTTGTATTAAAATAACATTGTTTACTAGTATTACTATCTATTATTCAACGTATTTATTCCCAAAAACAACATTATAGATTTATAACATACACTATGTTGCAAAATAATATATGCCCCCATAAAAAGCTGAGTACAACCTTGAAACTTAACATGCAAATGTCGTTTTAAGAGTTAAGCAAATTATCAAACTCTAAGCGCCAATGATGTTATAAGGCAATGTGTTATATATCTCATGTAATTATGTTATAGATCTCATGCAACGTGCATGAGAACGACGTATCGTGCAGCATTTAAAACGATCGGTGTTCTCAATTATGGCAATTAGAACTGGATTTTCTGCTTTGATACTGCAAATTGTGTATAAAGATGCCTTTAAGACACACTCGACGGCGCTACGAACAATTCTCGGACTTAGAGAGAGATCACACCATAGGCCTAAAGGAATCTGGTTGATTCAATAGATGCATCAATCGTCATCTTGGTTGGTGCGATACGGTAGTTGTTCGGCGTTGGCAACAGTGTATCAAAGTAGGCACATGTAACCATCGCAGAAGCTTAGGATGCCCCAGACAGACAACTGCTCGAGAGGATCGTGCAGTAGTGAGAGGAACCACGTCCACACCAATTGAGTGGCTAACAACTATTCGAAGGCATTTGCCATCCTCCATGCATCCTGTATCAAGGAATACTATTCGGAGACGATTGGCAGAAATTGGGATTGAGTTCGACGTCCATTTGAGCGTCTCTGCGACAGTATCTGATTGGAGGCATGTTGCTTTAGCGACAAAACCCGTTTGGAGGGAGCCAGCATTCCGATTCCATATTTGTTGTCGAGCGGCACACGGCCATTACACGTGGTTCTGGGGAGTCATCTCGTGGGACAACCGATCTCTTCTAATTGTGCTGCAAACCAATCTGGCGGCTAGCTTGTACGGCGACGATATTCTGAGGCCTACATTGTTCTGCCTATGCTGCCAATTCATCCATGTTCCATTTACAAACAAGACAACGCTTGACCACATACTGTATGACTTTCTCAATGTCTTCGTGGATTTAATACCCTCCCATGACTATCTAGGTCCTCAAGCCTATCACCAATAGAACACGCCTGGGAGATGTTCGGACGATAATTGCAGCCTTCTTAGGATACCACTGAATTAGCTGACCAGTTGCAACATTTGTGGCAGAATCTTCCGCACAGAGACATAAGCAACTTAATTGATTCTAGGTCACATCGAATATCGACTTATTTAGCTGCTGGAGTAAGATTTACCACTTACTAAAATGGCATCTTCATGTTGCCCCCATTTCTTTATAAAACGTCTTTTTGCTCCCAAATTCTAATCATTTGCATATATCCTCAAACGATACACACACATGCCCAGATTTGTGACTGCAACTCTTTTTTATGAATGCATATATGCTTTTGTAGCAGAGTGTATATTTCATCACTTGTAAACTCTCACCACTACGCTCAAAAAGACAAATCTTATAAACAGGTGTGGGATAATAAACAATAAATCTACCCTATTAAAATACATCAAGCCATGTTAATATGTGTATATGTGAGTGCTGTTATTTAAAAGACGAATTCTCAACGAATAAAATCGCCAGTTCTTTTAATTGGAAGCATTTTAGCATATGCAAAATCACCTTTCGAAAATTATCAAAAAAATCTGATGTGGGCAGCACATGACTTTCCTTATATAATGCAATGAATTTACTGCTTTTACAGTAAAAAAAATAGATTAATTTTATAGTAGTTATTTATATTTTTTCCAAGATATTGAATTTTAGTCAATGAGTCGTCATTTTCCATGCCGTCATCATCAATGAGTCGTCATTGAATTAGAGTCATTTTTATCCATTTGACGAGTTTTTGCTAATTTAGCAACATTTAAAAAAGTCGCCAAGTTGACGACATTCCACCAAATTCGTCGTCAAATTCTCGCCAAGCGTTATGGACGAAGAAATAAGTTATTCTTACAGCAGATAAATGACTATTGGCGCTCAAATACAAAAGTATTACTCAAACTATCTTTTTTCAGATAATGGAACGAGCTAGATCCACGAGAATGATGTCACCCAATTTATCGCATAGTATTACATATGAAAAGTGAACATGTTTCTCAATAACAATTTTTTTTATTTTATATGACATTTTGATAATTTTTTCAAAAATGTGCAATATCTCGAGAACGGTTCATGTTAGCGTTCTAAAATTTATGTCAATCGTTTTCTAATGAAAAATTACATAAGAAATGTCTACTTGTTTAACTTTATAAGCGATTTTGATTTTTTGACGATATTTTCAAAATTTCACTCGAAAATTTAGGAGGGTTCTGAACATTCGATTGCGTATAAAAACAAAAGGCTTCCAGTGTTGACGGATTGTGATTTTTGTACCAAATTTCGTTCGAATCGGTCCATTGATTCGTCAGTTATCGTCTTCACAGACTCACTGGCACATACACACACACACACACACAGACAGACATCACTTCAAAAATGTTTGATTCGTGATCAGGTATGCTTGAAGCGTTCTCTCCCGTCGAAAACTCGAATTCGAATTTTCGACCCCGTCACAATACTTTCCTTATACATTATGTATATAAGGAAAGTAACAATTAATAGATTTTTTAATATTTGCGAAAAACGCCCAAGAGCACTGAAAATCGAACCAAAATATGTATCGCTGAACAATTTATAACAATGAATGAATTTTGTATTATTTTAAAAACAATAAATAATCTCGCTAGATAAAAATGTCCTTGAAAAGCATATTTAAGAAAATTGTCAAATTTGGTGGCTATCTCAAGCTGCGGCCAGCTCGCATAACCGGCAGGTCGCAGCATGAGACTCTTTTGTTACTGTATTTAACATCAGTAAAAAAAATACAGACAATGTACTAAACTGAAGTTTGTACTTTATAACCCATGTATCTAATTCCAAAATACCTGATGTGTGCAACACATAACTTTCCCGGCAGACTTAAATTAATTTTCCCTTTAATTCTTTAATAATTCGTTAAATTAAGTTTTATTGCACAAAATAACACGCATACTTATTACTTTCCTTATATACATATAATGTATAAGGAAAGTATTGTGACGGGGTCAAAAATTCGAATTCGGATTTTCGACGAGAGAGCACGTTTCAAGCATCCCTGTTCAAGAATAGAACATTTTTGAGGTGATGTGTGTATGTGTGTGTGTGTGTGTGTGTGTGTGTGTGTGCGTGTCAGTGAGTCTGTGGAGACGATATCGCACGAACAAATGGAACGATTCGAATGAAATTTTGTACAAAAATTACAATCCGTGAATATTGGAAGCCTATTGTTTTTAAACACAATCAAATGTTCAGAACCCCCTAAATTCTCGAGTGATAATTTTGAAAAATTCATCAAAAAATCAAAACTTTTAACAAAGTTACACAAATAGACATTTCTTATGTAATTTATCCTTAGAAAACGAATGACATAAACTTTAGAACGCTAGCATGAACCATTTTCGAGATATTGCATATTTTTCAAATAAATTTATAAAAAAAATCCCATAAATTAAAAAAAATATTAACTGTTGAGAAACATGTTCACTTTTCATGTGTAATATCATGCAATAAATTTGGTGGCATCATTCTTGTGGATCTAGCTCGTTCCATTCACGAGAAAAGATACTTTGAGTAATACTTTTGTATTTGAACTGCAATCTGCTATAAGAATAACTTATTTCTCCGCCCATAACGCTTGGCGAGATTTTGGCGACGAGTTTGGCGGAATGTTGCCAACTTGGCAACTTTTTGTAATGTTGCCAACTTAACGAAAATCTCGCCAAATGGATAAAAATGACTCTAAATCAATGAAAATGACGACTAATTGACAAAATGTCAATATCTTGGAAAGAATATAAGTATCCACTATAAGAATAATCTATTTTCTTTTATTGTAAAAATAGTAAATTCATTGCATTATATAAGGAAAGTCATGTGCTGCCCACATCAGATTTTTTGTAATTACGCAGAATTTGCACTTTTAATTCAATTTTCGGTTTCATTTGGTAACTGCACGTATTTTCAAAGCGGCATAGCAAAAATGCGAAAATCTAAAATATCTCAAAAACCGCTAATCCTAGCGTAATGGGGTTAGGCTTATTCTTTTTATTGTCAACTTTTACGTATAAAACGAGCATTTAATGGATACATTTGAGCATACGTAATCTTTTATTCTAGATTTTATTAATTTTTATAGGCCACTTTGCAAGAAAAACAAGTTCCGGGCCACCCACAAGTGACTTACCTACCAAATTTTATGAAATTTGGTCCATTAATTTTTTCAGTTAAAGTGGATACATACATTGCACAGACACACCAGACACACACACAGAGAGAGAGAGAGAGAGAGAGAGAGACGTCACGCTAAAATTAGTTTTCACCTGTTCTAAAGGTCCCATAACGTGTAGATCCGTCAAAAACTCGAGTTGCGATTTTCAACATGATTCCAATACTTTCCCGAAATATTGCCATGTATCGCAGGGAAAGTAAAATGAGTTATCAAACGATATAATATACACTAAACTAAGTGAATGGGTGAGGGTTTTATGTATCGAAATTATCGAGCACCTCCATCTTAGCCAGAAACTTGATTTTGGTTTCATTCGATCCATCTCAGCTTCAAGACTAATGAAAAAATCTAATATTTTAAAAATCAGAATTACGACTGATGACGGCGCAAAAGAATATTTTTGTTTAATTAATGGAAACATTTTGTTTAATTTTGGAGCATTTCCACTCTAGCTAGAATATTGGTTTTTATCGCATGCCATCCTTCTCAGCTTTCCAAGTTAACGGAAAAATCTAATATTTTAAGAAGTCGAATTAGGGGTGACGATGCTAAGGAATAAATAAAACATTCAAAACCAATTTTCAAAATGATCGAGCACGTCCACTCGTGACAGAATCTCAATTTTGGTATCATTCGATCCGTCTCAACTTCCAGATCAACAGAAAAATAAAAAATTTCAAAAATTCGAAATAGGGATGACGGCACAAAGAGATTTTAAAATGACTTACACCACTCTAATTCTCAAATACAACAAATACACAATTTGATATCCTTTCGGTGCCATTAATTATAACTGGAAAAAGGAAATAATTTTAGAAATATAACGCGATATAATTTTTTCAAATTGTTAAAAATCGTTTCCTAATAATTCAATAATTTTATCGCGTGGAAATAATATTTAAGAAATTCACGAGCTAGAAATAATAAAAACACGTTACCCTTTTGTTGTCAATATTTTTTCCCGTTTAACATATTGAGCGAATTATAAAATGAGCGACAATTTTATGCTTAAATCTGAAAGGGATTTTGATATTCGAAAAAGTCATCAACAACTTTGATTAAGTGTGTATAGGTGTCACACTTTTAAAGGCCCTTGCTTCTCTAACTGAGAATTGAACGCTGGATCTCTGAACTATCCAGCCGGCTCTCTACCGTTAAGCTACTGAGACGCAATTGCAAGTTCTTATCGTCGAAGTGGACTCTGCATTCTCCACCCTCTAATGTCAGATTAGTGGGCAACTAGCAATCTGACTGACCACCTCCTGCTATTTTTACCTCAGGTTAGCCTCCTGCTACTACTATTTTTACCTAGGTTAGTATCCTACGTGGTCTTTACCCTCTCAATTTGAAATCTGCACTCAATCTTCCAGAGTCCACTGAATCCGTACTAGTCGTACTAGGGTCACTTTCAAACCTCCAACATCTTTGCGCTAGCATGCAGGGTTGATTTGTTCGCGCGCCACTATAAAGAGCCTTGATGCCCCAACCGGGAATCGAACCCGGGATCTCCAAAATAGCCAGCCGAAGCTCTACCGTTGAGCTACTGGAACGAAATTGGAAGCTCTTATCGTCGAAGTGGACTCTGCATACTTAAGGACCACTAACCATTGAGAGCGGGTGAAGCGCGGGTGAAATGGCTCGTTAAAAATTAAAAACATTAACCGCATCATTTACTCAAGGTTGAAAGCAATGTCTCCGAAGGGGATCATAAAAGCCAAGTTTGTAAAATCGCGTTATTTTTAATCCGTAATAATCGTGATGGGCTATTTTTCTTCGTTTAGCGTAAGCGAAGATCCGGGTTGTCAAAGGGTGTAAAAAACATCGTACATTAATAAGACTCATTAAGTGCGAATCATTGAACATATTTTAAGGGAGGAAAATTCTTACCATTAAGCTCAATTGCATTTTTTCTTAATTAATATCTTACGACGTGAAAAATAATTACATAAAGCTTAATTAAAAAGGAAGAGGAAAAAATTAATTAAGGAAAAACACGGACGCGCAATTGAGAGGTTATGCATGGCATGAATAGATTTTAAAGAAAAAAGAAAATTGCAAAGAACAGTGAGTTTTCATTGCGAGACTTTTATATGATCGGATTATTTTACCACTTACAGGGTAATTAGAAATTATATTTTGGATAAAAGAAAATAAATGATGGTGTATGTACTAAAAAATCTCACCGCAGATTGAATTTGAATACTCCGAACTTTAAATCTTAATATCAGATCTTTAACGACAAATCCATCTGATTCTACCTGGTTTCGGATTGGCTGGACAGTTCTTCGCGCTGCTTTCTAATTGGCTCTCTCTTCATCCAGATCTTGGGCAGGTATATAACCCATTCGGTTTCTTCCTTTTGTGCCCATTTCTGTTTTAGATTTTGGGTGTGTTGTTTCTCTTGCATTGACGAAAGGGGTTCAGTTTATCCTCGAAACAGCTGCATTCTGCATTATTGTATCATTTGTCCTTATATGCGTTGGTAAAGATTTCCTTAAACTATCTGGTTTATGAAAAAAATTCAGCAAAATATGTTGGATAATTTTTAAATAAAAATTTAAATAACAATTACACCCATATTATATGCCCGGTCGTCCAAATTGCTACTCAAGTCCTCTGGATGAATCGGACGGCCTGGGGTTTCCACCTATATTATATGCTGTAGCCCATTGGTTAGCGCGCTGGAGGTGCACTCGGTAGGCCCGGGTTCGATTCCAGCCGCTGCCAAAACTGCCGCCGTGTTCATGCGGAGTACGATCACGTTAAACATGTGGGTCCGAAAGTCCTTCCGAGAGGTTGGTGGTAGGGGAAGGAGGGTACGGTCCCTGTGGATGCCTCCCTCACTGGGTTCCGGTCTAAATTGGATGGCACTTCCCGACCGTCCAAACAGTTACCTTACACCATTCTGGTAGGTCGGACGGTCTGGGTTTCAACAACAACAACCCATATTATATGCTCGGCCGTCCAAAGTGCTGCTCATGTCCCAGGACGAGTCGGATGGTATGGACTTTCAACTCATATTATATGAAGAGATCACATGACCCACTTCAAAATAAAATATCACTTCTATTTTTCCGCTGTGCACAGTGTAGATGGTTAAAAATCGTTTATATTTAGTGTTGCATCCGTCATAAAACCGCTTTATTTTTGCGTATTTTCGGTGTATTTAAATTCTGTCCCAACGCAGTTGCAATATTTTTCATTTTAAATGATCCCTAAACTTTCTTTATTCCTACCACGAAGCCTAATTTTGATGATAAACTCTATACAGAATGTAAACAAAATCAAGCGATTGTAAGATGAGTTGCATAAGAATTCCGGAATTTTTTTTCACAAAAATATATAGCTCTAGAATCTGGAATATGTAACATGAATGAAATATTAATTTATTTTACATGGAGTGGTAGACGATTTATATTTCGATGATGTCAGTTGAATAAAATTCAATTTGTATAACTAGCATTATTTTTTTTCGATGAAGTTTTAAGTTTTCAACTAGTAGTACTGTGACAATTTCAAAAAATGTCATCTCATTTTAGATGAAAAAAATGTCATCGCATGCCATTTTAGAGATGTTTAAACAAAATTTCATTTCAGTTGGAAAGTGTTCCATAACCAATACTTTATGCACGATTGATCTTTCTTGTTTAATTTTATTTTTTCACTCCTGCCAGTATTCCTCCAGAATTTACTTTATGTCAGTGAATAAATATTATTGCTATTATAGCAATGGTATTTTGCTAGTATACCAGTCTGAAGTTATACACATAGAAGGATCCAGACCCTAACATCTGGATCTTAAGTTCAATGAGTGCTATATGTATGTAGTGAAAATGAGTGGATATATTTTAGTCTATGTCGAAGTTGAAGCTAGTGGGAATTTACAGATATAGCAAGGAATTTATGAAGTAGCCTAGTGGCAAGTGATATGCACCAACGGAACTATTAAGAAGTTTTGTACAATTTTTCAAACTTATTTCGTACAGTCATGCAAATTTTCGAAAACACCAGAACTGGCATTTCTAGAAATAGAAAGGAAAATTCTTAGTGAGACCCCCCCCCCCCATTCCCACTAAAATGCTAAATACATACCGGTCATTATCTGAGCTCTATCTACGGCCGATTTTGAAAAAAAACAATAGACGTTTCAAGTAAACATCTATTGTTTATTTCAAAACTGGAAAAGGAAAATAATCGGAAGATGAAATCCTTCGTGATCGCCTCTTCCAGAAACTTAATGCTATATCCATATCAGTAATCTGTAAATCTGTGTATATAGCAGCTTCTGAGAAATAGATGTTTCAAAGAAAAATAACATTTTGGAATCGGAATTGGAAACAACCTGAGTACCACCCCCCACCACTTCCCCGCACTCACTCTCTAGAATTTAGTGCTGAATCCATATCAGTCACCATTAACACTAGCCAATCCTGGGACATATATAGCCAATCCTAGAAAGTAGATGGTTCAAGAAAATGTTTTTAAACAGAAGCGCAAAAAAAAGACGGATGTGCAAATCCTTTGTGAAACTCCCAACCCCATCCTAAATTTGAAGCTAAATCTATATCAATTATCATCTAAACTTTTTCTATAGCCGATCCTGAAAAATAAATATTGCAAAGAAAATGTAAAGTTTTTAATCGACCGTGACATCTCCAGAAGTGGAAATTCTTAGTGAGTTACCCTATCTCCTTCGGAATTGAATGCTGAATCCATATCCGTCAGTATCTAAACTATTTACAGCCAATCCTGATAAATAGATGTTTCAAATACATTTTTTTTCTAAAGGAAGTGGGAAAAAACAGAGAGCGGACATTCTTAGTGAACTCCCCTCCTTCCACCAGAATTAGAAGCTGAATCAAAATCAGTTGTCATCTATAAGCTCTGATTATAGCCAATCCATAAAAATAGTAGATGTTTCTAGGGAAATGAAAATTTTTTAAAACATGAAACAAACATTTTTTTTACAACAAATTTTATTTTAGAACTATTTTTTTTTAGAAAATGAAAATTTTTAAACCTGAGATGGAAATCGTTAATGAAACCCTACATTCCTTGAAATTTGATACTGAATCTATATCCCCTGGTAGCAATCCAATATTGGCCGAATATTGGCTTTATATTGGCTCCAACATTGGACCAATATGAAGAAGTGGACATTTTGACGGAATTGACCCAATATTTTGGCTTAAAATATTGGGACAATATTACGCTAATATTTCCAATGTAACACTAATATTGGCGTAATACTGTAATGAAAATATTAGCCAATATTGGAGGTCAATGTAACCACAATATTTGCCCAATATTGGGATTACATTGAAAATATTTCCAATGTAATTCCAAGATATACAATATTAATTCAATATTGGACAAATATTAAATGCTAATACACTGCTCAATACAATTAGGGGATCTTGTGAGTTCTGTATGAGACAGCCATATAATTGACCAGTTTTTTTAACAAAAATGAAAGACAAGAGATTAGAAAGGAATATTATCAGGTTTACAAACTTCGGAATATGTAAATTTTGTCTGTGACGGTGAAAATTATATGCTTTAGACAAGGAGTGAAAAGCGATCTGCAGCATTCTTTATGTAGAAAGGGATTAGAAACAATTGACATGTGTTGAATTCTTCGTTGCAGTGAATACGATGTCTCAACAATATAACTTAGCCCAATCGGTAGTCTGGAGGGTCATCGGTCGTTTAGAGGCAGGCCAAATGCAACCCGTTGTAGCGGAAGCCCTCGAAGTGTCACAAAGTGTCATTTCCAGACTCTGGAATCGGTTTTTTGGAAATTGGAAATGGTAGTCGAAAACCAGGACAAGGTCGTAGACATAAAATAATAACTCGCAATATGAACGCCACTCTTACAACAGCACCTTCGGAGGACTACTGACACCAGTGTTTCAACCCAAATTGTTCGAAACCGACTCCATCGCGTTGATTTGTATGCTCGCAGACCTATGGTTTGTGTTTTTTTTTAACCGCGGGCCACCCTGCTGCCTGCAGAAGGTGGATACAAGATGCATCTCAGATGGAGACAAAATGAATGGAGCAATGTTCTCTTCTCAGACTAGTCCCACTTTAGTGTACAACTTGACAATAAACGGATTATCATTTGGAGACAATGTGGCACTCGGAATAATCCTGCATTTGTGAATGAAAGTGTCCGATTTGGAGAAGACGGAGTGATACCCTGGGCCGGTATATCTATTAATGGTCGTATCGAACTGTACATCATCACAGAAATGGGTCACTGACGGCTCAGAGATATAGGGATGGAGATCCTCAGACATTTATTATTTTCGTACACTGCAGCAATTGGGGATGAATTCATTCTCATGGATGATAACGCTAGGCCAGATCCTGCTCGGCTAGTGAACGACTTCCTTTTCGACGAAGGAATCATTCGAAGAATGGATTGACCAGCATGTTCCCCAGACATGAACCCAATCAAACATGTTTGGGACATGCTAGGAAGAAGGGTTACTAGTCCCTTATCACCCCCAGAATCAGTTCAGCAGCTGGAAACCGCTCTTTTACAGGAATTAGAGGGAAAACCCCAGTCCTTATTTGATAATCTCATTGATTCTATGCCTCACAGGTGTGCAACATTACTTTCGATCACGGGAAATCAAAACCCCTTATTAAAACTCGTTTTTATCTGACAATCACATTTTTTGCTCGTTTTTATAACATGTACAAAATGTACATTTTTACTTTCCCTACAATATACATGGTAATATATGGGAAAGTATTGGAAACATACCAAAAACCACAACTCGAATTTTCGACGGATCTACACGTTTCAAGACCTCTAGAATACGAAAAAATATCTTTAGCGTGGCGTCTGTGTGTGTGTCTGTCTGTGTGTCTGTCTGTGCAATGTATGTATCCACTCTAACTGAAAAACTAATGGGCAGAATTTCATAAAATTTGTTATGTAAGTCACTTGGGTGAGACCCTGGTGCTGATTAGTTTTTGGTAGGATTCGTAAAAACAGAATCTGCCTTTTTCTTGTTAAAAGGCCCGTAAAAATTTCATGTACTCATCCTAACTAAAATAATAATTTACCTAATTTCACAAAATTTGGTAGATAAGTTACTTGTGGGATGTTCTGGTGATAATTAGATTTTGGTATGATTCGGAAAAGAACAACCTGCTTTTTTTACGAAATGGTCTTCAAAAATTTCATGTACTCATCCTAACTAAAATAATAATTTACCTAATTTCACAAAATTTGGTAGATAAGTTACTTGTGGGATGTTCTGGTGATAATTAGATTTTGGTATGATTCGGAAAAGAACAACCTGCTTTTTTTTACGAAATGGTCTTCAAAAATTTCATGTACTCATCCTAACTAAAATAATAATTTACCTAATTTCACAAAATTTGGTAGATAAGTTACTTGTGGGATGTTCTGGTGATAATTAGATTTTGGTATGATTCGGAAAAGAACAACCTGCTTTTTTTTACGAAATGGTCTTCAAAAATTTCATGTACTCATCCTAACTAAAATAATAATTTACCTAATTTCACAAAATTTGGTAGATAAGTTACTTGTGGGATGTTCTGGTGATAATTAGATTTTGGTATGATTCGGAAAAGAACAACCTGCTTTTTTTTACGAAATGGTCTTCAAAAATTTCATGTACTCATCCTAACTAAAATAATAATTTACCTAATTTCACAAAATTTGGTAGATAAGTTACTTGTGGGATGTTCTGGTGATAATTAGATTTTGGTATGATTCGGAAAAGAACAACCTGCTTTTTTTTACGAAATGGTCTTCAAAAATTTCATGTACTCATCCTAACTAAAATAATAATTTACCTAATTTCACAAAATTTGGTAGATAAGTTACTTGTGGGATGTTCTGGTGATAATTAGATTTTGGTATGATTCGGAAAAGAACAACCTGCTTTTTTTTACGAAATGGTCTTCAAAAATTTCATGTACTCATCCTAACTAAAATAATAATTTACCTAATTTCACAAAATTTGGTAGATAAGTTACTTGTGGGATGTTCTGGTGATAATTAGATTTTGGTATGATTCGGAAAAGAACAACCTGCTTTTTTTTACGAAATGGTCTTCAAAAATTTCATGTACTCATCCTAACTAAAATAATAATTTACCTAATTTCACAAAATTTGGTAGATAAGTTACTTGTGGGATGTTCTGGTGATAATTAGATTTTGTTATGATTCGGAAAAGAACAACCTGCTTTTTTTTACGAAATGGTCTTCAAAAATTTCATGTACTCATCCTAACTAAAATAATAATTTACCTAATTTCACAAAATTTGGTAGATAAGTTACTTGTGGGATGTTCTGGTGATAATTAGATTTTGGTATGATTCGGAAAAGAACAACCTGCTTTTTTTTACGAAATGGTCTTCAAAAATTTCATGTACTCATCCTAACTAAAATAATAATTTACCTAATTTCACAAAATTTGGTAGATAAGTTACTTGTGGGATGTTCTGGTGATAATTAGATTTTGGTATGATTCGGAAAAGAACAACCTGCTTTTTTTTACGAAATGGTCTTCAAAAATTTCATGTACTCATCCTAACTAAAATAATAATTTACCTAATTTCACAAAATTTGGTAGATAAGTTACTTGTGGGATGTTCTGGTGATAATTAGATTTTGGTATGATTCGGAAAAGAACAACCTGCTTTTTTTTACGAAATGGTCTTCAAAAATTTCATGTACTCATCCTAACTAAAATAATAATTTACCTAATTTCACAAAATTTGGTAGATAAGTTACTTGTGGGATGTTCTGGTGATAATTAGATTTTGGTATGATTCGGAAAAGAACAACCTGCTTTTTTTTACGAAATGGTCTTCAAAAATTTCATGTACTCATCCTAACTAAAATAATAATTTACCTAATTTCACAAAATTTGGTAGATAAGTTACTTGTGGGATGTTCTGGTGATAATTAGATTTTGGTATGATTCGGAAAAGAACAACCTGCTTTTTTTTACGAAATGGTCTTCAAAAATTTCATGTACTCATCCTAACTAAAATAATAATTTACCTAATTTCACAAAATTTGGTAGATAAGTTACTTGTGGGATGTTCTGGTGATAATTAGATTTTGGTATGATTCGGAAAAGAACAACCTGCTTTTTTTTACGAAATGGTCTTCAAAAATTTCATGTACTCATCCTAACTAAAATAATAATTTACCTAATTTCACAAAATTTGGTAGATAAGTTACTTGTGGGATGTTCTGGTGATAATTAGATTTTGGTATGATTCGGAAAAGAACAACCTGCTTTTTTTTACGAAATGGTCTTCAAAAATTTCATGTACTCATCCTAACTAAAATAATAATTTACCTAATTTCACAAAATTTGGTAGATAAGTTACTTGTAGGATGTTCTGGTGATGATTAGATTCTGGTATGATTCGTAAAAGAACAACCTGCATCTTTTTATGAAATGGCCCGCAAAAATCGCAAAAATCTGAAAAACAAAAAAGACCACGTATGCTGAAATGTATCAATTAAATTCTTGTTTTATACGCAAATTTGACGAAGAAAAGAATATAAGACACTCCATTATACTTTAGGACTAACCGTTCTCAAAATATTTTAGATTTCTTGCATTTTTGTTACGCCTCTATCGGAAAAATGTCCAATTACCAAATAAAAACAAAAATTGAATTAAAAATGCAAATTTAGTGTTATTTGGTCTAATGAATTATTAATCTAATGAATTATTAAAGAAATAAAAAAATATGAATTTGAGTCTGCAGGGAAAGTCATGTGCTGCCCACATCAGATTTTTTGTTTTCCGACAAGAAACAAGAATAAAATTTAATTATTCCTTATTCTGTATGTGATTTTTTTTTCTAATAACTTACAACACCAATAGATATTTTATATCAGCCAACAAAATATACCAGCTAACAAAACTTTTTCTCATCCGCAGTTTATTTCCAAAATCATAATATCCCTTAATAGTTTTGAGCAGTGTAGGGTCAATCATCATCTAAGCTCTATAGTAGCCCTATAGTAGCTCTATAGCTCTATGGTAGATCTTGATACATTGATGCTTCAAAAATATTTTGGTAAAACAGAGATGGCGAATCTAATTGCCACCAAAAAAAAGCACAGCCAACCCACTTGCCAACTTGTGTTTTTACTTTACCTGCAATACATAGTGATATATAGAGAAAGTATTGGAATCGTGTTGAAAATTGCAACTTGAATTTTCGACGGATCTACACGTTGTGGGACATGTAGAACACGAAAACACTATTTTTAGCTTGACGTCTCTCTCCCTCTCTCTCTCTCTCTCTCTCTCTCCCAGTGTGTGTGTGTGTGTGTGTGTGTGTGTGTGTGTGTGTGTGTGTGTGTGTGTGCCTGTCAAATGTATGTATCCACTCTAACTCAGAAACTAATGGACCAAATTGCATAAAATTTTATAGGTTAGTCATTTATGTATGACCCTAGTGCTGATTAGATTTTGATACGATTCGGGATAAATAAACCCACCTTTTCTTGCGAAGTAGCTCGCAAAAATCTCACGTATCCACTCTATCTGAACAACTAATTGACTAAATATTACAAAATTTGGTACGTGAGTCACCTGCAAGATACCCTAGTGCTGATTAGATTTTGGTGCGATTCGAAAACAAAAAAGATGTCTGCCTTTTTTTACGAAATCGCCCACAAAAATCGAAAAAATGTAAAATAAAAGACTACGTATGCTAAAATTGTATCATTTAAATGCTTGTTTTATACGCAATTTTTGACGAGAAAAAGTATTAGACCAATCCCATTAATCTAAGTCTAACCGTTTTCGAGATATTTGAATTTTTTCGCATTTTTGTTGTGCCGCCTCTGAAAAATGTCCAGTTACCAAATAAAAACAAAAATTGACTTAAAAGTGCAAATTCAGTGTTATTTTATGCAATTAAACTCAATTTAATGAAATATTAAAGAAACAAAGAAACAATGAATTTGAGTCTGCAGGGAAAGTCATGTGCTGCTCACATCAGATTTTTTTTTATGTGTCATTATAATGAATGTATGCGTGTACACAAGTTTAATAACAAAAATGTAGCAGAAATCATAACTATTAAAAAACCAATGATAAATAATCATGTAACCTAATTAGAATTCGGTTTTTTAAGCGAATTTCTTTGCTTTCAGTGTTTGTCGATGATTCATGCAAGTTGATAGTTAAAAGCAACAAATTAAAAATCTTCTTCATGAAGTGCTATTCCCGTGTTCAAAAGTAGCAAGCATAAATAATTACAATCAATCAAGCTTTACTTTTCGTGTCCATCCAGTTTATTCTGCCGTCATAAAGAAGATAGATTACATTTTTCCCTTACATGTCTTTGAATAATCATTAACCCAGGGATGTGTGAACTTTCACCTTCAAGGAGCACCCGCATATAAAGAACTTTTCATGAAGATATTAGGTAAAACAATTAGTAAAGTACACGTTCTGTCTTATTAAATATTCGTAGGAAGACTAAGATGTTTACGATCACTAAGACCTTTCCATTGGTCAAAAGTTGTATATTAATAAAAGTATGTATATACGATTGATTCTATAAATACGAGAATATTTGGAGTATCAAAATTTAAAAATTTTTAGTGTGTGAATTAAAAAAAAAATTATTAAAATTGTTCAAGATTTACTATTTATTAATAAGATTATTAATTAATAAGACATCAGAAGAACTTAAATATTAGTTTTTCTTAATATTTTTGCATTTGTTGTAATGGCATTTAAATGACATTTACTGACATGTGAAATGGCAAGACATAATTTGCAAATAATGTACAGCAAGAATTACTATGCTAACTGATGAGTTGAGTACCCGTGAAAATTTAAGAGAAAATTTTTATTCACTGAAAGTTAATACATGCAAAAGATCTTTAAGTTTTTTTTTTTTGTGTGTGTGTGTCAAAGATATCTTCAAAAGGAATATTTTTAGTATAAATATTGAAAACGATTAAGGTAAATAATACCTTAGTTGTTTTACTAAGGTATTATTTGCTTTAGTAAATCGATTCTAAATCATATCATCAAATTAGTTTTGATATTCTTTTAAGTGATCGGAAAATAATGGCGAAAACGGTAAGTAACGGTTAGGCCTAAATGTACGCTAAAATAATGGCAGAAGTGCTAAGGCCTAACCGTACTCTTACGGAGAATCTTCAGTGAACAAACATATGGAATTTGCTCTGGTTTAAATGTTATAAAAAAAGACAAAAATATTGTTTATAAAGCGTTATTAATGCAAAAAGGTATTTTAAAATAACGCAAATTCTTACATTATTAAAAGCGAATAACGTAAACAAACCTAAATCGTCGAACATGTGCATATGTTTGTCGCCATTCGGTAAAAGATCATAAAATGCGCAAATTACTCACACTCGAAATTATATTATTTGATTTTAATTAAAACAACATGTTGTTTTAATCGTTCCTAATATAAGAGGGATAAAAGTTTAAAGCTTAAAATTACTTTAATCAAATAAATAAGTATTTTTCAGCTTAGAGTCTGGAGCATATGGAAGACAAAATATAGTGAACAGCCCAGTCCGAAAGCTTTTTACGCTTAACTTCAGTCAAATACCTCCAAATATGGAGGGTTTATAAAAGTGGATGCTTAATCCATTTTATGTTCAAATTGTACCTGCGTTTTATATGTATGTTTTATAATAAGGAATGAAAAAACGTGCGTTGAAAATGAAGTAAAATTCGTGGCTAATCACAAAAAACTTTGAAAATCAGCAAAATGCAACTCAATTCTACAACAACAATTTGTCATGCTCGTTTTCTAGCAGTGTTATCAGTTCTAAAAATTTCCCTTTCCTTTAGAAAAAATCTGATGTGGGTAACACATGACTTTCCTTATATAATGCAATGAATTTACTACTTTCACAGTTAAAAAAAATGTTATTCTTATAGTAGATACTTATATTCCTTCCAAGATATTGAATTTTCTTCAATTAGTCGTCATTTTCATTGATTTAGCAGCGTTTTTATCCATTTGGCGAGATTTTTGTTAATTTGGCAACAATTAAAAATGTCGCCAAGTTGGCGACATTCCGCCAAATTCGTCGTCAAAATCTCGCCAAGCGTTATGGACGGAGAAATAAGTTATTCTTACAGCAGATAAATGACTATTGGCGTTCAAATACAAAAGCATTACTCAAAGTATTTTTTTCCATGAATGGAATGAGATAGATCCACGAGAATGATGTCACCCAATTTATCGCATGGTATTACATATGAAAAGTGAACATGTTTCTCAATAGGAAATATTTTTTTTTATTTTATATAACTTTTTGATAATTTTTTTCGAAAAATGTGCAATATCTCGAGAACGACTCATGTTAGCGTTCTAAAATTTATGTCAATCGTTTTCTAATGAAAAATTACATACGAAATGTCTATTTACGTAACTTTATTAGCGGTTTTGATTTTTTGACGATTTTTTCAAAATTTCACTCGAAAATTTAGGGGGGGGGGTCTGAACATTCGATTGCGTATAAAAACAATAGGCTTCCAGTGTTTACAGATTGTGATTTTTCTACCAAATTTTGTTCGAATCGGTCCATTCGTTCGTCAGTTATCTTCTCACAGACTCACTGACACACACACACACACACATACTTTCACACACGCACACACACACAGGCATCACTTCAAAAATGTTCGATTCGTGATCAGGGATGCTTAAAACGTGCTCTCCCGTCGAAAACTCGAATTCGAATTTTCAACCCCGTCACAATACTTTCCTTCTACATTATGTATATAAGGAAAGTAAAAATTCCCTGCTTTCCAGTCATTCAGATGACCAAACATTCTTTGGACTGAACTCAAGTTCATTTCCTTGGGGGAATTTTAATTTCATTATAGTTTTTAGAGATTAACATTCTTCACACAGATATATTCATTGGTAGAAAAAAATTGTAAAAGAAACAACTTTCTGTCTTTAAAATGAATCCCCCAGATTGTACAAACCATAGGTATGGGACGGAACATGTGGAGAACATTTTATTAAACTAATTTTTTATTGTCGAAAGTCACAATTATAGTACAAAAAGCAGGGAAATAGTTTAAAAAGCTTTTTATAAAATTCAAATAAAAATATATCACTGCAGAACGCAAATATTTCCATATTAAGAATCACCTGCACATACTTTCTTTACAATTCTTTGGATTTTAAAGCAATTTAGCAATTTTCCGTGAAAATTTCAAAAAGACCCAGTACTGATCCACAGACCAACGGTTGAGAAACTCGGGAATAAACAGTTCTTGGGGTAAATGACTTTTGACCAGATGCTGCACTTTAAAGCGGTTCCAAAATCGGTGAGAGATTGTATGCGTAGATATCATATATAATCGCCCTAATAATCCTATATCTCCTGTAGGATATCTGCGCTTGTATGCGTAGATAACCTATATAATCTTCCTAATAATCCTATGTCTCCTGTAGGATATCTACGTTTGCATGTATGTGGGAGGAGGGGGGTAAAGTTCCGAAATATACAAGCTGGCGCATAAGCGGCCCCCTTTACTCCCAGTCGAAGCAATGGCTGTGATTGGTGAAAAGAGTGATACTTTCTATTATTCCTTTTCTCGGGGATCTTGAAGAAATCTGAACATTCTAGGCTTCTTTCTTGAATAATTGATACAATAGTAGAAGTACACATTTTGCAGCTAAATTACGTATCAAATTGCAGCCATGTAAGATGCGCGTACCATTGAAATAGCACAACCAGACGACAATTGACTGAATCAGTGAATTCATGAAGGTGGCGTCAGCCTATATATTTTAGGGGAAACTGAAGCAGAGAGAATTGCCGAGACCTGGAAGTTCAAGACGATGGTAACCCGTCATATGCTGCCATCTGCGATCAAATATGCTAAATAAATAAAACCGCTAATCGTCGTCTTTCCGTGCCAAGTCCACTATTGGTGAAATCGACTGTGAACCTGTGTTTTTATCTGAAATGTGAATGTTGTGGTAATTTCTACACCAGTTTTATTTACTTGTTAATGGGAAAGTACTTTATTAAAATATTTGTAACCCATATTGAATATGTTAATATTTTATTTTCAATATTAACGTCTGTTTTCAGTAAAAATTACATCAAACACATTAACATGCAGGATCGTAGCGTTTTTTGTAAAATATAGCCAATTGGGAAGAAAAAAGAACATATCAAAAGGACCTTATGAAAGCACCTTATATGAATTCTGAGTGCTCTATCACTAAAGATGAAACAGAAAAATCTTCAAATCATAAGTTCTAGGTGACAAGCAATGACATTCCACCACTATATGTCTGAAGGTTAAATAAAATCCAAAATCTCAAAAACAAACTCTGAAAGCAGAAAAATTGACAAGTTATCCATTTTGTCCCATGGTAAACTCATGCTCTTGAGACACAAAATACCATAACGTAACTCCTGGTCTTAAAACCAAATTATTGGAGCATGAGTTTACCATGGGAGACATTAACATGCAGGACATATAAGCAATCCATCTTAGCAAAATTTAATTAAGATGGGGGGGGGGGGGAAATCTCGTATAAAGAGGGAAAAAAAGCAGCGAACCAACAAGGTCTTCTGCGTTCCACTTTATACGGCAGATAAGACTATTTACACTACATCAAATTTCATTTGTTTTGCAGAGGAATAAAAGAAAATTATCAAAAATATTAATTCCATAGTAGAGGTAATATAACAAAGTATTGCATTGTTGCTTTATTTTATTTTTACTGCTGTTCATTTGAGATATAATTTGATTTTCCTTACTAAGTATTCTCTGCCACAGTATGCCCTATACAGTGCCTTCTACTCGCAGCCGTACTCCCACACGTTTAAAAACGGTTCCTACAGATTTAAAGACCAGAAAATGAACACGAAAACCAGCGAATGAAAGAGAAGACCAGATAAATTTGGCCACAGTTGAGTTTTGCAGCTTAAGAAAACTATCTAATGTGTAGACACTCATTTTCTGCATTTTCGGACATAGTGACTTTTCCTTGTATGCCCACGATATGAAAAAACTCACCAGTTCACGTGCTTGATAGGGAAAAAAAACCTCCTATTGACTGTCCATTAACGATCAAACCACAACAACATATCATGCAATATGCAAAACCTGGCATAAAATGTAATCAGGACAGCAATCAATGCTGAATTAATTCCGGGCGCTGCCGTGAAAAATGCGCTGCTTAGACTTAATTAAATCTGCCAGAGAAACAATTAATTAACACTTACGGACTTAACGCACGGCCACGTTTTTCAATAACATAGTAACAAAACAATCGATCGAGCCGCAAGTCTCCGCCCCTTTTCTACATAAGGATCGAAAAACAGGAGAGATTTTTCTTGGCATAGGCGTATCAAAGCTGCCAAAATCTGAAACATGATTAGATCTCCCCCCCCCCCCCCCTTTCATTTCTTTTTATTTTCGCCTCCAAAGCGATTTTTAAAGATAATTATTAATGAAGTTAAGCTCACGGCTAACACTGCCCGGTTGTAGTTAATAAGCTTGTTGCAGGAAATTTCGCTGCAATCGTTCTAATAGGAAGAATTGCGTTTTTGTGTTATGGTTTTGGCAACGATTCATTACCGTTCAATCGACTCTCGTGATAACATTTAAGCTGGGTGAAAGGGAAAAGAGATTATTCAGTCTGAAATAATCGATTGGTACCTTCCTTCTGCTGTCAGCCATCTATCTTATGCAATTGAAATTTAAAACAGTGGAGGAATCAATTAACATATGCATTATAATCTAAAAGCATTTTGTTTTTAGTTCTTAATTTCATATAATAAATACTGGTTTATATGTTAACGGAAATGAAGTTCTATTGTAAAATTTGTTGGTGTAAGTCTCTGCTCAACATTTTCATACTTTTATATTCCATACTGTTTAATTAATATTCCATCAGAAATAGCATCATGATGCAAAATTATCTGCAGTGTAAGCTTCCCCACGATTTTCTCATACATTTATATTCCACACTGTTCAGATCCATTTTCTTACTATGAACGACATCATCTCTCTATCTCCCCATAATTAAAAACAAGAAAGATCAATCATGCATAAGCATTGATTATGAAACACTTTCCAACTGAAATGTAATTTCATTTAAAAATTTCTAAAATGTGATTCATTCAGTGGTAATATCTTTTACATTATCACAGTAGTACAGTAATTTATTATACTTAAATATTTAAAACTGTATCGAAATATAAATCATTCGATTCTTTATGCAAAATCAATGAATATTTCATTCATATAACTTGTATTCCAGACTCCAGAGCTAAATAATTTTGTGTGAAAAAAATTCAGCAATTCTTATGTAATTCATCTTACAATCGCTTGAGATATTTGCATTCTGCATATGTTAAAATTAGGCTTCCTTGAAGAAATAATAAAAGTTTAGGGATCATTTAAAATCACAACTATTGTAATTGCATAGACACGGAATTTAGATACACAGATAATACACAGATAATATATATGTGTATGTGTATGTACTCAAAGTATTGGAATCGTGCCGAAGATCGGAACTCGAATTTTCAAAGGATCTACACGTTTTGGGACTTCTAGAACACGAAAAAACTACTTTTAGGAAGACGTCTGTGTGTGTAAGGGTGTATCTGTGTATGTTTCTGTGTGTCTGTGTGGATATTACATCCACTCTAATTGAAAAACTAATGGACCGAATTTCATACAATTTGGTAGGTATGTTTTTTGTGGGAAATCCTGATGTTCATTAGATTATAGTACGATTCGTAATAAAAGAATCTGCCTTCTTTGCGAAATGGCCGCAGAAATTGCCTTTATCCACTCTAGCTAAAAACTAATGAGCCAAATCTAACAAAATTTGGAGTATAATATTTCAATAACCTACAAGTGATTTATATACCAAATTTAACAAAATTTTGTATATAAATCATTTGTAGGTTATTCTACTACGATTCGGGAAAAAGGAACGGGCTATTTTTACGAAATGGCCAGCAAAAATCGTTATATATAAAAATAAAAGACTACGTGTGCTCAATTATATCAATTAAATTCCTATTTTATATGTGATTTTTGACAACAAAAAGAATAAGACTAACCCCATTACTCTAGGACTAGCCGTTCTTGAGATATTCTAGTTTTTTCGCGTTTTCGCTACGCCACCTTTGACAATAAGTCCAGCTATCAAATGAGAACCAAATTTAAGTTTAACGTGTAAATTCAATGTCATTTAAAATACTTATGTTGTGCAGATAAACTCAAATTATCATTGAATAAATAAAGAGAACGAATATGAGTCTGCAGAGAAAGACATGTGCTGTCCACATCAGAATTTTTAACAATATTACACCAATGATTTATAGAAGTGAACGGGGATTATTTTCAGGCCATTTCGAAAAAAATGTATGATCTATATTTAAAGATCCATCAAATTTTTGTCGAATAAAATGTTCAACAAATTTAAGCTGTGTACCAAATTTTAACTCTCTAGGACGTAGGAAAGTGCATTTAAAATGCCATCAATTAAATTTATCATGAAGAGCTATATAAAATTTAAAAAAAATGAAAAATTGTTATCTACCAAATTTATTTTAAAATATGAAGCCACTCCCATATGCAAAACGTTTAAACAAATGGAGAGATATTTATTATATAATATCTCTCTCTTTTCTTTCTGGAAGATATCCCAAAGTCAGAATTTAATTGAATTTGTTTTTTTCCCTATATTAAATAATTTTTTTAATTAAAAAACTACTTAACATATTTTACTGAATTTTTTTTTATATATTCTATGGGATAATGTGAATATTTCCTAAAAATTTCGAAGCAATTCGTGAATTTTAAATTTACTTAAAAAATGTTTGAAAAATTAGGTCCCATAGGGTTCAATGTATTTCATTTTTTCAACCCGGGTTCAATAAAAAACTAATTGGGTGATATTATTTATTTATATTCCCATAGGTCCTACAGACCGTCTGAACAACATACTAAAATTTCATTTTGATAAACTCATTTTTACGGCAGTTATCGTGCTAACGGACAGACAGACAGACAGACAGACAGACAGACAGAATGAACAAAGTCATAAACACTTTTCAACTTTGTTGTAAAGTGTTAATAAGAATGATCAATCATGCATAAAGCATTGATTAAGAAACACTTTCCAACTGAAATGCAAAATGCGATACATTCAGCGGTGATATTTTTTTAAATATCACAGAACTACGATAATTTATTTTACTTGAAATCTTAAAACTTCATCGAAAAAAAATGAACTTTATTCAAATGACGTCTTCGAAATGTAAATCGTCTGGTTCTCTATGTAAAAGCAACAGATATTTCATTCGTACACTTTTATTCCAGACTCCAAAGTTAAATAATTTTGAGAGAAAAAATTTAAGCTATTCTTATGCAACTCATCTTTACAATGACTTGTTTATATTCTGCATCCATTAAAATATTAAAGTTATTCTTTGTTGTTGAAATAATCAAAGTTTGATGATCATTTAAACTCAAAAATATTTAATTGCGCTGGCGCAAAATATCGATGCAAGAAAATAACTCAATAAAGCTGCTTTAGGAAGGATGCGACACAAAATATAAATTAAAAAAAACTTTAAGAATCACGAATTTTGCTCTGGGAAAAAATATGGATGCCATATTTTATTTTGAAGTAGGTCACGTGATCGCTTTATATAATATGGGTGTAACTATTACTTAAATTTTTATTTAAAAAACTACCGAGCATATTTTGCTGCGATTTTTTTATACATATTTATAGGATAATTTAATATTTCCTAAAACTTTCAAAGCAATTTGTGAATTTTAAATTCACTTAAAAAATGTTTGTAAAATTAGGTCCCATAGGGTTCAATGTATTTCAATTTTTAAATCCGTGTTCAATCCAAAACTAATTGGGTGATATTATTCATTTACATTCCCATATGTCCCACAGACCGCCTGAACAACATACTAAAATTTCATTTTGTAAAGTCATTTTTACGGCAGTCATCGTGCGAACGAACAGACAGGCAGACAGAATGAACAAACTCATAAACATTTTTCAACTATGTTGTAAAGTGTGACAAAGGAGCTGATACCACAGCCGCTGCCGCCTTTCGACAAATTTCGTGTCCCTCAAGTCTATCTGCCTCGTACCACAAAAACTATAGCATAGAAAAATATTAAATTTGATACATTTATAGAAGAATATTAGGGAAATACACTGAAGTAAACAGGTTTTCGATTCAAACTTTGGTCTAAAAGATCTTTAATGTCAAAATTAAAGGAAGATTATTTGAGCTGCAAGTTCGCGTCCTGGAAAAACTGGCAATAGCAAGACAACGAAATTTTTAAGTCATGTACCTACATGGGTGAATTTTTTAAAGACGAATCTTTTATCTTAAATTTCGAATTTAGTTTACGAAATATTCTATTTTTTTTATCCACCTCTGAAGTGAAACCTTCAGTATTGGCAAAAATATTTGGCATTCCGATTGACATTTGGTCTCAAATATTGGTCAATCCGATTAGGAGTACGAGGGCGGTCATATATGCCGGCCGGGTTAAAGGAGCACACGAAGCCAGCTCCGGAAGTTAGTGAATATAAAAAATCAAGGGGTGGACCTCCAACACTGTTATGATTCTTTCAACTGAATGCCTATAGGGAGGCGGATTCTATATGAGAAATAGAAAGATGACCGAAACTCACTGAGTATGATTCCAAAAATTGAAAATTATTAAATATAGGAAAAATTTCAATAAAATTGAGTTATAAGCATACATTGTGAGTAGACAGTGATAATTCGGCTTACAAAGGAATCAAACTGTACCAGTGATGACAGATTTTAAAAACATATTTATGATTGGGCAAATATCACAGAAGTGTTTACACCCAAAAATGACTATCCCAGAAAACATGTTAAGCTATTGAGAAATGAATATACGTGACGTCAGACGATGTCTTTACAATCTGGTCATCAGGCCAATCAACGAAGGACATATTACTGACCCGCAGCGTTAATGAACGGTGCATAAATCGTATCGTTAGCATACGGATATGGCGATCCAACTCACCCGAATATTCGAATCCGAGTCTGCCGAATATTCAATAGCGTTTAAAATATCTAGAAGGCTCCATTCTTCACTTATTGTAACAATAGTATCAAAGTACTTTCGAAACGGTTTTTTTTTTCTTTCTTAAAATATCGCATCCACAGACTCAAAGAAACATACACATACACACACACACAGCCATCATCTCAGAAATTTTCCATTCCAGATGTTTAAAATATGCTCTCCTGTCAAAAACTTGAATTTGTATTTTCGACCCAGTCACAATATATACTTTCCCTATAAAATATAATTATACTACGTATGTAGGGAAAGTAAAAATTCGTAGAAAGGGGTGATTTTCTCTTAAAGCGGCGTTTCGGCGCTGACAGTATGAAAACCTGATTAGCTTCTTTCTCCCATTTTACTTCATTTTATTCACCTCCTTCTCCATGTGGTTAATGACAAATCTGACCTTACGACCAACACAGACCAACTGCGGTTAATAGGGTTGTAACAGGAAATTCTTGTGGCTATCTTGAGCGGCATGTGATAAAAAATAATAATTGTGTTTGATTTTGGCAGCCATCCATTATTATTAAACGCACTTCTCTCATTCATTGATTATGTTAGCGGCATAATTCAATTTAGTCGTGATGAGCTTGTAATTGACAATTATTATACATAAATTTATTACTGCTGCATACTGTGGCATGCATATTCAGGTTTTAACGTGTACTGATTTCAAATGATTAAACGTAATTCATTTGTTTGAGATGTGATGCAATCGTGCTCAACTGAGCAAAAGATCAAATGTTGCGGTTTGTCCATTATGAGTAGTCTTAATGCATTTACGAGAAAAAGCCTTAGGTTTTCTACTTTTACAGTAACCAATGTAATAAAATATCGGTCGTTTCATATGATAAAATTCCTTTGTACCAAACCGCAGAAAAATTAAAAAATATGAAAAATGGCTAATAATCTTACATTGGTCCTCTTGGAACTAAAAATCCGAGGAGGCAAGGAATTGGCAAAAATTCCTGAAAGTAAAATTCATATACAACAATTAACTGGAATGTGAGTGACTCTACTCGACTTTCTCATACTAGAATCTATTTTTAGTAGATGTTTTTTTTTTTTCAAATTTTACAAGAAACATTTTGAAAAATCTATACTACGCACAGTCAATTTTGTATGACTTTGGTATTCGCATTGTAACTTAGAATGATGAAGTTGTGTCAATTATGTATCTTACCATAAACCCACATCATCTGTCACAAAACGAAACAAATGTGACCGAAAACAAATAAACTTATTGAACTTGTGAGGTCTGAATAACCTTTCGATTATTATTTCCCTCAGTTTGCGTTATACTCGTAATTAATGTTTCTTTAAACTAACCATCCTAACTGATTCCGTTGTTAGAAGAATCACCGATCTAATCAGCATTTTCTGCGTTCCTACGGTTGAACAGGAATATATTTCGGATCGTGAGGTTTTCAGTGTTCTTGAAATAAAAGAAGAGTTCTTGAGTACACGGTGACGGATTCGAGTAGTGAGTGGAAGGAAATCCCATTCGATACAAAGATGACTAGGAGGAGTCTAGTATTCGGGGTGTGGCAGCAAAACGGGGGCGAAGTGATAGAATGCCGCGGTAGGCATATAAGCTTTGTAAATGTGTATCCATGTAAGCATTATCACCATACCCCGTAAAGTTATAAGTTTATATGATATATTTGTATTATCATTATGACAGCGATAAATACAAGTGGTTAGTAATGTATCCAGTTTAGAAATATAGCAGATGTTTTAGTAAGAATCGAAAGTGCATATATAGTATATTAGTATAGTACGGATATTATGTTTAGGAAAGGGCCAATGGTCTTTACAAACTTCATTGGGATTTTATCGTACAAGACATTATTCACGCAAAGCCATTACGACATCATTGGACTGGAGCCACCGCTGATTTTTAACTTTCTCATACTATGTAATATAGTATAAAGTGGAATTCGAGATTTTGATGCCAATATGTTTTAAGCCCTCTTGAACACGTTTTGACTGTTTTTGGAGTGATGTCCACCTGTGGTTGATTTCTTGTGCACAGTAGTCACAATTTTCACGATTTTCACGAAACTTTATATCCGGTGTTGTTATAGAAAAACTAGAACTAGATAGAATTCGTTTTAAATTCGAGGGAAAACTTCGAAATTTGATATTTTTTTTAACATGGCAACACAGGGCAAAATTTGGCATAATCATGCATAAAAGGTTTTATTTATGGCTCAATGATCACGATACTTAGTTTCACTCATTGTTGTGAAAAATAGCCGCGATACAAGCTATTTTTCACCCATTGGGGGACAACTTACCCCCCCCCTCCCCCCCCCCCCCACCTTTCCCCGAGGGGATACATTGTCAAATATGGTATCAATCGAAAGATTTTTTGAAGCTCTTTAATGTGAACGGCAATACGCTATATAATCATATGGATTCATGATACCGATTTTTCAAACTTTTTCTTGTAAAATATGTAAACAAGAAAGATCAATCATGCATAAAGCACTGATTATGAAACACTTTCCAACTTCAATGCAATTTTATTTAAACATATCTAAAATGCGATGCATTCCTCGGTAATATTTTTAAAATTATCACAATACTACATTCATTTATTATATTTGAAAACTTAAAACTTCATCGAAAAAAATGAACTTCATTCAAATGACGGCATAGAAATATAAATTGCTTGGTTTAAACATCTCTAAAATGCGATACATTCTTCGGTAATATTTTTAAAATTATCATAATGCTACAATAATTTATTATATTTGAAAACTCCATCGAAAACAAATGAAATTTATTCAAATGAAGTCATCGAAATATAACACGCCTGGGTACGGTCCCTGTGGATGCCTCCCCCACTGGGTTCCGGTCTAAATTGGGTGGCACTTCCCGGCCGTCCATACAGTTACCTTACACCTTTCTGGTAGGTCGGACGGTCTGGGTCTCAACAACAACAACGCCTGGGTCTCATAAACTTTTTTCCATTCATTTCATTCATCACAATACTATAATAATTTATTTTATTTAAGAACTTAAGACCATGGAGGTACAAGTAATTAAATTCGATGCTTAAAACTTCATCGAAAAAATCGTCTGCTTCTCTGTGTAAAATCAAAGAACATTTCATTCATATCAGCTATATTGCAGACCCATGCGCTAAATAAATTTTGCGTTAAAGAAATGCAACAATTCTTATACAACTCATTCTACATCTTTCGGTATTTACATTCCCCATAAGTGAAAATTAGGTTTCGTTGTAGAAATAATCAAAGTTGGATGATCATTTAAACTCAAATATATTGTAATTGCGTTGTTTCAGTATGTAGATGCACAGAATTTAAACAATAATAAAGGGGTTTTATGACGGATACAACACTAAATATGAATTAAAAAGAACTTTAAAAATCACGATTTTGACACAAGATGGATACCATATTTTATTTTGAAGTGGGTCATGTGATCTTTTCATGTAATGGTCACGTGATCTCTTCATATAAAAGATGTAATTATTATTTTAATTTTTATTTAAAAACTACTGAATATATTTTGCTGAATTTTTTTTTATATATTTTATGGGATGATTTGAATATTTCCTAAAACTTTCGAAGCAATTTGTGAATTTTAAATCCGCTTAAAAAATGTTTGAAATATTAGGTCCTATAGGGTTCAATGTATTTCATTTTTTCAATCCAATACTAATTGGGTGACATTATTCATTTATATTCCCATAGGTCCCACAGACCGTCTGAACAACATACTAAAATTTCATTTTGATAAAGTCATTTTTACGGCAGTTATCCTGCTAATGGACAGACAGACAGACAGAATGATTGAACAAAGTCATAAACACTTTTCAACTTTGTTGTAAAGTCATAAACACTTTTCAGCTTTGTTGTAAAGTCATAAACACTTTTCTACTTTGTTGTAAAGTGTTAATAAAAAATATGAAGAATGTGAATAGTTACAGATTACGATGGTGAGGACATCTATAGTGTTTATCGAAACAATATTACTTATAGTTCTACACAATTTGCGTGATATAAAAATGAATTTTCACATTTTTGGAAAAACCTAGCAATTATACAGGATGGTAATCACCCACATAATAACGCTACCAGACAATTCCTCGTGTAAAAGCCATCCCGAAATTTGGACTTTGCATTCCGAAGAAACACGAGCCTATATTTAATTACTTCACATCCAGTGATACAAATTATCGATGAAAAGCGACGTAGACGGCTATAAAGACGTACGTATAACAAGCCAATCAACGTCAAAAAAATGTCCCAATGCAGTTTGGGCTTAGCTGCAACCGTCGCCAACCATATTTATACCAACTTGCAGTATAGCTCAAGCCTAAAACTGTTTTACGTGGCTACGTCCTGTTAATTTGTAAACCCACTTTGTGCCACATTTTCTAGCGTTGATTGGCTTGTGATATGTACGTCTGTATAGCCATCCATGTTACTGCTCGTTGTGAATTTGCATTACCGGAAGTGAAGTAACGAGACTTAGGCACGTGTATCTTTGGAATGCGACGTCCAATCGAAATATGGACAATTCTTTTTCTAGTTGCTCTTCCTCGACGAATCTTTCGATAAGTTTGTTGAACGGGTGGTTTTATGGATATGACCATCCTGTATAAGGGAGTCTGAATGGACATCTGATGTCTTGATACACAAACCAGATCCTTTAGCACTAATAGGCGGCAGAATCACAACAAACAAGGTCAGGATCACAGCAGACAAATGGATGAGCGTCTATACCAGAATCAAAACTATCTCACATGGCAAACAGATTCATTTATGGCAAATATATACATGCAAGCACTTTTATACCACGACCAAGAAACAACTGATGTTTTATAATAAGGCAGTACCTATGTTCAGAGGCAAACTTAGCCCAAGAGACTTTACTAAAAGTCGTAGGACGAACGTCTGGCTGAGAACATATCAGATTGCTCGAATCTTCAATTGAGAGGAAATATTTTGTTTGAGTTGGCTATGAATTGAAATCACTCTGAAAATAAAAACTTAACTGCTGCACAAAGTTTTTGATGAAAAACAATTGTTTACAAAGATGCATACATTTTAAATTAAAGGTATCAATATTTTTGAAAACAAAACTAGCTTCCTTCGTCAAAATTTAAGAAAGGGAGCTATTTATTACACCATGTACTTTGAAACTATCTATTACACCCTCATTGAAACGATACACAAAAATGTTGCCAAAACAAATTTTAGAAAAATCAGCTCTAAAATCTTAGTAGTAAACAGTGGCCGACGTGGTGGTCGAACGGTCAAAGGCAAGGGTTTCCTCGTACTCGTGCGACCGCCGGGTTGTGGGTTCGAGTCCCACTTCAGTCATGGATGTTTGTGTTGTTGGGCGCAATGTGTTCCCACCCCCACTGCTGCGCTGGAGCAACGTCAATGACGGCTAAGAAGTTCATCGTTCTGGCCGATGTATAGGCGAAGATGAAAGAGTCAATGCCTGGCCATTGGGGGAAAAAAATCTTAGTACTAAACAGTGAGCTCAAACAGTACAAGGCACAAGAAATTTGCTTACACGGTTACAAAAATATATCTTAATGTAATATTAAGTAGCATAAGTAAAACTCAAACTGCTACTGAAACTTGGCGAAGTTTATAAAGCTTCTATAAAAGTATACTTCTAAGAAGTTTATAAAACTCTAAATGAAGTTTATAAAACTTCATTATAGAGAAGCATAAAACACAAAGTAATGATGTCTGATACCATTGCTTTTGTGTTCTATGCTGCTTTATATTTATTTAATTTTTATAAACCTATTAAGCAGTATGTAACAAATGAATAATGGAAATAAATAAAAATAAAGACTAGCATTAAAAATTTCATTTACAGATATGGTGATAGAAAGCGAATATTTTGAATTCCTTTCTATTCGAACACTATGTTTCTTTACTTCTAGAGATTTTCATTTGTTTGCCTTTTTAACACTTTACAACATAGTTGAAAAATGTTTATGGTTTTGTTCATTCTGTCTGTCTGCCTGTTAGCACGATAACTGCCGTAAAAATGACTTTATCAAAATGAAATTTTAGTATGTTTTTCAGACGGTCTGTGGGACCTATGGGAATTTAAATGAATAAAATCCCCCAATTAGTTTTGGATTGAACCCGAGTTGAAAAAATGAAATACATTGAACCCTATAAGACCTAATTTTTCAAACATTTTTTAAGCGAATTTAAAATTCACAAATTGCTTCGATGGTTTTAGGAAATATTCAAATTATCCCATAAAATATATAAAAAAAATTTCAGTAAAATATGTTAGGTAGTTTTTTAAATAAAATTTATTTAATACAGGGAGAAAAACAAATTAAATTAAATTCTGACTCTTGCTATATCCTCCAGGAAGAAAAAAGACATATATTTTATAGTAAATATCTTCCCAAGAGTTTAATTATTTTATATATAAGAGAGGTTTCACATTTTAAAATAAATATGGCAGATAACAATTTTTCAAATTTTTTTTAATTTTATATAACTCTTCATGATTGATGGTCGTCTGTCTCTCTGTCATTTTATACTTATTTGATGGCATTTTTAATGCACCTTCATACGTCCTAGAGAGTTGAACTTTGGTACACAGCTTAAATTTGTAGAACATTTTATTCTACAAAAATTTGGTGGATCCTCAAATATAGATCCTACATTTTTTTCGAAATGGCCTGCAAATAATCCCCGTTCACTTCTATGAATCATTGTTGATTGTTAAAAATTCTGATGTAGGCAACACATGACTTTCTCCGCAGACTCATATTCACGTTATCTTTATTTCTTCAATAATAATTTAAGTTTATCTGCACAAAATAACACCCATAAGTATTTTAAATGACACTGAATTTGCACGTTAAACTTAAATTTGGTTCTCATTTGCTAGTGGACTTATTGTGAAAAGTGGAGTAGCGAAATTGCGAAAAAACTAAAATATCTCAAGAACGGCTAGTCCTAGAGTAATGGGGTTAGTCTTATTCTTTTTGTTGTCAAAAATCACGTATAAAATAAGCATTTAATTGATATAATTGAGCACACGTAGATTTTTATTTTTGGATTTAACGATTTTTGCAGACCATTTCGCAAAAACAGCCCGTTCCTTTTTCCCGAATCGTACCAGAATAACCTACAAGTGATTTATATACCAAATTTTGTTAAATTTGGTCCATTAGTTTTTAGCTAGAGTAGATAAAGGCAATTTTTGCCGGCCATTTTGCAAAGAAGGCAGATTCTTTTATCACGAATCGCACTAAAATTCAATGAACATCAGGGTTTTCCACAAAAAACTTACCTACCAAATTTTATAAAATTCGGTCCATTAGTTTTTCATTTAGAGTGGATACAATATCCTCACAGACACACAGAAACATACCCAGATACACCCTTACGCACACAGACGTCTCCTTAAAAATAGTTTTTTCGTGTTCTAGAAGTCCGAAAACTTGTAGATCCTTAGAAAATTCGAGTTTCGGTCTTGGCACTATTCCAATACTTTGAATACATACACTGACACACTCACTTATATTATCTGTGTATCTGTGTATTATCTGTGTATCTTAATTCCGTGCCTACGCAATTACAATAGTTGTGATTTTAAATGATCCCTAAACTTTTATTATTTCTACAACGAAGCCTAATTTTAACTTATGCAGAATGCAAATATCTCAAGCGATTGTAAGGTGAGTTGTATAAGAATTGCTGAATTCTTAAGTTCTTTTAAATTTATATTTAGTGTTGCATCTGTCGTAAAACCGCTTTACTGTTGCGTATTTTCTGTACATCTATATATTCCATGCTAACGCAGTTACAATGTTTTTGAGTTTAAATGATCATCAAACTTTGATTATTTCTACAATGAAGCTTAATTTTAACTTAAGCAGAATGCAAATATCTCAAGCGATTGTAAGGTGAGTTGTATAAGAATTGTTGAATTTTTTTCACGCAAAATTATTTAGCTCTGGAGTCTGGAATACAAGTTATATGAATGGAATATTTATTTATTTTGCATAGAGAATCAGACGATTTATATTTGGATGAAGTTTTAAATATTTAAGTATAATAAATTACTGCAGAATGTGATAATGTAAAAGATATCACCACTGAATGTATCACATTTTAGAGATTTTTAAATGAAATTGCATTTTAGTTGGAAAGTGTTTCATAATTAATGCTTATGCATGATTGATCTTTCTTGTTATCTTCTGCTTCGGCAACATTCTTAAGGTGACGCTTTAACAAGGGCTGACTGTATATGAATCATAATTATAATTCTTCATGTAACAATACATATTGCAAATTATTGAATTCTAAGAATTTTCATGAGATTTACGAAGTTCCATACAAATATATACTTGTTCTAAAGAAAAAATTATTCTATGAAATAAAACTGAGAACAACAATAAAAGTAATCCCCTGATAGCAACAACGACCGGAACATTGATTAACCCGCAAACAATTTTCCCAGTAAAAAATACATTAACTGTGCAAAAAAAACAATAAAAAAACATTCTCTTAGCGAACAATAGGGAGGATCAAAAACCTCTTTAAAGTAGGAGGAGCAGACGATCTTCGAAGGCGAGAATGAGACCCCCCTTTCTGAACACCATCTTGCTCCTTTTTTGTTGGCGCTCACAGGTAATATAGATATCACAAACAGCTTCAAACAGGGGGTCACGGGTCAGCCAAAACCTATTTTGCGAGATGTCTTCTTTTTCTTGTGGGAGAGAGAGAATGAATGGCAACAAACCAGCGAGGAGGGGGGATCTATATAAAGGGGGTCGCGACCCCAAGTTGAAGACTAATTAAAATTTTGTCTGTCGTGGTGTTGTTATAGATGTATTAACTGTCAGAAGGAGCGAAAAGGTAATGGAGGTAGTCTTTCAAGCAAAACGCGCCAAGCATCGCCAATGCGGTGGGAAGATGGGTGACTTAGAGAATTTCACAATCTAAATAGAGATTTTTTATTTATTTATTTATTTACATTTTTCCTGCTGGATCTTTTATATGTTGTCTGAGTACACAACAGATAAAACAACCAACCGGATGATTCTCATGAACATAAACAGAGTATGTTCCATTCGAAAATATCAAACGGTTACATGCATAATCATAATTAACTATGGACAGACACATTTTCTACTTTCTCTACAATACATGGTAATGTACAGGGAAAGTATTAGAATCATGGCGAAAATGGCAATTCGTGTTTTCGGCGGATCTACGCGTTTTGGGACCTGTAGAACACGAAAAAACTATTTTTAGCGTGACGTCTGTGTGTGTATCTGTATGCCTGTTGGTCTGTCTGTCTGTGCAGATTTTGTATCCAATCTAACTGAAAAACTAATTGACCGAACTTTATAATATTTGGTAGATAAGTCCATTGTGGGAGACCCTGCTGCTGATTAGATTTTGGTAAGATTTGGGATAAAAGAACCTTACTTTTTTTGCGAAATGGCCAGCAAAAATTGTCTGTTTCCACACTAGCTGAAACACTAAGCTACCAATTTTCATAAAATTTTGTAGATAAATCACATGTAGGTTAACCTGTATTGATTAGATTTTGGTACGATTCGTAAAAAAGGAACCTGCCTTTTTTTGCGAAATGGCATGCAAAAATCGTTAAATCTAAATATAAAAGACAAATATGCTCAAATATATCAATTAAATTCTTATTTGATGCATAATTTCTGACTACAAAAAAAATAAGATCAACCCCATTACTTTAGGACAAGCCGTTCTCGAGATATTTTAGTTTTTTCGCATTTTTGTTACGCCACCTTTAATGTATAAGTCCAGTTACCAGACGAAACCGAAAATTGAATTAAAATTGCAAATTCGGTGTAATTTAAAATAATTATGACCGTTATCTTGTGTAATTAAACTCAATTTAACGACTTATTGAAGAAATAAAATGAATGTGAATATGAGTCTGCAGGAAAAGCCATGCGCTGCCCACATCAGATTTTTAATTTCTCTTCAATACATGGTAATATATAGGGAAAGTATTGGAATCATGCCGAAAATCGCAACTCGAGTTTTTAACAGATCTACACGTTTTGGCACCTCTACAATACAAAAATATCATTTTAGCCTGCCGTCTGTGTATGTCTGTCTGTGCAATGTATTTATCCCCCTTAGTTGAAAAACTCTTTGATGAAATTTCACAAATTTGATTGGTAAATCAGTCGTGAATTACCCTGGTACTGAATTGAATTGAATAAATTTCTGTATGCATCGACTCTAGCTGAAAAACTAATTGGCCAAACTTCCCAAAATTTGGGAGATAAGTTTGATAAATTGTGGACTACCCTGGTGCTGATTAGATACTGATTCGATTCGGACAAAAGAATCTGTCTTTCTCGCGAAATGGCACTAACAGATCCTCAAAGACTAAAATAAAAGACTATATACATTGATATGTATCAATAAAATGATTGTTTAATTCGTAATTCTTTCCGATGAAAAGAATAAGATCAACCCCACTACTCCAGAACTAATCTTTCTCCAGATATTTTAATTTTTCGCATTTTAACTACGTCGCCTTTGTATATCCAGTCAGCAACTGAAAATGAAAATTGAATTAAAACTGCAAATTTAGTGTCATTTCAGATAATTATCAATGTCATTTTGTGCAAATAAACCCAAGTTAATGAATTGTAAAAGAAGTAAAAAGAAAATGAATTTAAGTCTCTAGGGAATGTCATTGCTGCTCATATTAGAGTTTTATTTCCCCTACAATACTTGGTAATGTATAGAGAGATTATTGAAATCGTGGCGAAAATCGCAACTCCAGTTTTTGGCGGATCTACACGTTTCGAGCACTCTAGAACGTAGAATCTATTTTTGGCGTGACGTCTGTGTGTCTGTGTATTTCTGTCTGTGTTTTTCTGTCTGTGTCTTTCTGTCTGTGTGTCTGCGTCTTTCTGTCTGTGTGTCTGTGTCTTTCTGCCTCCGTGTCTGTGTATTTCTTTCTCTATTTTTCTGTCTGTGTGTCTGTGCCTTTCTGCCTGCGTGTCTGTATATTTCTGTCTCTATTTTTCTGTCTGTGTGTCTGTGCTTTTTTGCCTGTGTGTCTGTGTCTTTCTGTCTGTGTGTCTGTGTCTTTCTGTCTGTGTTTTTCTGTCTGTGTGTCTGTGTCTTTCTGTCTGTGTTTTTCTGTCTGTGTGTCTGTGTCTTTCTACCTCCGTGTCTGTGTATTTCTTTCTCTATTTTTCTGTCTGTGTGTCTGTGCCTTTCTGCCTGCGTGTCTGTATATTTCTGTCTCTATTTTTCTGTCTGTGTGTCTGTGCTTTTTTGCCTGTGTGTCTGTGTCTTTCTGTCTGTGTGTCTGTGTCTTTCTGTCTGTGTTTTTCTGTCTGTGTGTCTGTGTCTTTCTGTCTGTGTTTTTCTGTCTGTGTGTCTGTGTCTTTCTGTCTGTGTGTCTGTGTCTTTCTGCCTGCGTGTCTGTGTATTTCTTTCTCTATTTTTCTGTCTGTGTGTCTGTGCCTTTCTGCCTGCGTGTCTGTATATTTCTGTCTCTATTTTTCTGTCTGTGTCTTTCTGTCTGTGTGCCTGTGCTTTTCTGCCTGTGTGTCTGTGTCTTTCTGTCTGTGTGTCTGTATATTTCAGTCTATGCAATGCATGTATCCACTCTAGCTGAAAAACTATTTGACCAAATTTCACAAAATGCGATAAGTCACATGTCGGTTACTCTGGTGCTAATTGGATTTTGATACGATTCTGAAAAAAATAGAACCCGCATTTTTTTTTAGAAAATCGACGAGTATCCAATCTAGCTAAAAAAACTAATTGATCAAATTTTACAAAATTTGGTGGATAAGTCACTTATAGGATACTCTGATGCTGATTAGATTATGGTGGAATTTGGAAAAAAAAAATCTCTGTATTTTATGCAAAATGGCCCGCAAAAATTGTCAAAATCTAAAATAACAGACTATATATTCTCAAATGCATCCATTACATGCTCAAGCGTATGAATTATGCGAGCTATGAAAGATTTCAACTTAAAACATAATTTTACAAATAATTATGAAATTAGAAGCATAAAGAATTAATTTCAATATTTGATAATCCTAATACAAAAGACCATAGATTTTTCGAATTTTAATAATAAATTACATTCATTGGGATACAAGAAAACAATGAAATAAAAATAACATATTTAAATCGCAAAAAAACGCATTTAATATACAGAAGCACGTTTAAATCACAATGCATGCAAGTGCACACACTTTGATTAGCTGTTTAAAAATTAGTGTTTACTTTCTATTTGTAGGAAGCGTAGTGAGCATGCGCACTTTAGAAATAGACGTTTCGTCCTGATACAGTTCGTTTTAATAATTAAAATTTTGATTCTGCAAATCTACGTGCAATTTCAGGTATGTATACAAAATTTCATATTCCTACTTCTTGTAGTTTCTAAGTAAAAGAAATAACAGAATTCAAACAAATGTTGAATTTGCTTCGTTAGGAATGGAGAATGGACTTCACTTCGCTCGTCTATAATGACCCAGGTCCTATCTGTTTTCCTGTTTTAACAATAGGTGACCTTGGCGACGAATTTAGCGACATTATAAATGTCGTTTAATTTGAAAAACTGTCGCCAAATTGATGAAATTGTTGCAGACAGATAAACATGACGTTAAATTAAAGAAAATGGCTCCAAATTGATAAAATGTCAAATCAAAGTATTTCAAATCATAACTTTGCTTGTCCATAACGTAAATCATTTGGCATCGCTTAACAGTATTGTGGCGCATCTGAACATCTAGCAACCCATTAAATATAGCTGGTATTTATTGCCTTCAGCATACACGTTTTGTTCTTTCCTTGTGTCGATTCCTGCTAACTTTTTAATTGAAATTTTTCGTCTATCTCACTTTGTTGCCGAGTTCATATCCTAATTATTTTATTCTTCGTTGGGAATTCTTCTATTACTTTAATTCGATTGCGCATGGTCATTTGCGTGTACACACATGGGCCTTTCCTTACAAAGTGATTGGGGTGCTTATACACTTGGGTTCTTTGGAAACCTGTGTAGTACATAAAATACGCGTACTATCTATATGGAAATTACCTTAGCTAATCTGTTTCCTAATTTTATATAAAACATCAACACTCTATTACATTTAGTACATTTTAAATTCTATAATAATTTTATAGATGTATCCTTAAGACGTGCAATATTTTAAATGGCACATACACATGTATATATCCCCTCAATAATATTTGAATCGAACTCAGAGAAGCTCAAAATGCGAAAATCCGTTAGAAACTCTAATTCGAATTTTCAGCATGTTATGATGTTTTTCCTATATTACATTCTCATGCATGTCAATGTAATAAATCAGTACACAATCATTGTTTAATATTCACAATCATTATTTAGTATTCACAACTATCAGTTAAGATAATTCTCTCGTTAAATCTGATAAAGACAATTTAAGTCGTCTAGCCGGTGCACTCTCATAGCAACTCAAATCTGGCTTGTCTTACCCAAGATTAAGTGTTACGATGAGGCTTAAACAATGTTTCATTCAATTATTGCGAAGCGTCATTCTATACCCATTTGTCAAACAAGCCATGCAGAAACAGCGCCAAAAAATAACAATCCACGCCAACTCGTGTCTTTGGGTGATAGATAAAAATCTATCTTCTTCAAGAACATGCATTCTATGTGGAGACATTCGTCTAAAGAAACATAGCCAGTCAACCATGTTCTGATGGATCAACTTAAGGGGGAATCTGGAGTTTTATACTTTTCGTAAAAACAATAATTCTTTATGAGCAATGTGAGACAATGGGGATTGTCACTAAAAAAGCAATTGGAAGAAGGAACCAATTTTGGGTCTTAATGAGCTTTTCAGATATTTCCAATAGCCATTTTTATTGCTTCAGGTTGTAGCAATTTCAGAGTATAAACCTATTTGATTTTCTTGCATAGTAATTGTCGAAATAAACAAGTTGTAAAATGCACTCGACTCAAAATAGATGTTTTCGTGTATTGATGTAACTGCAGCCTCCCCCCCCCCCCTTTGCTACTTCGTTGATAATTTCGACAAGCTATCAAAGAAGACGCAATTGCAGGCGTTTATGAAAATTCCAGCTTAATTTCTGAAAGATTCATTTAATTAATTCCGAAGCATTATTTTTGGATATATATATGATACATATATTTCAGTCTAAGCCTTAAGCCTAAGCTTTTTCTCAGTAACGCGTCTTTTTAATTCACCATAAGTATTCCAAATTCCTATCTCTTGGCCAGCACTTGTGCAACCAGATGACAATCTCATTAAATTTTATCAGCACCCTCATTAAGATTTATACCACGCCACTAGTATTAAAAATCTGATGTGGGCAGCACATGACTTTCCATGCAGACTTATATTCACGTTCTATTTATTTAAATTACATTTAATTCACTTTTATATCAATTTTCGTTCTCATTTGAAAACTGGACTTATTTTCGAAAATGGTGCAGGAAAAATACGAAAAACTAAAATATCTCGAGAACGGCTAGTCCTAGTGTAATGGGGTTGGTCTTATTCTTTTCTTCGCTAAAAATTACGTATTAAACAAGCATTTAATGGCTATATTTGAGCATACGTAGTTCTTAAGTTTAGATTTTGATGATTTTTGCGGGCCAGTTTGTAAAAAAAGACCAGTAAAAAGACCAGTAAAAAAAGGCTAGTTTGTAAAAAAGTGACCTACAAGCGACTTATCTACCAAATTTTGTGAAATTCGGTCCATTAGTTTTTCAGTTACAGTGGATACAAGCTTTTGCGGGCCATTTCGCAAAAAAAGGCAGGTTTTTTTAACCCGAGTCATACCCAAAACTAATCAGCACCAGATTCGTGCACAAGTGACTTACCTACCAAATTTTATGAAATTCGGTCAATTAGTTTTTTAGTTAGAGTGGATACAAAATCTGCACAGACAGACAGACACACAGACAGACAGACACACAGACACACACACAGACGTCACGCTAAAAATAGTTTTTTCGTATTCTAGAGGTCTAGAAACGTGTAGATCCGTCGAAAACTCGAGTTGTGATTTTCGGTATGATTCCAATACTTTCCCTATACATTACCATGTATTGCAGGGAAAGTAAAAAGTGGGCAAACACTTAATCGTACACATCATCTGTCCCTCGATCATACCATATATGGTCACGAATCTTATCCCTGTAAACGTTCTAAGATGAAAAGGCACTTCTAATCAAGTGTAAAAGCCTAATGAACGCGGAGATAAAAAAACACATGGTCCGTATCATAAGTCCTCGCCTAGTCTCTCCGAAGTAGATATATAATGTACTTGTAGAGAAAAGCGCAGATAACACTGAAATTTGGTGAGAACTGGTCGACGATCAGGACCACCGCCAGACCATGTAACTATATCTGTTGAAGTATAATACAGCATAGGTGCTGAGTAAATGTCTTTGTCATGGATTATTACCTCGCATGAAAGCAAAGTACCAAAAGTTGGCCGGGGAGGGTTGTGACCCCCTCACCCCGGTTAAAGCAAGTTTCATGTCGCGACAACACTCCCGGAGGCCAGTACATTGCTATAAAATGAATACATATGTATCAATTTATAAGTGGAAAACCAGACACTAAAGTTATCTACTCAGACAGAAATATATACAGATTAAACATAAGATATTGAAATTTTGTACATCACCTTATTAGAGTATGAAGCACATTTTACTCATTGTAAATGTTTTTGTGCGGAGGCCGTATAAAAATTTAAATTTTGTATTTATTAAAATTTAATTTCCTTGAAAATTTTAATCGATTTCTTAAGATTCTGTTCCTTTTTTTACGCAAATTTGTAATTTACATACCTGGCAACCTCGGAAAATTGGAATGTATAAAATTTTACGTGAATGACATTTATAATGATTTCTTTTTTAACTACACGCGCAAACGACATTTCTAATGAATTCAACTATGTACACGTACCTGCATTAAAAGATATTGCATTAAATATCAGGTTTACTGGTAGAATATGAAAATTCAGGACACCAATTTTATAAAATTTCAGGACAATAAATTATAAAGCAAAAAATATATAAAGGTTTTATCCGGTGAGAATTACTTTATAATGAAGACAAATATTTATGTTTGGCAAAACACAGGGTTTCACTAAAGAGAGTAACAAATATTGATCTTTAATAAAAAAAATATATATATAGCACTGAATTATAGTCCTGCCAAAATGGTTTCCCTTTTATTTGCTTAAATCATTGCTTTAATACCACTTTTTAAGCTAGTTTAGTCGATCTAATATGCAACATTTAAATGATGGAGATGGATGAAAAAAGATACTAACGTACTCTCGGCAATTCACGTGAAGTAACTGAATTGCGCAATCGCACTGTTTATGTGAAAATAATTAAGAAATTAGCCGTAATAATTAATCAGGATATGAAAATAAGCTAGTTTAGTCGATCCAATATGCAACATTTAAATGATGGAGATGGATGAAAAAGATTTGTCACCGATCGAGCATGTCTGGGATCACTTGGGACGGCATGTTGGACAGTACGAGTTTGGTCGAACTAGAGGCGCGCTTACAACAACTGTGGAATGGGATGACGCAGAATACCATACGGGACCTTTATGCCTCAATGCCCACCCGTATCGCAACGTGTATTTACGCTAGAGGTTGCCCAACAGGGTACTAGAACCTCCACTCATTTTGTAGTTTTTCCTGTAATAAATTATCCTTTTGCTTTGATTTTGTATCACTTATATCAACGTTGCACTCACATATGTATAAAATTTCGTTCGATTCTGACAACTATTTCTTGGTGCGCAAATTTTTATGGTAATGAGTGTATATATATATATACATATATAATCATAACTATCAGGAACCTTACTCCCCATCACAAACAGCTTATTCTCCTGAAACTTTCAGCAACATGATTGCAAATCTATTACAATGTAAGGAACAATGGATTATTAGATTATAAGATTTGTATTAAAGTTCAATATTTCAAAACGTGCAAAAAAATTCTCTAGTGATAAAATACATGTACTTTTTAATATAGAAGTAGCACACAGAATATGTGCAGTACAAAACGAAACTGTGTAGTACGAAATTAGAAGTGGTGCAGTATGAAATAACGCCTTTTCATTAAAAAATTTAAGTGTTCGGTGGATTTAAGATTTGACGGATATGTGTTTTTTTTTACAAAGATTAAATTTGTTTATTCTAATGGTCGTAAATGTTTCATTAAAATCTAAAAGTTCAGCATGAAGGATTTTTTCCTCTAAGTTAAAACATTTTGTTGAGAGAAAAATGCACAATACTTTTCGTGTATGAATTAATAATTCATCTCCAAGAGGAAAAACATAAACACATTGACATAAACGCATATATAATATTTTTCTCGTTCTACTTTTAAACGTTTTTCAACTTCTATAAAATACAGAGTAAATTTTTCGATCAAAATATTTTTGTTTCCGTTGAAAATAATTTCAGTAATATTCATTTTATTTCATTTACCTATTTCACTAAATATCAATATTTGTTTATTTTTAGAATAAATTTTATTAATATAGTTTATTTTAAATATGTTATTTAAACATTATCTTTATCCAAGGACCACCAGTTGGACACTTCTGCATTAGAGCTTAGATTTCACAACCAAGTTATTTAATAAAGGGCAGTATTCACCCTCCCCACCCCCTTCCCTGGATGCAAAATATGGGATATTATATAAAATTGTGAAAGTAACCATATTTTAAACTTCTAAAATTTCCAGTCCAGAAACACACGGATTACTAATATGTCCGCTTGTGCAGTACGAAATTTGGTTTAGAAAAAAACATACATACAGGCAGGTTTAACTCCTTAGCAAAGAAAAATCCAGTTGTTGTCCTAATTGAAATTTCCGTTTATCTTTAATTTTCCACATAGACAATAAATAAGCGATAATAATCAAACGATTGCACAAAATTTTATGATATTTTCATTATACGTCATGCAGCGATATCAAATAATACAACAAAATTTGGAGGATATGTTAATTATCAAAAAAGTTTCAATGAATGTTTGGACAAATAAATTGCTTGAATTATCCGTGTATTAAAGCATACATTTGTTTTTGCAATCGAACTAGTATTACGCGAAACTAGCATTAAGTGAGGTTACCCAAGAAAGATAAAGGAGCTTGAAACTGAGATATTTGCAGTACCTAAGATAACTATTTTCCTTCAGAAATTTTATTTGAAAAATAAAATTATTTTATTGTTATTAAAGCAATTAAGTTGTTTATGAATTATGACTAATTAAACGAGTTTTTATGACAAATACAAAAGCAATATTATACAATCCATTACTTGTTAAATACAAATAAAATTGTTTTTCAAAGTTTGAAAACCTCGAAGTCCTAGCAAAAGCGGAACGGGGGTCATGGCGAGACCAAAAGCATGCTCATGCGTTTAACGATGGCCCCACTTTTCAATTGCATTCACTTCCCAGGCGGGAATAGCACACGAAATGAATCATCTAACTATTTTTAAATATAAGCTCAAACAATGAATAATTTATCAAACAAATTTAAAACATTTGAAATTTCTTTTTTCATTCAATACTCATGACTAACAAAAGTTTAGGTAAAACTATTGGAGATTCAAAAAAAAGACGAGCAAAGGAAATAGAAGAGAAATTAAAAAACACACCAAATTTTTCTAATTTTTTCACTTATGAAAATAACACCAAAATTTCCAAAAAGAAGAAGAGCAAAGGAAGTAGAAGAGAAATTAAAAAACACACCAAATTTTTCTAATTTTTTCACTTATGAAAATAACACCAAAATTTCCAAAAAGAAGAGCAAAGGAAATAGAAGAGAAATTAAAAAACACACCAAAATTTTTCTAATTTTTTTCACTTATGAAAATAACATCAAAATTTCCAAAAAGAAGAAGAGCAAAGGAAATAGAAGAGAAATTAAAAAAAACACCAAATTTTTTTAATTTCTTCACTTATGAAAATAACACCAAAATTTCCAATGAGGAGGGTTGCTTTTACATATTTTGCTTAAGAGGCGAAATCTCTAGTTATTTCGCTGAGTATAACATTATAGATAGTGAAATAATATTATAGAAGAATGAAAGCAATATGCACTATTTTTCACTATTCTCAAGGAATCCACGCAGTATTCTCTTTTCACATTTAATTTTTAAATAGTTAGAAAACAAACATGCTGAGATTTCTTTTCATTGTTTAAACATTATAAATCTACTATTAATATTATTCTCAAATAATGGTTTACAGTCAACCCCTTCATCAGTCCTGGTGAACTCCCCCAGGATTTTTTCCGAGCCCCTGTACCATTTTGTGTCTGGTTATAGCCCCTTGAGGGAGCAGGGGGCAGGATTTAAAGTTTCGCCACTAAGAAAACTAAAAAGTATTACTGACATAGTTCCTAAATCAGCTGCCAAAAAAGCAATCACTGAAACTCGCAGTCTTCATCTCATTTTTGCAATAAATTTTCTTCCACTTAAATGTCAAGCACTTCCCACAGCGTGAAATTCGTGAAACCTATTCAATATAGCGAACCCTAAATGAGGTGTGGTAATTTGGTATCCACCGTTAACTGTAGGGTACGTGGCGAGATAGAAGAAGATAGAAGCTACAAAAAATTGGGCTTGAGTTAAGCCAAATTAAACCAACCTGAATTAGAATCCTATTACGGTCCAACTTTGTTTTTCTATAATAATCGCAGACTGTTACATAATTTACTAGCACCGAGGTGTCTGATTATGGGAAGCAAAATATTTGCTTAGCGTTAAGGAAAAAATTCTAGATCTCTCTTTCAGATAAACCATTTTTTGATTATACTGGCGGAACGTAATTACGCAAATGGTCGAATCGCTTTTTATATTTATCCTACCCCAAAAAATAATAAAGCTGCGCCGAGAAATAAAATATAAATTACTCCAATTATTATTGTTAAGTCCACAACGCCGTCCGAAATTGCTATGGAAGGGGATACTGCATTTAACCCCCCTGGTAAAATATTACAAAGTGTTGTTGCCAGTTGTTAAGTTTATCACTTGGCCCGAGACGAGATGGATGGCTGGAGGAGGGCTGAGAGGAATGTGGTTTTGTATGCATTAAATAACTGGGCGTAGTGCCGTTAATGACGTGTTGTAAGGGGAAATTCGGTATTAAGCTACGGCGCCCTCCTTGCAGAGGTTTATCGAAAGGAAGGATCAGGAACTGATGAAAAGATGAATATTAAGATGAATATTAAGATGAATATTAAGGCGCTTGATCGGGAGGGGTAAGTGGCACCTTTGATACTGAAGTGGGATGGAGGAGGAGAGTTCTGGGAGGTGGCCCCTCTTTTGGAGGTGAATGCAGTAGAGATCTGCATGGACCGAAATTTTAGACATTTTACGAGTCCGGGCCGACAGTAACAGTGTCTTGAACGAAACTGGCCGAAATAATTTGTATTCATATGTGTTAAAAACTCGAATTTGTAATTTTTTTTTTGTACGAAAAATTAAGATTAAAGTTGGTTTATTCTTAAAAATTACCTATACACAGCTGAAATCAACACAATAATTCCATTTACTCTATTAAATTCCATTTAAAACGTTTTCAAAATTAAATATGTTCGGCCCGGTTCCACCCGAAGTTTTTAAAACTTCATCCCGAGTCCGGCCCAGCTCAAAACAGTGTTAAGAATTTTAGACCGGGTGTAAACCCGTGCGTCAGGTCCAAGCCCATGCAGACCTCTAGGCCGACCCTTGAAACTGCTCTACACCCTCTGGGTGAGCTGGGCAACCTCGGCACTAAAACAAAAAGACCTCTACCGTAGATGTGACTAGATGGCCAATTTTACGTGCTTTTTGCTACGCAGATTACTGACTACTGCTGCATACCATCGCATGAAAGCAAAAACTTCGCAACTACTAACTAATACTACAAGCTCATTTTCGATGCAGAAAAAACTACTTGTAAACTTAAAATGAGTTTTTAAAATTTGTTCAAGAGCAGTTATCACCTAAGTCTAATGAGATCGCGAACAAATTTTTGAGCAAAAAACACGATAAACATCAAGGTAAATCACATTTGAATTTCGTCACCAATTTAAAGAAACCAAGAAAGATTATTACATTTTTGTGTCCACATTGGAATGTACATCTATAATCAACAGTCATTTACGGCAACAAATTATTTCCGGATTTGGAAATCTAATTTCATTGGAACGCTCAATGCAACTGAAACTGCATGAAAGCATAAATTCCGGAATTGAAATAATGTTAGCCATGGATGTAGCACAAAAAAGTCGATAAATACAAAATCATTCAGCATCAATAAAGCAAAGTCAAGATCCCAAAAATGTGTATTTACCAAATATTCATTATTCTTCTCAATTATAACCAAAAAGGGATAAAACTTACTTTAAAACAACTAGATATGTAAATCCAGGACATCTTGCTGACAAATATCGTAAGAAATACTGATGCTCCAAATATCAGAATAGGCATAGTATATTGCAAGCGTGTGATATAGAGGTGCACCTCTGTGGATGTGCGTCTGACTGCATTTCTACAGGAAATACGTTGAAACTTTACACTGAAATCACAATAGTTATTGATACGCTTAATAAATCCATTAAAATGTATTATATAAAATGATTCTGGTGCTTCTGTTGAAGACTAAAAAATGCTTGTAATGGTACTACTTATATGAATGTGCATTACAAGTTTCACTGCACAAATTTATTAAATCAGCAGATAAAATAATTCTAAGCTGTAAAAAATCTGATGTAGGAAGCACATGACTTTTTTCATATAATGCAATGAATTTACTACTTTTACAGTAAAATAAATCTGATGTGGGCAACACATGACTTTCCTTATATGATGTAATGAATTTACTACTTTTTCAGTAAAAAATAGGTTTTTCTTATAGTAGATACTAATATTCTTTCCAAGATATTGAATTTTCGACAATTAGTCACCATTTTCATTGATTTAGCGTCATTTTTATATATTTGACGAGATTTTCGTTAATTTGGCAACATTTCAAAAAGTCGCCAAATTGGCGACATTCCGCCAAATTCGTCGCCAAAATCTCGCCAAGCATTATGGACAGAGAAATAAGTTATTTTTACAACAGATAAATGTCTGTTGGCGTTCAAATACAAACGTATTACTCAAAGTATCTTTTTTCATGAATGGAACGAGCTAGATCCACGAGAATGATGTCACCCCATTTCTCGCATGGTATTACATACGAAAAGTGAACATGTTTCTCAATAGGAAATATTTTTTTTTATTTTATATGACTTTTTGATAATTTTTTTTAAAAATGTACAATATCTCGAGAACGGTTCATGTTAGCGCTCTAAACTTTATGTCAATCGTTTTCGAATGAAAAATTACATAAGAAATGTCTATTTGCGTAACTTTATTAACGGTTTTGATTTTTTGACGATGTTTTCAAAATTTTATTTGAAAATTTAGGGGGTTCTGAGCATTCGATTGCGTATAAAAACAATAAGCTTCCAGTGTTTAAGGATTGTGATTTTTGTACCAAATTTCGTTCGAATCGGTCCATTCTTTCGTCAGTTATCGTCTCCACAGACTCACTGACACACACACACACACACACATACACACACATACTTTCACACACACACACATAATTTCACTCACACAAACACACACACACACACACACAGACATCACTTCAAAAATGTTTAATTCGTGATCAGGGATGCTTGAAACGTGCTCTCCCGTCGAAAACTCGAATTCGAATTTTCGACCCCGTCACAATACTTTCCTTATACATTATGTATATAAGGAAAGGAACTAGATGCTGAACTCGTATATAAAAAATTTGAATTTGATATAGGAGTAACAGCATCCTTAATTTCAGAAATTTTGAAAGCTCTTACAGGAAAAGGACATTTTGCAAACATATTTACAATTAAAAAGTACACTTCTGAAATCACTTGTCCAAAATACTAAAAAATGCTTAAATAGTTTTAAAAGCCCTGCAATCCAAAAAATTGGATGTGAGCAACACATGCCCTTCCCCACAAACTTAAATTCATCTTCTCTTTATTTCTTTAATAATTCATTATTGAATTTAATTGCACAAAATAACACCGAATTTGAGCTTTTAATTCAATTTTAGTTTTTATTTGTTATCTGGACATATTTTCCAAGGTGCAGTAGCAGCAATGCAAAAAAACTAAAATATCTGGAGGACGGTTAGTCCCAGAATGATGGGGTCGGTCTTATTCAAATTTGTCATCAAAATTTACGTATAAAACAAGCATTTAATTGATACAGAGCATATGTAGGCTTTTATTTGAGCTATTGACGATTTTCGCGGACCATTTCGTAAAAAGAAAGCAGGTTCTTTTTTTTCCGAATCGAACCAAAACCCAATCAGCACCAAGATAACCAACAAGTGACATATCTACCAAATTTTGAGAAATTTGGTCCATTAGTTTATTAGCTAGAGTAGATACATGCTATTTCCGTGGGCCATTTCAGAAAAAAAGCAGGTTCTTTTACCCCGAATTGTACCAAAATCTAATCAGCACCAGGGTCACCCACAAATGTCTTACCTGTAAAATTTAATGAAATTTGGTAAATTAATTTTTGAGTTAGAGTGGATATATACACATTGCAAAGACAGACACACACAGACGTCACGCTAAAAATAGTTTCTTCGTGTTCTAGATGTCTCAAAACATGTAGATCCGTCAGAAACTCCAGTTGCGATTTCCGACACGATTTCAATACTTTCCCTATGCATTGCAATGTATTTCAGGGATAGTAAAATATTTCTGAATTGTGTAGTTGGTTAAAACTTTTCAAGGGGCAAAGTTGCATCTCTTTTGTAATTACTACAGAAAGTTGCAAAGTTTTACTGAGCTGAATAACAATAGGCGTTTCCCAACGAATTAAGCATGCGGTTATATCAAATAAAGTTCTTTATTTTTACCCATAAATTGTCATTAAAACTGCCGATAGAAGTCGGTCCTTATACTATTACTAACAGCGATTACCCGGCATTGCTCGGGATTTGCCATGCAAAACTATGATAAAAATTATACCCGAACATATAGGGCCGATTGTGATATATTACCGCTGAATGTATCGCATTTTAGAGATGTTTAAATAAAATTAAAGTTGGAAAGTGTTTCATAATCAATGCTATGCATGATTCATCTTTCTTCTGATTTCTTAACTTTTCGTTGTTGAGTAAACCTGTGAGAAATAAACCATGGTGATAATTTCCATTTAAATTCATATCTTAAACCTACGATTTTTAAAAGTGTCTTTATACGTTCAATAAACTCCCACAAAACTCAGTGTTGAGTAAACCTGTGAGAAATAAAACCATGGTGATAGTTTCCATTTAAATTCATATCTTAAACCTACGATTTTTAAAAGTGTCTTATACGTTCAATAAACTCCCACAAAACTCAGAGATTTAATTGGCTTTCACGTTTTAAACCAACAATGTCCAACCTTTTTCGCTGTGAATCATGGAGTTAGAGAGTAGAACTCCTAGGAAAAAGTGTCGTTTTTCACCAATATCTCGAGAACCACTGGTCGTAGAAACTCGAAACATGGCCTATGTTTTTTGTGGGGTGATTTTAAGACTACCAAGACAAATTTCATGAAATTAGGTTCAGCCGTTCTCCAGTTATGGTGGATCATACATACACACTTTTCTTCTTTATATATATATAGATAGATAGCAGCACTTCCCTATCTGGAACCCGATCAGTCTGAAAGGCTAATATCATTTATATCATAGCATATAACAGTACCCGACAAAAATCAGATTAATAAAGAAACTACAGGAATAATTGAGATATTTCGTTTGTTCTATTATCTATAGGGAAAATGATTACACTGATAACAGATCAACAGCAATTCTTTTAAACATTCAATTCAAAACAGTGACTACCTGTACTTTCTGGTGAAGGTTTATATCATTTTCTCTGGTTTTACACGGATTCAATTATATAATAGAGTCCAGAAGTACCAAAGACCAATACACGCGCACTCTCAATATTGCCATTGATTGTTCTGTCGAAAGAGGTGATTTCAGCCATCTGCAGCTGAATCCAGCAATTGAAGTTCCAGTAATTAAAGAAAAGATTATCAAGAAAACTGTTAATTATTACTTTCCTTATATACATAATGTATAAGGAAAGTATTGTGACGGGGTCGAAAATTCGAAATCGAGTTTTCGACGGGAGAGCACGTTTCAAGCATCCCTGATCACGAATAAAACATTTTTGAAGTGATGTCTGTGTGTGTGTGTGTGAAAGTATGTGTGTGTGTGTGTGTCAGTGAGTCTGTGGAGACGATAACTGACGAACGAATGGACCGATTCGAACCAAATTTGGTACAAAAATCACAATCCGCAAACGCTGGAAGTCGATTGTTTTTATACGTAATCGAGTATTCAGAACCCCCCTAAATTTTCGAATGAAATTTTGAAAAAATCGTCAAAAAATTAAAACCACTAATAAAGTTACGCAAATAGACATTTCTTATGTAATTTGTCATTTAGAAAGCGATTGTCATAAATTTTAGAACGCTAACATGAACCGTTCTCGAGATATTGCACATTTTTAAAAAAATTATCAAAAAGTCATATAAATAAAAAAAAAATCCCTATTGAGAAACATGTTCACTTTTCATATGTAATATCATGCGATAAATTGGGTGACATCATTCTCGTGGATCTAGCTCGTTCCATTCATGAAAAAAGATACTTTGAGTAATACTTTTGTATTTGAACGCCAATAGTCATTTATCTGCTGTAAGAATAACTTATTTCTTCGTCCATAACACTTGGCGAGATTTTGGCGACGAATTTGGTGGAATATCGCCAACTTGGTGACTTTTTGAAATGTTGCCAAATTAACAAAAATCTCGCCAAATGGATCAAAATGACGCTAAATCAATGAAAATGACGACTAATTGTCGAAAATTCAATATCTTGGAAAGAATATTAGTATCTACTATAAGAAAAACCTATTTATTTTACTGTAAAAGTAGTAAATTCATTACATTATATAAGGAAAGTCATGTGTTGCCCACATCAGATTTTTTTATTTAGCTAATGGCTGGTTCTTCGAAGAATTTTTTCAAGAGCACTCTTGAATACACAGTTGGAAAGATGGGATGTAGAATTTTCCATTGAATAAAGACAACATTTCAAACGAACAAAAGGTGCAATATTCTTCAGTAATGCAAAATAAAACGATTTTGAATGAAATAGTGAGACTGCAGTAAATTCAAAATCGTATTTTGAATTAAATGCACTCGTGTCATTTGGACAGCGTAAAAAATGCCTTAAGGCGAAATTTGCTGTAGTACCCAATCACAGACAAGAGCATTGAGAAAACCGCAAAGAATTTTCAAACACGCTGTCATGGAAGAAATCAAACTTTAAAAGGGGCTTGTTATCCTTGAAAATATCATTTAAGCATTATCAAAATGAAGGCCTTAAGATGGAGTTTTCTATAAGGGCCAATTATCGGTAAGGGCATCGAGGAAACCGCAAATAATTTGCAAACATACTCTTTTAGCAGAAGTCGAAGTCAAAAGGGACATGTCATCTTTTGAAATATCGTTTAAATATTATCAGGGGCCAAAGATCGGAAAGGACATCGAGAAAACTGCAAAGAATTTATAAACATGCTGTTTTAGAATTCAAGTTCCAAAAAGGACTAATCATCCATAGAAATATCCTAGTTCCACATGACGAATTATACATGTTGATTTTGCAGGTATTTTGCGAAATAAAATATTCTTAATTTGAGTGGATACATATTCAAAATGGTTTAAAGTTATTATGAATTCTTCTACAGCTAGAAATATGATTGAAGCACTTTATGACATATTTTCAAGACATAGACTACCAGTCAGTCAGATCTGCCTCTCCTCACAATTATCTCGTAGGACTTCAAGGAGTTTGTGAAAAGCTAGTAGCGTATAATCATTTTTACAGTGTACCATTCGTCTTCAAATGAACAAGCCGAATTCTATGTGTCAACTGTCAAGGTTGTTTTGCATATACACTCATCAAAAGTAAAATTGCAACACTATGAAGGAATGCACGTAGCCATATGCAAATCACTGTACCAATAGAAGAGACAGTCATATGCAAATGATTAAAAAACAAAACAAAGATATGCAAAAGATACCTGTTTATTCAGTAAAAAATGTGGCCCCCAGGGGCAGCTATACAGGCCGCTAAACGCCGAGGCACACTATCGATGAGGCTATTCGTGGTTTTCTGAGGTAATCCTTGCCAATCAGCGCCCACTGCGGCAAGCAGTTCGTCTACGATGTGCACCGGTGGTCCCCAGTGCACCTGACAGATCCGGCGAGGCTGTCAGTCAAGAAAGGATGTGAATTCCGTTCAGGTTGTGAGAGTTCGCCGTGCAGTGTGGCATTGTCTTGCTGGAACACCGTGCCGAGGACGGCCTGAACCAGTGGTCGAACCACAGGCATCACAACTTGTGTGACTTACCGGTCCGCTGTCAGATTACCTGCAATGTGCACCAGAGCTGTCCGCTGATCGAACATAATACCGCCCCAAACCATTATGCCCGGTGTGGGGCTGGCGTGACGCTCGGTGATATCGGCTGGCAAGTGACGCTCCCCGGGATGGCGCCACATCCGTCCACGGCTGTCATTCCTCCCCAGGCAGAAGCGAGATTCATCCGTAAGCAATAGCCGATGCCATTCATTGGTCCCGTTGCGATGACGACGACACCACGCTAGACGTGCATCCCTGTGTTGAGTGCTTCATGGCACCCCAGTGGCTAGTCGCCGTGCGCTGAATGGTACATCGCTGGATGGTACTCACGTCGTGCCCAACACGCGTGGCAATTGCACGCATCGACAAACCCACGTCACGCAACTCCAGGATACGGTCTCGTTCCCCAGACGTTAACTGCTGGTATACATCTCAGTGACGTCTTCGAGTCATCGTTTCTTCACTTTTTTGAAAGTTCGGCTTCTGCAAATCGTCGCTGATAACATTTACGGGACGAGCCGTTTGCTGGTCTTTATCACCTGAAACTGAGTGTCACGTGACCCGATACGTACGAAAACGTGATCATTTGCATATGACTCTCTCTTCTACCAGTATTTGGATACAGCTCAGTTCATTCCTTAATGGTGTCGAAATTTCACTTTTGACGAACGTATCATTGTAACAGGTTCATGGGACTGAAACTTACAATTTTCAACTTCACGACGAAAAATTCACAAATGCAGTTACAGAAATCAGTCCCACTACTGGTGAAGAGAAACCTTCGTACATGAATTAGCTTCGTAGATCCAAATTGTATTCAAGGCATGCAGGAGAATTTTTCTATAGCTAACTCTAATAAATTTTACCAATTTTAAATATGAGAAAGGTTCAATCTAGACACTTAAAATCTTAGAAAAAAAATATTTAAAAAAAAGAAAATATTTAGAAATTTAGAAAGCTTGTTATAAGTGAAGTACAAATGACTGGATTAGTGTCACTGGTGGGCTTTATAAAAGGCATGTAAACCAATTGTTAAAGTTTGAAGAGTTATTAATTATGGTAAAAGAAGAGCTAATCATTCTAGTTACAAATGAAACTGCACATGAAATGCTACAAATGAAACTCCTCAAGACATAACTAATTCTTCAACGTTAAGTATAACTAAAGATAAATCTCCTATTCAAATTATTAACATCCTCACTTCTACAAATTCTTCAAATCCCACGAAGACTTCAAATAAAGCTTCTGTTCATTTACGCCGAAATAAAAAAATAAAGAAAATAAGTTCTGCACCTGAACTTATAATGCTAATTATTATATGCTTCAGTTAAAAGGCGAGGTCTGCTAAATATTTCATCTTCATACTGTTTGAAACCGTTTCTTAAAATACGGGTTTGGTTTAGATATACTGGGGTCCAACAGTTAAGCATAATCGACATACGTGTAAATATTTCATAAACCAAAGTCGGAATGGAAATAAAATTGTGTGTGTAATAAGGGAATGCAAGCACAACAATAGAAAAAACAAGGGTAAAAAAATAATTTTATGCAAGATTTGGCATTTTCTTAAAAAAGACGACAAAACACTTTCGTTTTTTATTAAAAAAAACTGAAACAACATTGGTACATGATCATTACTGGAGGATATGGCCACCTCTTACAGCCATGTGGTTTTTCAAGCTTTCTATAAAGTTAATTCCTAATCCTAGAGTTGAGCTGTTTTAGCGTCGAAATGAGCATCGGTGGGGTCTGACATGATGCAGTTCGGCTCCTTAATGCATTCTAAGCATGTTCAATGGAATTCATATCCGGAAACTTTGATTACCAGTACACAGTTTGCTAGATATCTTCACTTTGAAGAAAATCATCGACCAGCTGAGAGCAGTGTTGCACGCGTTATCGTCCATGGATTCGAATTGTGGACCCACGACAACTCAATAAGCCGAGCACAAGGTTTCGGTATGTCGTCTTTACAACACTTCCCAGTAACAGAACCTTTGGCGAAGATGTGTGAGACCATTTAGTATTATGTCTGCCTATAGCAGGACTTCACCACCTCCAAACGGGTCCCTTTCAGTTTCACTGATGTTAAGTGGATGGTAACATGTTCCTTGTTCTCTCCATATCGTGACGATAATCAGTCTGAAAACTGAACTCATCAGTACAAAGCATGTTGGCTCACTAACTCAGATCTCCTTGGTTGCAAATCTTCTTTACTCGCCAAATGTTTTAAAACTACAAATCTGGTGCAATTTCAAATTAGTGTGCATTTTATGTGTTGTTTTAAGCTCCAAAGCTGAGATGAATGCTTTATCGAAAATATGTATGAAGAGAAATGAGTTTTAGTCTGTAGAGAAAGTCATGTGCTGCCGCAGATAAGATTTTTTAATTTATTGCTTTAATTTTGTACACTAGTGTATAAATCACTTTAACGAGATTCAAAATCATAGACTGACAAATCCCGATCTCATGCACGTAACAGCTATCATTAGATAGAACCCCAATTGTGCACCCACACACATAACGCACCCAGATCAGCAAACAGTACTTAAAAGTGCATTAAAACATCTCTTGAAGATAAAAAAAAAAGACGTGAAAAAAATTCAAGTGTACTTATACTATCCAGTAGATTTCGGCTCTACTTAGTGAACGTTATGATAGGTTGCCACTCCCAAATCACCGGTTCCAGCCGCAGAACCGGTTCTTCGTTGAGCAAACAGAACCGGACGGTGAGAATAATGGTATACTGAAGGGACGGTGTCAGTAATGAGGGGGTGCGAGCAAAACTGGACGGCTCGTTGTTTCAATTACGCACACGATTTCAGGATTAACTGCTGTTAGAATATATTTCTTTTTAATAATAATCACCACAATACGTGGTAATGTGTAGGTACAATATTGGAATTATCGAAAATTGGAATTCGAGTTTTCCACGGGTTTACATGTCTTGAGTACTTTAGAATGCGAATCCATATTTTTAGTATGCCGTCTGTGCATATGTGTTTGTCTGTCATTCTGTGTAATGTATGTATCCACTCCAGTTCAAAAACTATCCGACGAATCAAAATCCGTTCAGAAATTACTGTTAAAAACAAAGTTAATATAAAAAAATCTGATGTAGGCAGCACATGACTTTCCTTATATAATGTAATGAATTTACTACTTTTACAGTAAAAAAATAGGTTATTTTTATAGTAGATATTTATATTATTTCCAAGATGTTGAATTTTCGTCAATGAGTCGTCATTTTCATTGATTTAACGTCATTTTTATCCATTTGGCGAGATTTTTGTTAATTTGGCAGCAATTAAAGATGTCACCAAGTTGGCGACATTCCGCCAAATTCGTCGCCAAGCCTTATGAACGGAGAAATAAGTTATTCTTACAGCAGATAAATGACTATTGGCGTTCAAATACAAAAGTATTACTCAAAGTATACTGTTTCATGAATGGCACGCGCTAGATCCACGAGAATGATGTCACCCAATTTATCGCATGGTATTACATATGAAAAGTGAACATGTTTCTCAATAGGAAATATTTTTATTTTTTATTTAATATAACTTTTTGATAATTTTTTTTTTAAATGTGCAATATCTCGAGAACGGTTCATGTTAGCGTTCTAAAATTTATGCCAATCGTTTCCTAATAAAAAATTACATAAGAAATGTCTATTTGCGTAACTTTATTAGCGGTTTTGATTTTTTGACGATTTTTTCAAAATTTCGTTCGAAAATTTAGGGGGTTCTGAACATTCGATTGCGTATAAGAACAATAGGCTTCCAGTGTTTACGGATTGTGATTTTTGTACCAAATTTCGTTGGAATCGGTCCATTCGTTCGTCAGTTATAGTCTTCACAGACTCACTGACACACACACACACACACACTTTCACACACACACACACACACACACACACACACACACATACTTTCACACACACACACACACACAGACATCACTTCAAAAATGTTTGATTCGTGATCAGGGATGCATGAAGCGTGCTCTCCCGTCAAAAACTCGAATTCGAATTTTCAACCCCGTCACAATACTTTCCTTATACATAATGTATATAAGGAAAGTAATATTTGTATAAATACAGAATGTAATAAAAATTTGATATCAACCGATTTCGAAAAAAAAAAATCAGCCTTTGTTTTCAGGAAAAGGAGCACAATATCACTCATTCAAGCAAATTAGGAATCTTGCGATTTATGTATTTCAGTAAAAGTTTTAGTTTTTTTTTTTTTTTTTCACTATTCAGTTGTTTCTATTCGCTCTGCTATCTACCGCCTTGTGTTTTATCTCTGTACACCCTGCATTTTCTACTATTATTTCTTTCCTCTGTGCTTTTTACGGTTTATTCGTAGTATCCTGCCCACTTGATTTCCTGCGTCCCCTGTCACACGAGGCGACTTCACTCGCCGCTACTGGTGACAGCGACTAACTCGCCACATCAATTGCCCGATACTAGCTTGTCACACATAGCTAATATTTTTACGGCTTCGCGCGAATCACAAGAAAACGGCCACAATACAATAACCTCAACACGCAACACAGCCTAAGCTGTGCTTTAGTAAAAAAATACGAGGAGGAGAATAAGTTGCCACATGCATTGCCTACACTGCTTTCTCGCGGCCACAAAGCTACGTGAGCATTGTAGTAGCTTGCTCCTGGCGAGTAGAATTGAACATGTTCAAGAAAACAATTGCAGCCACTTTTTTATTCAAGAATGTTAGTTTTCCTGTCCTTCAAAGACCGAAATACTAGTTTGCTAATAATTAATAATACTTATTAAATGTAAAAATTATTTAGAACCAATATTAAATAACTATTCGAGATATTTGAATATGCGATATATTCGAATATTCGAGAAAATAATATTCCATCCAATTCGAGAAAAGTGTTATTTTCGCCCATCTCCAGTTACAATCAATCAGACTATATTCCGAGATCGAATCAACTGTTTGTTTTCTTCTCGGACGACGAAAGAAACACCACAAGGACGTAATCCTCCCCAGCCATACAATACCCTATTTCACGCCACTGAAGAAAATCGGATGTTTTTCTCACTTACGTAGGGGAAATAGAGATCGATGGGGATGAATTCCCTCCCACTTAGATACGGAGCATCAAGAGGGATTCACGGCACGAATCACAGCACCATCCCCCCCTCGGGGGAGTGCCACGTGATCGCAGGGTTGATCCGTCAATTGCGGATGCGGAGAGGGGACGACATCCGCGTAAAGTGAGACGGACATTTGCGTAATGGACGCAAAGCCCTGTGACGCAAAACCGCCAGCAGATGCGATTGGCTGAGGTGGGGAAGTCTTAGGGCTTATGGAAGCAGACAAGGATTCTATTCCGCTTTTTGTAGCAGTACGTGCCAACACAGGACAAAAAAAAAATTTCTGGAATAAAATATAATAAAACTGAAATTGTTGCAGATAATCGCGGAAACTACGTTAAGCAGAAGATAGAGGATTTCAAGCATCGCTTTGTTTATTTTTTTAACAAGCTCTTCTACACATTAAGAAAAGTTATATCTACATAGGGTGTCTCGGGAAGTCATAGAACTTATTTTATGAACCGTCAATAGTAGATAAATACCTCTAACTACAAAAATATTTCAAATCAGGTTACAAGTTATCTTCATAACAGTTTTAAGTCGAGAAGCGAATTTGTCTGAAAAATACAAAATCTAACTTTTTACACGATCCTTCGGTCTGAATTTTTCCTAATGACTGGAAAAAAGATTCATACATTAACGTGTAAGACTAAAAAAAGATCGATTCTTTTACTAGCAAAATTTACCCAAAATATGAAACATTGAATTTTCTGACTTCAACCATTTTCCCACGCAGTATTTTTTTCAGGACCTTTTGGCTGGGGAAGATGAAAGTTTAGGGGGTAAGTTTTCTATTTACCCTTTATAAATATATCTAAATGTTGTGTCACATAAATAGAAACTAGGTTAACATAAAATGTGCCCTACAGGGGGGGGAGTGGGGCGAATACTCGTCTCCGGTGGTGCTTCGCCCCTCCGGAGGAATACCTGAAAGAAACACTGCTCCCACGTCTGCGAATCCATCATTACCGGGAGCTTTGAGGAGCCGTATAAAATAAAAATAAAACATTCCAGGATAATTGAACATTTCATTTAATGGCATATCTTTAGGATTTATCAGAGTATCCCCAATAAAACTTTTAACACCGCATAATTTCTTTAGAATGGGGACTAGATATGCGAAATATGGTATATTTGCTGGCAAATAGACATGAATCGCAATTCAATTTGTGTACAACCCCCAATTTCTCAATAAAAATACTCTGTAAATTTGAGCTGCTGTTAGTCGGTCATTTTTGCTCGCAAAGGAATTGGACTATTTTTAGTTTTATATGTTAGTATGTGTAGAATGCTCAGACCGTTCTACTCGTCCGGGAATGTGAGATAATGTTAGTATGTGTAAATAAATTTTTAGTAATTGGAAAATTTTGAATTGAACAACAAGTCATTATTTGTATGTCATTATTGTCATTATTTTATAGAGATTTCATTATACTATACACAATTTATAATAAATAAATTAATAAAATAATTAATAATTATAATTATTTACTATGTATTATTATAGATACATATGTATAGTTATTAAATAGTATTTTGGGTGATGAGAGGATTTACTCCTATAAAAGTTGTTCACCTATGTAAGTTGAGCAAAAAAATAGTAGCACCATTAGCGGTCAACTTATACAGGTTTCACTGTATTTAAAGATTTCTTACTTCACTATTAAATGGATAAAATCGAAGAATGTCTAGCTTTATTAAACTGTCCAACTTGTACTAAATTTTCAAGTTTTTATCTTAATTTTGCCTTAATTATTAACCGGCGTATCTTTAAAGTAATACATATATTTTAAAAAACTCTATTTTCCCCCATACTTCATATAGTGCACATTTCAACCCCTTCAAAAGTAAATTTTCGAATAATTCGATTTAAACTGTGATTGTTATCCTAAACGCAACTTGTATTAAATAAACAATCCATGAGTCTACTTTAATTGAAAGATCGTTTTCCAAACAGTTCACATTTCGAATGTTTTGGTATAGACCCCCCCCCCCTTCCCAATTCAAATGTAAAGTTATAAACAATTTTTTTTTTTTCATTTTCAGCATATGAATATTAATTACCTTGTTTTACATTTCATACTGCTATTTAAAACAACGACAAATTGAACATTTTAATGCCACACCGTTAAAGTAACAAAAATTGTAAAATTCCAATTTTCCCCCTATCTTACTATCCAAAAATCCTCCTAAAGATCAAATTTTAAATCGTTATTTCATATCAAAGAGCGTTTATCAAACAGTCTATATTTCGGATGTTTTTGTTTCGAGCGGCGTCTTGAATGTAGATTTTGGAATAACTTTGATTTTTAACTAAGTTGCTATCCAACGGTTGATGCGTACATTAAATACCAGTTCTCCATTTCACTGCGCGGTGACCCTTAAATAATAAAAATCTAATACTAAAATTTTCTTCCGTTTTATCATCGAATGTTCTATTGCTGCACCAAATTTCAAGTCTGAAAGTCTTCGCGAAGTATACGATTTCTAATTAAGTTTTGATGTGGAGAACCCTCTGAAATGAACATTTTTGAAAAATTACATTCTTGTGTAATTCTATTCTTACTGTTATCAAACGATTAATTCGTGTACCAATTTTTCAATCTCTATTTCATCCAAATAAAGTCCTTATTTCATCCAAATAAAGTCCCCATTTCATCCAAATATATAGAATGCCTAAGCATTCTATACAATGCCGAAAACGGGACGTCAGAGTATGAAACGCTTAGATTTTCACACATTTCCTAGGCATTCTATAGAATGCTAAAAGACAATTTGGCAAAGTAAAAAGTACTCCTGGCCGTGACGTTTAATGTCGCAAGGCGAGTCACGTGACTTTCGACGCTCGCCTTTTGTCGCAAGGCGCTCACGGGACTTTCGACGCTAGAAAGCCAGCGCACTTCCGCCATGTGCATTGCTGGCTTTATTCGGCGGTAAGAAAAACGCGATATGAAAAAGGCAGTTAAATGCAATTCGAAATGCCATTCCTGTCTATCTTGTAGCAACAAGTAGTTCAGCACTGGTATTTTTCTGTAGAAAAATCTCGTATCTTGCATTTTGTACTTCTTACATTTTCACATGCATCTTTTCGATAAAAGCATTTTCACACTTTGTCGAAATAGTATCTGTTCTATATAATGCCTAGGTATTCTATACTATGCCTAGGAAATGTATGTAAAATATTAAAATAAGACAGACATTTCACACTTTGCCTAAAAACGTCACTCATTCTATAGAATGCCTAGGCATTCCATGCAATGCCTAGTCATTCTATACAACGCCTAGGCATTCTATACAATGAAGGTAACATATACACTATGATCGGTAAAGATGTAATTAGGTCTAATAACTTTAGAACGATGGCAGCTAGAACTATGGAACTTAGGTATTGGAATAGTGAAGCGGCCATACGTTACCAAATGAAATAAACGATAGCGCCCTTAACGCCAAAATTTGGAAGTTAATACTTCTATCTCAAAAACTATGAGAGATACAGGAAAAGATCAATTAGAAAAATATAGAGCATCACCAAATTTGTAGAAAACGTCATTTAATTTAATACAAAAGCGCTATTTATATATCGTACAGCAACATAATGTATGTTCAATATACCCACCGTCTGCCACGATATATGTTTGTATGCAAGGAATAATTTCCTGTTGCACGTCAGCCGGCATTGCCTATGAATGTGGAGCGGAAGAAAATCGTAATGCATACCGCCGTGCAGCTTCCACAACGTTTCGTCTGAATTCGCAGTATAGCAGTACCATCTCGTAATAATCTTCATTCGAATAAACTGATGTCATGATCCTGTTTGGCACGATGCTCATCAAAGTGCACGCATCTGATGATAGACGATCGTTTTCAAATTGTCTCGTTTATTTTATCTGCAGGAGTGATGCCACCAGTCATCATTTACGTACCATACTCAAAGTAACGCTAAGAACTTTCTAATTGCACCATTCGTATCTGCAAAATGTCATTTCTTACTAATTCGATGATTATATATAGAAATGAATTCTAGAAAATAAATATACCACTCACTAAGCTTTACATTTTTACTTGTTAAAAGATAAACTTGTGATTCGCATACAAAATTTCCAAACGATTCATAAATGTCAAAAACCCCTATAATATAGCGGTTCTCTAAATCAAATTAGCTATTAAATTTTAAAATGACTCCACACAGTCCTCAATTATAAAACAGTATATAAGCGGAAATGAAGCGACGAAGAACAGCGAAATTCCGCAGCTCAGACACGCCAACCCAAGCTACGGCATTTAAGTAATAGAAGGTGCGTGCCCATTCTTTTTCCACTTCCATTTCATATGCAACATTTCTTGACGCAGAAAGACGTTTGGATCCATATGTCTTCTGAACAGTTCGCTGTCCCTTAGAGGGTTAGACACCAGTCGGGGCAAAAATCTATATTTCCCTTCATTTACTTGCACAGAAAATATTTCATTTGTTATTTGGAATCATATATAATTGAAATAAGTTGCTGGGTCATAAATTATTTGGATAGACACTGCCTACTTTGTCTTCCATGACACTCCACCACTGAACCCAAATAATCGCTAGCCAATCCATCCAAAACCCTTGCTCTACTTGAGATTCTGACTCCAGAAGTCAATAGAAAAATAAATCAAACAATCCAATGAAAAATCAAAAGGCTGCCCGGAGGTGGGGTGTAAAATCATATTCATAAAGGTACCACGAGTCTGAGAGATTGGAAACCACTGGTATAGCAGCTGCTTGAAATTAAAAGATTCCAGACTGCATTATTGTATCATAATGCTGAATAATTGTGTCATTTGTGTTTATTTACTTTGCTCTAGTTTTCCTCGCTCCTGACTGAGTTACGCCCCCCTTCTACTTACCCCCTCCTTAAATGCGACCATGGTTTTCCCTTTGTATATATTACGTATTGTAGGGAGAGTACAAAAATAAAAAATAAAAACTCCTCCATAATATTAACTCTCTTTTATGAGCAACCACGAACCTGCTCTCCCCCCCCCCCTCCTCTCAAAGTGGGTGAGATTTTACCTCCATATTATGAGCTGTTAGACACATTACCCAACAGATGTGAATACAGTAGTAAGTAAATCACTTTGTGGGTTTTTTCCCTCCATGGGTCCTACGGCTCTTTTTATGGGACATGCTCGATTAAACGCGACCGCGCAGTCATAATGTTCCATTTTTTAAGGTTTAGTTTGCACTAAATGCATATTAATAAGGGATATAAATTCTGGCTTATTGTTTAGTTCAGTATTTCAGTTATTACATAATTCTTTTAACACCCTTCCCTCACGAGAATACGAGGGTCACACTGAAATTTTTGAGATACGTTAAGTGGCACCAGTTAAACTTATCAACTCCTAGGAGTGTTCAAGGTACTCTCCTCCAACATCAATGCACTTTTGTAGGCGAATTTTCCAAAGATTAAATGCTTCAAGACATCCATTCCTTGGAATCATTGAAAAATATGCTTTTACAGCCTCATCAGTTTCATCTTCGGAATGAAAACGACACCCACGTAATTTTTTTTTAGATTTAAAAATAGCCAAACATCACACATAGGAAGATAAGGAAAATAGGGTGGATGTTCTATCAATCTGATGTTTTGTTGATCAAGAAATTCGACTGTCATTCTTGCTGAATGAGAAGATGCATTGTCATCGTGAAGCCTGAGTCCCCTAACATTCACTTCCTGAAGAATTTCTGGAAGACACTTAGTGGTGTACCAGTTAACTGTAACTGTCTTCTGTCCCTGTAGCTTTATAGCTTTAACCAGACCTGTACTCCTGAAGAACACAGCATACATTACTTTTTTCATTGCTCGTTGTCTTTTCACCATTGTTGGTTTGGGTCATCTTCAAAGACCCATACTTTAGTTTCTTGACGCGTTGGGACGTCAAAAAACGGTATGTACGTTTCATCACCAGTTATGATTTTAGAAATAATGCGATGTCCACCATCATTAAGTAATTTTAGGGTTTATTTACTGATTCTGGCACGCTCCGCTTTTCGGCGTTCTGTTAAATTATGGGGGACCCAACGACAAACTAATATTTCCATATGCAGTTCTTCATGAATAATTTTATGTATAGCTGCGGATCCAATGGTAGGTTCCTTCTGTATTATTTGGTAAGTACAGCGATAATCATCGATTAGCAGTTTTCGAACGGCCGACACATTTGCTGGGACTACAGCTGACAAAGGCCTTCCTGTGCGTTTTTCATCCAGGAAAGAATTTCGACCTCTTCTAAACTCTGTAAACCATCTGAATACAGTGTCAAGAGATGGAGCATCATTTCCATATACTAATTGCAGACGTTGAAGGCATTCTTCTTGATTTAGTCCCACTTTGAAATCATAATCAATAAAAATCACAGCTCGATAATGCTCTCGCGTCAACTCCATTTTCTTTTCTTTCAAAATTTATTCTACGATAGCTAAATAGTAATTGTTGCCACAAATTACCGTCTGCGGACATAAAAGAGTTCAAATTTAAATATCCGATCAATCATTTTTTTTTAGCGCATATCGTCTGCCCCTGTCTCAAAAATTTCAGTATGACCTTGATATGCCCTCCCCTTCTAAAGATATAAAGACATTTCGAATTTCCTAAACATTCCCTTGTCTTAAGTAGTTGGCGAATTTAGGCTTTCTTATGGAATTTTTTTCTCATTTAAATAATTAATGCTTGAAGCTCCAGTCAAACTTTCAGTTGTAGTACTGTTAGCGGCTTAATCTGGCAACCCCATTTCGAAGACAGGTCTCGGAATTTCATAGGTCTTTGGGTTCCTAGATTTGGTGTGAAATCAGGGCGTTAACGGAACGTTTGCCTTTCCAAAATGTCAACTGGTGCATGTCCTGTTTAATGTCATCAAAGTAACATCAATGACATCAGTTGTTTAATGACAAATAAATATCCGTGAATGTGTAGCTAACTCCTTCTTAATAAACGTAATGGAAATTCCAGGCAACTTCCAAATAGAAATTATTGATTTCAGTGTGACTTAGAATTTGAAATCAAAGTTCAGAAACAAATCTTAGAGTAAATACTTCCGAGTCTTAACATTAAAAAATATTTTATTATAGTAAAGCACATGGAAGAAACACTGCAAGTGGTTTAAAGTATTTTTACTTAATAAACTTTACTGTTACCTCTGAATTCGAGCCCAAAACTGGCATTTAATACATGTCTACTGTGTAGATCGCGACGTGTACCAAATTTCCAAATTAGCCTGTGACGTGTAGCAAGTTTCCAAATTGGTCCGCGACTTCTAAAAGGTTGAACAACCTGATTATAGAGCATTGTCCAATGTGTAGGAATCAGCATCAGGAACAAATAATACTTGTATACATGGAAAGTAATAAATACCCATCATACTTATCCATCATGGCATTATAGCATTTAGCTTCTGATCGCAATAAATACCTGTAGCACGGATAGATGGTGCCAGGCCCGAACCAGGGACCTGGTGCTTACAAGACCGACGTTATAAGATTAGAGCAAAAGCTAGCTTCGACTCCGAACTTATAATTCGGGTATCCTAGCATCTTCGATCGATGTCTTTGGCAGGAGCAAAGTCGCCTGCTGCCACATAACCATCAAAAGCTAAATGCTACAACGCGGGGACACCTTCTGTGCTTTTCAAAGTACGCGTTAATATTCTTCCTCTCAATTTCAAATGTATTCTCATTGTCATTGTGACTAAGGACATATTGAACTGACTCCACACCAAATTCCTGAGCATATACGAATGTGCTGTTTACTGCATCATTTCCGAATGCGATAACAAATCGCCTATAACCATGCTGTATAAAATAAAAGCATTTTGTAACAGTTTTATTGTCGATTCCTATTCAACAGATAATACTCTACAACTTTGTAACTGACATTTTTCTCCTATCTCGCTCTGTTGTCGAGTCCGTGTCCTATATTTTTTCAATTCTCCGCTGGGGAAGCTGCAATCAGTTTTGTTCGATCGGATTTTAAGTCTACTACAGATAGATCTAACATGTACACTCAGTAACTTTTCATTCTAAAGAAATTGGAGTGCCTCAGCACTTTCCTATGAACCCTATATATTGCCATGTATACTGAAAACTGAAGTAAAACTTTCTTTGCAGACTCATAGTAACATATTGTTTTTTTATTTCTTTAATAATTCATTCAGTTTAATTGCACAGAATATACCCATAATATTTTCAATTACACTGAACTTTTAATTCAAGTTTTATTTTCATTTCGTAACTGGACTTATTTTCAAAGGTGGCGTAGTGAAAATGTATAAAAAAAAATCTGATCTCAGCACATGACTTTCCTTATATAATGCAATGAATTTACTACTTTTACAGTAAAAAAAAAACAAATTATTTTTATAGTAATTATTTATATTCTTTCCAAGATATTGAATTTTCGTCAATGAGTCGTCATTTTCCATGTCGTTATCATCAGGGAGTCGTCACTGATTTAGCATTTTTATCCATTTGGCGAGTTTTTTAGTTAATTTAGCAACATTTAAAAAAGTCGCCAAGTTGGCGATATTCCACCAAATTCGTCGCCAAAATCTCGCCAAGCATTATGGACGAAGAAATAAGTTATTCTTACAGAAGATAAATGACTATTGGCGTTCAAATACAAAAGTATTACTCAAAGTATCTTTTTTCATGAATGGAACGAGCTAGATCGACGAGAATAATGTCACCAAATTTATCGCATGGTATTACATATAAAAAGTGAACATGTTTCTCAATAGGAAATATTTTTTTTTATTTTATATGACTTTTTGATAATTTTTTTGAAAAATGTGCAATATCTCGAGAACGGTTCATGTTAGCGTTCTAAAATTTATGTCAACCGTTTTCTAATGAAAAATGTCATAAGAAATGTTTATTTGCGTAACTTTATTAGCGGTTTTGCTTTTTTGACGATCTTTTCAAAATTTCACTCGAAAATTTAGGAGGAGGGGGTTGAACATTCGATTGCATATAAAAACAATAGGCTTCCCTTGTTTACGGATTGTGATTTTTGTACCAAATTTCATTCGAATCCGTCCATTCGTTCGTCAGTTATCGTCTCCACAGACTCACTGACACACACACACATACACACACACACACACATACTTTCACACACACACACTCACACAGACATCACTTCAAAAATGTTTGATTCGTGATCAGGGATGCTCGAAACGTACTCTCCCGTCGAAAATTCGAATTCGAATTTTCGACACAGTCATAATACTTTCCTTATACATTATGTATATAAGGAACGTAATAACATATCTCGAAAACGGCTAATCCTAAAATAATAGGGGTTGGTCTTATTCTTTTCATCGTCAAAAATTACTTATAAAACAAGCATTTAATGGATATATTTGAGCATACATACTCTTTTATTTTAGATTTTGACAATTTTTGCCACAAAAACTGCAACTAGTGACTTATCCACCAAATTTTAGAAAATTTGATCTATTAGTTTTTCAACTAGAGTAAATACAAGCTTTGTGGGCCATTTCGGAAGAAAAGGTAGATTCTTTTATTCCGAATCGTACCAAAATCTAATCAGCACCAAGGTTACACACAAGGAACTTACCTACCGAATATTACGAAATTCGGTCAATTAGTGCAGTTAAGGTGGATACATTCATTGCACAGACAGAGAGACAGACAGACAGACAGAGAGACAGACAGACAGACAGATAGACACTGACACAGACATCACGCTAAAAATATTTTTTCGTGTTCTAGAGGTTTCAAAACTTGCAGATTCATCGAAAACTCCAGTTGCGATTTTCGACCTGATACCAATACTTTCCCTAGACATTACTGTGTATTGCAAAGAAAGTAAAATTCTGATGTGGGCAGCACATGACTTTCCCTGCAAACTCAATTTCAATTTCTCTTTATTTCTTTAATAATCCATTGCATTGAGTTTAATTGCACAAAATAACACTGAATTTTGCACTTTAAATTCAATTTTTACTTTTATTTGGTAATTGGACATTTTTTCAAAGGTGAGGTAAAAAAAATGCGAAAACATTCAAATATCTTGAGAACTGTTACTTCTAGAGTAATGGGGTTGGTCTAATTCTTTTTCTCGCTAAAAATTGCGTATAGAACATGCATTTAATTGATACATTTCACCCAAATATCTCGAGAACTGTTACTTCTAGAGTAATGGGGTAATTCTTTTTCTCGTTAAAAATTGCGTATAAAACATGCATTTAATTGATACATTTCACTTAAATATCTCGAGAACTGTTACTTCTAGAGTAATGGGGTTGGTCTAATTCTTTTTCTCGTTAAAAATTGCGTATAAAACATGCATTTAATTGATACATTTCACTCAAATATCTCGATAGCTGTTACTTATAGAGTAATGGGGTTGGTCTGATTATTTTTCTTGTTAAAGATTGCGTATAAAACATGCATTTAATTGATACATTTCACTTAAATATCTCGAGAAATGTTACTTCTAGAGTAATGGGGTTGGTCTAATTCTTTTTCTGGTTAAAAATTGCGTATAAAACATGCATTTAATTGATACATTTCACTCAAATATCTCGAGAACTGTTACTTCTAGAGTAATGGGGTTGGTCAAATTCTTTTTTTCGTTAAAAATTGCGTATAAAACATGCATTTAATTGATACATTTGATCATACATCCCCTTTTATTTTAGATATTGGAGATTTTTGAGTGCCATTTTGTGAAAAAAGGCGGATCCTTTTTTTTTCCAAATCATACAAAAATCTGATTAACACCAGGGTATCCCATAAGAGACTTATCTACTAAATTTTGTGAAACTTGGTCGATTAGTGCTTTAGCTAGAGTGGATACATAATATTTTTGCAGGCCATTTCGCAATAAAATGCGTGTTCTTTTATCCCGAATCAGAACAAAATCTAATCAGCAATAGGATCACACACAAGTGAGTTATCTATAAAATTTTATGAAATTCGGTCAATTAGTTTTTGTGTTAGGGTGGACACATAAATTGCCCATACAGACAGGCAGGAAGATACGTACACACAGACGTCAGGCTAAAAATAATTTTTTCGTGTTCTAGAGGTCCCAAAACGTGTAGATCCGTCGAAAACTCGAGTTGTGATTTTCGGCATGATTCCAATACTCTCCCTATGCATTAAGATGTATTGCAGGGAAAGTAAAAATAAAGTGTGACTCAACTGCACTTTTTCATACAAAAACCAGTTCCCTGATAACTTTTTCTTTTCAAATTTTACAAGAAAGAATTTAAAAAATCTGATGTGGGCAACACATGACTTTCCTAATATAATGTAATGAATTTACTACTTTTACAGTAAAAAAAATAGGTTTTTCTTATAGTAGATACTAATATTCTTTCCAAGATATTGAATTTTCGACAATTAGTCGTCGTTTTCATTGATTTAGCGTCATTTTTATCCATTTGGCGAGATTTTCTTTAATTTGGCAACATTTCAAAAGGTCGTCAAGTTGGCGACATTCCGCCAAATTCGTCGCCAAAATCTCTCCAAGCGTTATGAACGAAGAAATAAGTTATTCTTACAGCAGATAAATGTCTATTGGCGTTCAAATACAAAAGTATTACTTTAAGTATCTTTTTTCATGAATGGAACGAGCTAGATCCATGAGACTGATGTCACCCGATTTATCGCATAGTATTACATATGAGCAGTGAACATGTTTCTCAATAGGAAATATATATTTTTTTTATTTTACATGACTTTCTGATAATTTTTTTGAAAAATGAACAATATATCAAGAACAGTTCATGTTAGCGTTCTAAAATTTATGTCAATCGTTTTCTAATGAAAAATTACATAAGAAATGTCTATTTGCGTAACTTTATTAGCGGTTTTGATTTTCTGACGATTTTTTTAAAATTGTATTCGAATATTTAGGGGGGGGGGGGGGTTCTGAACATTCGATTGCGTACAAAAACAATAGGATTCCAGTGTTTATGGATTGTGATTTTTGTACCAAATTTTATTCGAATCGGTCCATTCGTTCGTTAGTTATCGTCTCCATAGACTCACTGATACACACACACACACACACACACACACACACACACACACACAAACACACAAACACATACTTTCACACACACACACACACACACACACACACATACTTTCACACACACACACACACACATACTTTCACACACACACACACATACTTTCACACACACACACACATACACACACATACTTTCACACACACACACACACACGCACAGACATCACTTCAAAAATGTTTGATTCGTGATCAGGGATGCTTGAAACGTGCTCTCCCGTCGAAAACTCGAATTCGAATTTTCGACCCCGTCACAATACTTTCCTTATACATTATGCATGTAAGGAAAGTAAAAATTGGTATAGTGGGTCCAAATGATTACAATTTTGTCGATTTATCCTTCATTTAAAAGGGTTTGACCAAATCTTTTGATTGATACTATACTTGACAATATACCTCCCAGCGGGGGGGGGGGGGGCCGGGGGACTTTTCCCCGAAGGGGACTAATGACGTCACGAACAAAAACAATTTTATCACGGCTGTTTTTTACAACACTGATTGAAACTATTAAATCTCATAATCACTGAGCCATAAATAATTCCTCTATAAAGCCGTCTATATAGTTTCGTGAAAATCCATGAATATTTGTCGCCACTATCGTGTACACAAGAAATCGACCACAGACACACAGACGGACACTCCAAAAAGAGGCAAACCGTGGTCAGGAGGTCTTAAAATATACATCGGCATCAAAATCTCGAATTCGGAAATTTTCATGAAAACAATACCCTTTCTATACTATATTACATAGACATAGTCTGAGAATGTGAAAAATAAAGGAATCTTTTTCTACTCATAGTTTTACAAGGTATGCGTGGTTTTATCGGTCGATAACCACTAGACAAACGTGCATAATAGCTATAGAGTATGCATTGTGCTTTCCCATTTCTTTTGCAATACAAAAAATTTGATGTGGGCAACATATGACTTTCCCTGCAGACTTATATCCACGTTTTCTTTATTTTAATTAAATTTAATTCACTTTTAATTCAATTTTCGTTCTCATTTGGTATCTGGGCTTATTTTCAAAGGTGGCGTAGAGAAAAAACTAAAATATCTCGAGAACGGCTAGTCCTAGTGTAATGGGGTTGGTCTTATTATTTTCGTCGTTAAAGATTACGTATTAAACGAGCATTAAAGTCCAGTTGCGGTGCGTACATAGGCACTGCGGCACTGCGGGAGCGACAGTGCGCTCTCTCCCTTGCAGCCTCGCGTGCAGCTTCCTATGTGCACATGCGTACAACAGTCAAACACCACGCTTCACAGTTCCAGCGGCGTGGTGTTTGACTGTTATGCGCATGCTCAAATAGGAAGCTGCACGCGAGGCTGCGAGGGAGAGAGAGCACTGTCGCTCCCGCAGTGCCGCAGTGCCTATGCACGCACCGCCCCTGCATTTAACGGATATATTTGACCATACGTAGTTTTTACTTTAGATTTTAACGATTTTTGCGGGCCATTCTGCAAAAAGGGCAGGTTATTTTCTTCCGAATCGTACCAAATTTAATCAGCACCAGGGTGGTGAACCACAAGCGACTTATCTACCGAATGTTGTGAAATTCAGTTCATTAGTTTTTCAGCTAGAGTGGATAGAGGCTTTTGCGGGCCATTTCGCAAAAAACGGCAAGTTCTTTTATCCCGAATCGTAATCAAAACTAACCAGCATCTAATTCGCCCACAAGTGACTTACCTACCAAATTTTATAAAATTCGGTCGATTAGTATTTTAGTTAGAGTGGATACAAAATCTGCACAGACAGTAAGACAGACACACAGACAGACACACAGATACGCAAACACACACACAGACGTCACGCTAAAAATAGTTTTTTCGAATTCTACAGGTCTCGAAACGCGTAGATCCGTCGAAAACTCGAGTTACGATTTTCGGCATGATTCCAATACTTTCCCTATACATGTATTGTAGGGAAAGTAAAAAATCAGATGTGGGCAGCACATGACTTTCCCTGCAGACTTATATCCACATTCTCTTTATTTTAATTAAATTTATTTCACTTTTAATTCAATTTTCTTTCTCATTCGATAACCGGACTTATTTTGAAAGGTGGCGTAGAGAAAATACGAAAAACTAAAATATTTCGAGAACGGCTAGTCCTAGTGTAATGGGGTTGGTCTTATTCTTTTTTTCGTTAAACATTACGTATTAAACAAGCATTTAATGGGTATATTTGAGCATACGTATTTCTTTAGTTTAGACGATTTTGACGATTTTTGCTGGCCATTTTGCAAAAAAAGACAGGTTATTTTTTTACGAATCGTGCCAAAATCTAATCAGTACCAGGGTGACCCACAAGTGACTCATCTGCCGAATTTTGTGAAATTCGGTCCATTAGTTTTTCAGTCAGAGTGGATACAAACTTTTACGGGTCTTTTCGGGAAAAAAAGGCGGGTTCTTTTATTCCGAATCGTACCCAAAACTAATCAGCACCAGGCTCGCCCACAAGTGATTTACCTACCAAATTTTGTGAAATTCGGTCCATTAGTTTTTTAAATAGAGTGGATACAAAATCTGCACAGACAGACACACAGACAGACGTCACGCTGAAAATGGTTTTTTACTTTCCCTGCAATACATGGTAATGTATAGGGAAAGTATTGGAATCGTGTCGAAAATCGCAACTCGAGTTTTCGACGGATCTACACGTTTCGAGACCTCTAGAATACGAAAAAACCATTTTTAGCGTGACGTCTGTGTGTGTGTCTGTGTCTCTGTGTGTCTGTCTGTCTGTCTGTGTGTCTGTCTGTCTGTGTGTCTGTCTGTCTGTCTGTCTGTGCAGAATATGTATCCACTCTAACTAAAAAACTAATTTACCGAATTTCACAAAATTTGGTAGGTAAGTCACTTGTGAGCGAGTCTGGTGCTGATCAGTTTTGGGTACGATTTGGGATAAAAGAACCCGCCTTTTTTTGCGAAATGGCCCGCCCTCTAACTGAAAAACTAATGGACCGAATTTCACAAAATTCGGTAGATAAGTCACTTGTGGGTTATCCTGGTGCTGTTTAGATTTTGGTACGATTAAAAAAAAATAACCTGCCTTTTTTTGCAAAATGGCCCGCAAAAATCGTCAAAATCTAAACAAAAGAACTAGTTATACTCAAATATATCCATTAAATGCTGATTTAATACGTAATGTTTAACGACGAAAAGAATAAGACCAACCCCATTACACTAGGACTAGCCGTTTTCGAGATATTTTAGTTTTTCGTACTTTCTCTACGCCACCTTTGAAAATAAGCCCGGTTACCAAATGAGAACGAAAATTGAATTAAAAGTGAAATAAATTTAATTAAAATAAAGAGAACGTTAATATAAGTCTGCAGGGAAAGTCATGTGCTGCTCACATCAGATTTTTCGTATTCTAGAGGTCTCGAAACGCGTAGATCCGTTGAAAACGCGATTTGCGATTTTCGGCATGATTCCAATACTTTCCCTATGCATGTATTGTAGGGAAAGTAAAAATCTGATGTGGGCAGCACATGACTTTCCCTGCAAACTTATATCCACGTTCTATTTATTTCAATTAAATTTAATTCCATTTTAATTCAATTTTCGTTCTCATTTGATAACTGGACTTATTTTCAGAGGTGGCGTGGAAAAATACGAAAAAAACTAATATATCTCGAGAACGGCTAGTCCTAGTGTAATGGGGTTGGTCTTATTCCTTTCTTCGTTAAAAATTACGCATTAAACAAGCATTTAATGGATATATTTGAGCATACGTAGCTTTTTAGTTTAGATTTTGACAATTTTTGCGGGCCATTCTGCAAAAAAAGGTAGGTTATTTTTTTCTGAATCGTACCAAAATCTAATCAGCACCAGGGTAACCCACAAGTGACTCATCTACCGAATTTTGTGAAATTCGGTCCATCAGATCTTCAGTTAGAGTGGATACAAGCTTTTGCGGGCCATTTCGCAAAAACAGGCGGGTTCTTTTATTCCGAATCGTACCCAAAAGTAATCAGCACCAGACTCGCTCACTAGTAACTTACCTACCAAATTTTGTGAAATTCGGTCCATTAGTTTTTTAGTTAGAGTGGATACAAAATTTGCACAGACAGACAGACACACAGACACACAGACTCACAGACAGACACACAGACAGACACACAGACGTCACGCTAAAAATGGATTTTTCGTATTCTAGAGGTCTCGAAACGAGTAGATCCGTCGAAAACTCGAGTTGCGATTTTCGGCATGATTCCAATACTTTCCCTATACATTACCATGTATTGCAGGGAAAGTAAAAAATCTGATGTGGGCAGCACATGACTTTCCCTGCAGACTTATATCCACATTCTCTTTATTTTAATTAAATTTATTCAATTTTCGGTCTCATTTGGTAACCGAGCTTATTTTCAAAGGTGGCGTAGGGAAAGTACGAAAAACTAAAATATCTCGAGAACGGCTAGTCCTAGTGTAATGGGGTTGGTCTTATTCTTTTCGTCGTTAAACATTACGTATTAAATCAGCATTTAATGGATATATTTGAGTATACCTAATTCTTTAGTTTAGATTTGGACGATTTTTGCGGGCCATTTTGCAAAAAAAAGCAGGTAATTTTTTTCCGAATCGTACCAAAATCTAATCAGCACCAGGGTAACCCACAAGTGACTCATCTACCGAATTTTGTGAAATTCGGTCCATCAGTTTTTCAGTTAGAGTGGATACAAGATTTTGCGGGCCATTTCGCAAAAAAAGGCGGGTTCTTTTATTCCGAATCGTACCCAAAACTAATCAGCACCAGACTCTCTCACAAGTAACTTACCTACCAAATTTTGTGAAATTCGGTCCATTAGTTTTTTATTTAGAGTGGATACAAAATCTGCACAGACAGACACACAGACACACAGACACGCAGACACACAGACACACAGACAGACACACAGACACACACACAGACGTCACGCTAAAAATGGTTTTTTCGTATTCTAGAGGTCTCGAAACGTGTAGATCCGTGGAAAACTCGAGTTGTGGTTTTCGGCATGATTCCAATACTTTCCCTATACATTACCATGTATTGCAGGGAAAGTAAAAAGTATATATTTAAACTTTATAATGTATCCTCCGACAGATGCGAACACACCGCAGAGCAAATCACTTTAGAACTCTATTACGGATGGGGTGTTTTTTATGGGATAGGGTCGATTAATCTTACTACATTCATTTATACACGCTCCATTAAGAAACTATCCGTTTGAAACTTCTGCTGTGCATCCTGAAAGCAAGCAGGGAGAAAAAAAATGGAACGTTTATATTTTTTTCAGAACTCAATAAGGTTTATCCTTTATACGACTCTTGGACTTATGTTGCCTGAGTATAATGCATAAAAAAATATCAGAAATGTAAAACCCCACTCGACTTGCTCATATATTCGCATTCTATAGGCTTAGGTGCATACTTGCATAATAATCAAAATTAGAGTGAAAACAAGAAAGATCAATCATGCATAAAGCACTGATTATGAAACACTTTCCAACTACAATGCAATTTTATTTAAACATCTCTAAAATGTGATACTTTCAGATGTGATATTTTTTAAATTATCACAATACTATAATAATTTATTATATTCGAAAACTTCGCCGAAAACAAATAAACTTTATTCAAATAACGCCATCGAATTATAAATCGCCTGGCTCGCTATATAAAAACAGTGAATATTTCATTCATAAACATTTTTCCATTCCTTTCATTTCAGCGGCGATATTTTCAAAATTATCGCAATACCAGAATAATTTATTTTACTTAAAAACTTTAAACCATGGAGATAAAAATACTTTCCAACTCCATGAGTAAAACTTCATCGAAAAAGGCAATACAGAATCATCCGCTTCTCTATATAAAATCAATTAATGTTTCATTCATATCAGTTTGTATTACAGACTCCAGATTAAATAATGTTGCGTTAAAGAAATTCAGGAATTCTTATACAACTCATCTTATTCTTACACCTTGATGTGTTTAAATTTTCATACGTGAAAATTAGGCTTCGTTGTAGAAGTAATCTGAGTTGGATGATCATTTAAACTCCAAAATATTGTAATTGCGTTGGCGCAGTATATAGATGCACAGAAAAAAAATCAAAAATAAAGCGATTTTAGAACAGATGCGACACTAAACGGAAATTAAAAAGAACTTTAAAAATCACAATTTTGACACAAGATGGATGCCATATTTTATTCTGAAGTGAGTCATGTGATCTCTTCCTTGTAATATGGGTGCAATTATTATTTTAATTTTTATTTAAAAAACTACCGAACATATTTTGCTGAAATTTTTTTATATACTTATAACTTAAATATTTCCTAAAATTTTCGAAGCAATTTGTGAATTTTAAATTTGCTTAAAAAATGTTTGAATAATTAGGTCCCATAGGGTTCAGTGTATTTCATTTCTTCAACTTGGGTTCATTTCAAAACTAATCGGGTGATATTCTTCATTTGCATTCCCATATGTCTCACAGACCGTCTCAACAACATACTAAAATTACATTTTGGTAAAGTCATTTTTACGGCAGTTATCATGTGAACAGACAGACAGACAGACAGACAGAATGAACAAAGTCATAAACACTTTTCAACCATGCTGTAAAGAAACGTACGTTTTTATCAGCTTTCATTCAAAAGTTATTTTTTCGTCCAAAAGTTGTTCTTTCATTCGAAAATTATTCTTTCATTCAAGAGTTATTCTTTCGTTCAAAAGTTATTCCTTCATTCAAAAGTTATTATTTCATTTAAAAGTTATCCTTTCGCTCAAAAGATATTGTTCTTTAAAATTCCTTTAAATGTTCTTTTACTTTCCCATTGTAATGTAAATGATACGTACTGGATTAGGTTCGAAAACTCGAGTTTTCAATTAATCTACACCTTTTGAGCCCTCTAGAGAACAAATACGCTATATATTTTTAACATGACGTCTGTGCGTGCCTATAGTGTATCCGTCTGTATTTCAGTGCAATGTATGTATCTGCATCAATGAAATTTCATCAAATGTGGTAGACAGCTTTTACTTATGGGTTAACACATAGTACTGATTATATTTCTGTTTAATTTGAAAAAATAGAACCGGTTTTTAATGGCCCAGAAAATTCAATAAAATTTAACATAAAGGACTAAATATTCTTAAATGTATTAAATTGCGTTATTTAAATGTCTGTCTCATTCATAAATGCTGATAGCAAAGCGAAAGAGACTAACCTCCTTACTCTAAAAAGCCGTTTTTGGAAAATTTCATTTTTAGTTTCTCTTTTCTATGAAATCTGCATCTGTGCGATTTTTACTTTCCCTGCAATACATGGTAATGTATAGGGAAAGTATTGGAATCATGCCGAAAACCACAACTCGAGTTTTCGACGGATCTACACGTTTCGAGACCTCTAGAATACGAAAAGACTATTTTTAGCTTGACGTCTGTGTGTGTGTCTGTCTGTGTGTCTGTGCGTCTGTCTGTGTGTCTGTCTGTGCAATGATGTATGTATCCACTCTAACTCAAAAACTTATGGACCGAATTTCATAAAATTTGGTAGGTAAGTGACTTGGGTATGACCCTGGTGCTGATTAGTTTTTGGTACGATTCGTGAAAACAGAATCCGTCTTTTTTTTGCGAAATGGCCCTTAAAAATTTCATGTATCCACTGTAGCTACTAATTGACCAAATTTCACAAAATTTGGTAGATAAGTTACTTATAGGATACTCTGGTACTGATTAGATTTTGGTATTAATCGGAAAAGAACAACCCGCCTTTTTCTGAGAAATGGCCCGTAAAAATTTCATGTATCCACTTTAGCTAAATTACTAATTGACCAAATTTCAAAAAATTTGCTAGATAAGTTACTTGTGGGATACTCTGTTGTTGATTAGATTTTGGTATTATTCGGAAAAGAACAACCTACTTTTTTGCACGAAATGGCCCTCAAAAATCGCCAAAATCTAAAAAAAAGAGCTACATATGTTCAAATATATCATTTAAATGCTTGTTTTATACGTAATTTTTGATGAAGAATAAAGAGCAACTCTATTACTCTAGGACTAACCGGTCTCGAGATATTTAATATTTTTCGCATTTAGTTATGTCACTTTTGAAAAATGTCCAATTACAAAATAAAATCTGAAATTAAATTAAAAGAGAAAATTTATTGTTATTTTGTGCAATTAAACTCAATTTACTGAATTATTAAAGAAATAAAGAGAAAATGAATTTGAGTCTGCAGGGAAAGTCATGTGCTGGCCACATCAGATTTTTACTTTCCCTGCAATACATGGTAATGTATAGGGAAAGTATTGGAATCATGTCGAAAATCGCAACTCGAGTTTTCGACGGATCTACACGTTTCGAGACCTCTAGAATACGAAAAAACCATTTTTAGCGTGACGTCTGTGTGTGTGTCTGTGCGTCTGCCTGTCTGTGCGTCTGTCGGTCTGTGCGTCTGTCTGTCTGTGTGTCTGTGTGTCTGTGTGTCTGTCTGTCTGTCTGTGCAGATTTTGTATCCACTGTAACTAAAAAACTAATGGACCGAATTTCACAAAATTTGGTAGGTAAGTCACTTGTGGGCGAGTCTGGTGCTGATTAGTTTTGGGTACGATTCGGGATAAAAGAACCCGCCTATTTTTGCGAAATGGCTCGCAAAAGCTTGTATCCACTCTAACTGAAAAACTACTGGACCGAATTTCACATAATTCAACAGATGAGTCATTTGTGGGTCACTCTGGTGCTGATTAGATTTTTGTATGATTCGGAAAAAAATAACCTGCATTTTTTTTGCAAAATGGTTCGCAAAAATCGTCCAAATCTAAACTAAAGAACTACGTATGCTCAAATATATCAATTAAATGCTTGTTTAATACGTAATTTTTAACGAAGAAAAGAATAAGACCAACCCCATTACATTAGGGCTAGCCGTTCTCGAGATATTTTAGTTTTTCGTATTTTCTCTATACGCCACCTTTGAAAATAAGTCCGGTTACCGAATGAGAACGAAAATTGAATTAAAAGTGAAATAAATTTAATTAAAATAGAGAGAACGTGGATATAAGTCTATAGGGAAAGTCATGTGCCGCCCACATCAGATTTTTACTTTCCCTGCAATGCATGGTAATGTATAGGGAAAGTATTGGAATCATGTCGAAAATCTCAACTCGAGTTTTTGACAAATCTACACGTTTCGAGACCTCTAGAATACGAAAAAACTATTTTTAGCGTGACGGCTATGTGTGTGTGTCTGTGTGTCTGTCTGTGTGTTTGTGCAATGTATGTATCCACTCTAACTCAAAAACTTATGGATCGAATTTCATAAAATTTGGTAGGTAAGTCACTTGGGTATGACCCTGGTACTGATTAGTTTTTGGCACGATTCGTAAAAACAGAACCCGCCCTTTTTGCGAAATGGCCAGTAAAAATTTCATGTATCCACTCTAGCTAAAATACTAATTGACCAAATTTCACAAAATTGGTAGATAAGTTACTTGTACGATACCCCGGTGCTGATTAGATTTTGGTATTAATCAGAAACGAACAACCTGCCTTTTTTTACGAAATGGCCAGCAAAAATGTCATATATCCACTCTAACTAAAATATTAATTGACCAAATTTCACAAAATTTAGTAGATAAGTTACTTGGGGAATACTCTGATGGTGCTGATTAGATTTTGGCATTATTCGGAAAAGAGCAACCTGCCTCTTTTTACGAAATGGCCCTCAAAAATCGCAAAATCTAAAAAAAAGCTGCGTATGTTCAAATATATTAATTAAATGCTTGTTTTATACGTAATTTTTGATGAGGAAAATATTAAGAACAACTCTATTACTCTAGAACTAACCATGCTCGAGATATTTGAGATTTTTCGCATTTAGTTATGCCACTTTTAGAAAAATGTCCAATTATCAAATAAAGACAGAAATTGAATTAAAAATGTAAATTTAGTGTTATTTTGTGCAACTAAACTCAATTATTAAAGAAATAAAAAAAATGAATTTGAGTCTTCAGGGAAGATCATGTGCTGCCCACATCAGATTTTTATTTTCCCTGCAATACATGGTAATGTACAGGGAAAGTATTGGAGTCATACCGAAAGTCACAACTCGAGTTTTCGACGGATCTACACGTTTCGAGACCTCTAGAATACGAAAAAACTATTTTTAGCGTGACGTCTGTGTGTGTGTCTGTCTGTCTGTGCAATGTATGTATCCACTCTATCTCAAAAACTAATGCACCGAATTTCATAAATTTTGGTAGATAAGTCACCTATATGTGACCCTGGTGCTGATTAGTTTTAGTACGATTCGGTACGTTTTAGTACGAATAAAAGAACCCGCCTTTTTTTGCGAAATGGCCCCCGCAGAACTTGTCTGTATCCACTCTAGCTGAAAAACTAACGGACCGAATTTCAGAAAATTCGGCGGATAAGTCGTTTGTGGGTTATTCTGGTGCTGATTCGATTTTAGTGCGATTCAGAGAAAAATAACCTGCCTTTTTTAGCAAAATGGCCCGCAAAAATCGTCGAAATCTAAAATAAAAAACTACGTATGCTCAAATATATCCATTAAGTGCTTGTTTTATACGTAATTTTTAACGAAGAAAAGAATAAGACCAACCTCATTACCCTAGGACTAGCTGTTCTCAAGATATTTTAGTTTTTTCGTATTTTCTCTACGCCACCTTTGAAAATAAGTCCAGTTACCAAATGAGAATGAAAATTGAATTAAAAATGAATTAAATTTAATTAAAATAAAGAGAACGTAGATATAAGTCTGCAGGGAAAGTCATGTGCTGCTCACATCAGATTTTTATTTTTCGGGGGAATGAGCGAGCTGCCAACGCCGCTTCAAAATACGCTGAGTCGCATACTTTAATTATAATCCCACTGTATATGTAATCCACATCGCACGCAGTTATTGAATATGTTAAGAAAAGATTACACACAAACAAAATGCAGACCCATTTCTCCTCTGAATTGTCACAATTAGCTCATTTTTATATTTGTCATATTTTTATTACACGCAATTCCGTTCCCCGTGCAATTCAAAACAAACCCGTCAGACAGACCCACCTCCTGTGACGCCGCCTTTAATTATATTATCTTTGAAGAATCAATTCATTGCTATTTTACGAACCTACATTGACAACCCGGGGTGAGAATTATGTCTTCATCTTGTTAGCGAGAAAAGTAATCGAAGGGCGAAGAGAAAGAAACCTGTTCGAAGGTTGGAATGGAAGAAAGAAAAATATAACGACATAACTGCCGATGGAATGTCATTGGGCAGAAGAAAAAAATGGCAAAACTCTTTTCATCTGGAGGCTTTTCCAATTCAAGTGCGTGTGATAATCAGGTGTAGAAAATTTTCGTAATCAACAATAACTTTTGCGATATTCCAAAGGCCTTTCTATGCTTAATTCTCAATATGTATTGAATCTGTCATTTAGAAATCAATTTGGTTACAGGCTATATTCAGACTGCAAATAAATTCCTCTGGTATTAGTGGATAAATTGTAGAAAATTATGTTTCAGTCTGCTAGTCCTTTGTCAACCCTGAACAACAATATAGATTCAATCAATTTTCTGAACAACAATATAGATTCAAGTTGGAGTGGTGGAATCATTGATTGCATTTTCTTTACCACTGTAATTGTAATCAAGGGTAATATTTTGTATGGATTAATCAACATACTTTCTGGATCCAACTTTTCGAAAGCCGGTTATTTTATTTTTACAGGTATTGTCAGATTTCTGTCTCAATTTTCCCAACGTGTATATGTCTTCAAGTTAAAGAATATATGGACTGTGAATATACATTCATATAGATTCATAAACAGCCAAATAACATATTTCTACTTGTAACACAATCATTACCAGAATGCTAAAATATCTTCATTTTATTTGGATTTCTTACCCAAGTTACTATTTTTAAATGTTCTGCAATAGAGACCCTACCCTCAAAAGGGAGCTTAACAGACTCAGGTGGAAAGTCAGGGATAAAATTGTCGCAGAAAAGCAGCAACAGTATAAAGAGTTAATTGAATCCCTTAGCTCGGAAGACGTATCGCTCTGGCAATTCGCTAAAAGACTCAGAAAACCTCAAATTAAACTCCCGCCACTAATAGATGGCGCTAATATTGCGTACTCAGACGAAGAAAAGGCAGAGGCGCTTGCTAGGCATTACGAAAAGCAATTTGAACCAAACCACGATCTAATGTGTCAGGACACCCTAAGAATGGTTAGGCAAACTCTAAACAATTTCAGGAACTCCCCCGGTCACGGCTGAGATTAACCCAGCCACCCCGCAAGAAATAGTAGAGATTATCAAAAACCTTAAAAACCGTAAAAGCCCAGGGCACGACAAAATCAGGAATATCGCGGTAAAAAACCTACCCTTAAATATAATATTTTACTTGACCATCTTAATAAATAAAATACTAGAACTAAATTATTTCCCCAAAGAATGGAAGGAAGCGATAATTATAGCGATCCATAAACCTGGTGAGGATGCCTCAATTCCAGCCAACTACAGACCAATCAGTTTGTTGCCGACACTTAGTAAAATTACTGAGAAAATAATTCTTAAGAGACTGAACACGCACCTTAGTGAGAATGACATTATCATTCCGGAGCAGTTTGGATTTCGGCCAAAACACTCCACCACTCATCAATTGCTGAGAGTGGTAGAGTACATTTCTTCTGGTTTTAATAATAAGACACCCACAGCTGCGATTTTTCTTGACATCCAAAAAGCCTTTGATAAAGTGTGGCACTGTGGATTAGCTTACAAATTGATCACTCTAAAAGTCCCTGACGCACTTGTCAAACTTTTAATTTCATACCTAAATAACAGACACTTTCAAGTCAGAGTAAAAAATAACTTATCTACACCCAAGCTCATTAAAAGTAGTGTACCGCAAGGATCCATCCTGGGCCCGACACTCTTTAACATATATCTAAATGACATTCCCAGGACCCCAGACACGGAGCTGGCACTCTATGCAGACGACAGCGCGATACTTGCAAAACACCCTTACGTCTCAGTAATGCACAGACAGCTACAACAACACTTAGACATACTCCAAACATGGCTGGAAAAATGGCGAATAAAATTAAATCCCAATAAATGTCATTGGATTTATTTCTCAAGAAAACGTAAACCTCCGCCTCCTCTGTACATAAACAACCATGCCCTAAAAGCGGAAAAATCTACTAAATACCTAGGTGTAACGATAGACTCCCACCTAACTTGGAAACTGCACGTAACGAACATAATCAAAAAAGCGTATATAACCATAGGAGCCTTATACCCAATGATAGGAAACGGAAATCTAAGTTATCAAAATAAACTCCTAATTTATAAATCGGTCATCTGCCCGGGAATGCTGTATGCAGCACCCGTATGGGGATATGCCTGTAAAACTACCATAGACTTATTAGAGACAAGACAAAACAAAACCCTAAGGATTATAAGGAAAGTCCCTAGATACTTAAGAAACTCGGTAATTAGGAAAGACTTCAAAATAAAAACTGTTAGAGCCCAAATCAAAAAGCTAGCGCTTAAATTCTACAAAAATCTGCCATCTGTCCCAAATGAACTATTATTTAATCTGCATGACTATGATCATCGCAAGGCTAAATCTCGTAAGAGACCCCGCTCGGTACTTAACTTTGATATTCGGTACTAGGAACGTCCCACCTTAATCAGTTGATATTAACGAAAACTCGCGATCTTTGGTTTTCTACAAAATGTTTAAAATCCTAAACTGCTAAAATGCTAGGTTACCCTCAGATCTGCATCAACCCCCCAAACTGCTTAAACTCTTAATGTGCAACAAACTGCCACACTAGGAGCTAGGACAAATAATAAAAACAGTAAATCAAAAACCTCGAACCTCCAACTATGGACCAATGAAATAATGTCACAGTATGAAGATAAGAACCACACCTAGAGATTGGAGATTAAAGGCGCTTCGCGCCTGGTGCTCTGTTCTGGACGAAACTCTATGAAGAATGTTCTGCAAAAATTTCTTTTTCAACTTGGCATCAGCTTAGTGACGCCGATAGATGGCTTGGCTTATCTATATCATGAAGGTAGATAATTGCAGGAGAAACGTCATACTTGGCAATGGGCAACTGTTCCTGCACATTAGTGACATTAACAGTGGTGGTGCCATCTCTTGCAAACTTGCAAAACGTAATGAATTAACGTTACTGAATGGACGGAACCGCGAAAAACTCAGATCTTGAGAATAACAGCGCCATCCGCCACCAAATACGAACTATACTGTGTACAGATCGTGATACCTCCCTCACAGCAAAGATCGTCACATGTGTGACAGTGACGTTGTAGTTACGTGATACCTGGGTCACAATGTGACATCATATTCGTGACTTCTATGCCATGTTACGTATTAGTAACTGTGTAACTTCATCGCGACTATATTCTGTGACGTTTCTACAATATAATTAACACGTAACAATGTGATGACATTACAATGGCAACTACAATGTGACGTCACAAACAAGCTAATGTGCGACGTCACAAACAACCATGAAAATGACCAAAATGACTTCGCTGTGACCTCAATATGACATTGCCGAGACGTACTGTGACGTCCCAAAGTCACAGTGTGACGAAAATCTTACGTCACTGTGAAAAAAAATGCTGTTAGGGCAATTTTCTGAAAAATAGCCCTTTCGGATTTCCCTCCTGTTTATTCTTCATATCTATATAAATAACATCGCAAATCTGTCTCTGCGTGTGTATGTGTGTGTGTGTGTCATCATCCCGGGAGAACAGCTACAGCGAGTTTCATGAAATTTTGTGAGTAGCCATAAAATAGCCCCACTTAAAATTTAGTCCATGTGTTGAGTTTCTAGGTCTAGGAGTTGTCAACAAAGGAAAACGAACCTTCCATACGAGTTTTATCTTTATTCAAACTCCATAGCTCCTCTAAACCAAATAGATTGGAAATCGCTGGTTTAAAACATAAAGGTAAATGGAAACTCTGTCTCCATAGTTTATTTTCCACAGGCTCCTTTCTCTCTATCTCACTAACTCCATGGTTCAACAACGCAGTTAAATCAAATGTGTTTATACGATTTTTAATTTTTTATTCCTATTCAAATAATAAGGAAATGAATATAAAAATACATCTTATAAATGAACGGTATTGTATTTTTGACTGAATTATATTAATTACGGACTTCGTGCTTAAAGATAATAGGAATTGTTAATATTTTTAATTTCTTACATCATCTGTTTTATTTCGGCAAAGAGGTTGTTTTATTTCGGCAAACTCATTTATGGTGTTTAGCCAATTAACTTATATATTGCGCTCAGCCAATGAACTCATATATTGTGTTTAGCTAATTGTTGAGTAGAACGGGTATATCTTCTTATACAATAGCGTTTTAATTTGGGTATATACAAATGGGATCAGAATGTTCTATTCTTCAGATCTGCGAATTCAAATCTACAAGTTTGGCATGATATCGCCAACTTGGTGACTTTTCCTTAAATGTTGCCAAATTGGCGAAAAGGTTGCCTAATCGATAAAAATGTCGCCAATTTGTTAAAAATGACACTTAATGAAATTATTTATGTTTTGTTAAGCACATCTTAGTTAAACACACTTGTGTTAGTTAAGCACACCGAGTTAAGCACATTTGTGTTCTGCTCGGTTTTCTGCGAACTCTATATATACTGAGATGAAAGTGTTTCTTTCATTAAAGTACAGATTACAGGGTGTTTTAAAAAGACTTGCCAGTCTTATAACTTTTGAACAGTTAGTGCTATACACATACTTCCAACTAGAATTTTGAATCGTAAAAAATAATATTATAGAACTTCCAAAACTGTGCGACGTATTTGTATAAAAATATATAAAATATATTTTCATATATTCCCTTTAGCAAAGACAATTTAATTACTACCGAAATTTACGTAAAATTTGGTATCTAATAAAAATAATTGACAGTTCTAAGTTGTTGTTGTTGAGACCCAGACCGCCCGACCTACCAGAAATGTGTAAGGTAACTGTTTAGACGGCCTGGAAGTGCCACCCACTTTAGACGGGAACCCAGTGGGGGAGGCATCCACAGGGACCGTACCATCCTTTCCCTACCACCAACCTCTCGGAGGGACTTACGGACCCACATGTTTAGCGTGATCGTACTCCGCATGAACACGGCGGCAGTTGTGGCAACGTGCAAATCCAGTGCGCAAACCACCGGACTGCCGTACCCGAAATGTGCCAACAGCGAGCGGTGTTCTTAGGTTGTCACCCACCCACGTACTAACCGCGCCCGATGCTATTTGACTTCGGTGATCTAACGAGAACCGGTGTTATCAGCACGGTAAGACCGTTGGCTCTGACAGTTTTAAGTGAAAAACTCGTGGTGATATTCATGGGACAAATTCGTGGGATCATATATCAATTGAATAATGGTTTACAGCAAGACACAAATACACATTGATTTATTTTGTAGATTGTCCCTAAATTATATCAGAAATTACTTAGTATAGGACGTGGTTTTTTGGCGTAAGTCAGGAATTTTATTTTATACCCCACGCTTCGATTTTATAGGTACAGATATAAGTGCCAGCCAAAAAAAGTTTGGGAATCACTGTAGTTATTGTATTTCTTTTTCTGGCAAGAATGAAAAATTACAACCACTTTTCACAAATGTTTAACATAACTGATAAACAGCACTATCCCATTTTTCTCTCCACGTTTTATAACTATATAATTATTACATTAAAATTCATAAACATTGTTCGAGTAATTGGGAGACTGCTCTAAAGGGGTCGTAAAACAATTTTAATTTCATATTTTTACGCAAATACATCCCTCAGCTTTTATAACATCTAAAACAAACTTTCCATACATTTCAAAACAATTTTCTATTTGGAAGTATGTATCTACAGCACTAACGGTTCAAAAGTTATTACCCTGATCAGTCTTTTTAAAATCAGCCAAAGATGAAAAGTGCCCCATCAGTCTATATATATAAGAAGAAATGTATGTATGATCCAACATCACGGGAGAACGACTGAACCGAATTTGAAGAAATTTGGTGGGTAATCTTGAAATAGCTCCACTTAAAATTTAGTCCATGTTTCGAGCTTCTAACACCGGAGGTTGTTGCGATATTAATGGAAAACGAAACTTTCGTTTGTCCCATCATCATGGGAGAACAGCTACAATGAATTTAATGAAATTTTGTGGGTAGCTTTGAAATAGCCCCCATAAATTTATTCCAAGTTTCGAGTTTCTAAGACCAGGGGTAGTCGAGATATTAATGGAAAACGAAACTATTTCCTAGGAGTTCTAATATCTAACTCCATGATTCCCATCGAAAAAGGTTGAAATCGTTGGTTTAAAACGTGAAAGTCAATTAAATCTCTGACTTTTATGGGAGTTTATTGAACGTATTAGTTAGTCTCTTTTGAAAATAGCAGGTTTGAAATATGAATTTAAACAGAAACTCTATCACAATGGTTAATTTTTCACAGGCTTACGCCGGAAGCAGCTATGACTTATATAATGCAATGATTTTTTTTCTTACATAATGCAATGATTATATTTTTCTTACAAAATGCAATGATTATATTTTTCTTACATAATGCAATGGTCTTTTTTCTTACATAATGCAGTAAATTTACTTCTTTCATAGTGAAAAACAATGTATAAGATTCACTGCCCTATATGTCCCTGTGTAATTTTTATCAGAGTTTTGCATCGTAAATCCCAAGCAACGCCGAGTAATCGCTGCTAGTATATACTAACATGAAAAGTGCCAGCCAAAAAAGTTTGGGAATCGCTGTAGTTATTGTATTATTTTTTTTTAAATAAAATTAAAAATCACGGCCACTTTTCACTAATGTTTAACATAATTGAGAAACAGCACTATCCCATTTTCTCTCTTCACGTTTTATAACTTTGTATTTTAATCAACAGTCTAGGAGTACCGACCTTTGACCAACATCGAATAAAGAGTAAATCGGCCATCTCCATAATTATACAATTCATCGAAAACCTATTTACTGCCGTTTCATGAGCGCTGCGTGACTGGAGAAAGTGAGAATTATGTCTTCATCTTGTTAGCGAGGAAAGGTGGATAGGGGGGTCGAGGATGCCTACGCCTTGAGAGATGAAGATTACTGTGCCCGGGATTAAAGATACAGAATGAAAAATGTGATACAAATCTTAGAGAGGAATGTCACTGGGTCGGTCGGTATGAACGCCAATTGGTAAGATTTGGCGATATTGGCGCAGTGGTTCTTCGGATTTGGTTTGCGTACATCAGTTTTTCTCAGAGCAGAAGCGTAGCTAGAATAAAAATCTACAGTGCTGGATTTTATTTTCCAAGATTGGCTCTACAGGGTGTCCCAAAAAGATTGAAACATGCTTTAATTCTTTACCTGTTGGAGATAAGTGGGCAATGTAAATTGCAAAAATTTTGAAAGTCATGTAGGAAATAAGACTGCGTTAATGAAATAATCCTCCCATTCATTTTTAAAAAGTTACACTTTTTAAATTTTTATACGACCCCCTTAGACAAATTGGGTCAAACAGAAAATTTTTATTTTTAATGCAACAAGATCATTAAAAAAAACCAACACTAGGGTAACCTACACGTGACGTACCTATAAAATTTTATAAAATTTGGTCCATTAGTTTTTGAGTTAAAGGGAATACATATATTACAGAGACAAACACACACAGAGGGACGTTACGCTAAAAATAGTTTTTTCGTGTTCCAGAGGTCCCAATATGTGTTGATCCGTTGAAAACTCGAGTTGCAATTTTCGACACTATTCCAATACTTTCCCTATACATTACCATGTATTGCAGGAAAAGTAATAACAAAAAATATATACGAAAGGACGTCTAACAGATTAAAAGCAGTTTGCAATTCGCAAATTATCTGCAAGGAACATCATATTTCACTCCTATGTGCGATTTGAAGGAAGAAAATATATTCTCTGGTACGTTCCTGGTGGTTATAACCCCGAATTCCCCCCCCCCCCCTTTTGCGACGCCACTGCTACTATACAAACCTAACGAACTTCATCTTTACTTTCCAAACATCATCGCAAAGAGCAATAAAGCGCCAAATCTGAATGACGGACGCAGTGCCTGCGGATAAGAGGGCACGGCAAGATCGACACCAGAATCAAATGATTTGATGCGCCTAATTTAGCAGTTCAGCATTTTAATACTTATATATGTATACATATACATCCTCCATCGTAAGATATAAATTGGAATTTAAGGATCGTTTGCATTCTAGTGGTGGCTAAAGATCTTACAGGGTGTGAAAAAGGTGTCGAAGTAACGTTTATATACGAGATTTGTAGCTTGATTTACACTTGTATTCGATATATTTTATTGGATTAGATGCAGTTTCTTTTTTTCTATCTCCCTCGTAAGCCATTCTAAATACAAGATTTCCAAGGAAGTGTTTTCGTATCAGACTAAGTGTTGTTAAATAAAACGGAAATGTGCGCGAATATTCAGTGCATGTAATAGTAGGGTAATAAGTCATATATTAAGTGTCATATATAAAATATGGTATTCAATTATGCTATTTTTATTTTGAAACTAAAATAAAATACTTTAATACTAGGGTATCCTTATTCTATAGTTAACAAATAGACTACACGGTTTGTTCCTTCATATAGATAGATGACTAGCTAATATTTTCCATATTTTCCATATTTATATATTGTATATATCTACTGTTACCTTGGTTAAAACATTACCTTGCATTTATGCTGGATTTGAGCTGTTCGGTAGTTAATTTCGGTAGTTAATACATAGTTATCGTTATTAAATATCCAAACTTTATATTTATATATATATATATATATATATATATATATATAAATTAAAATAACAAATACGAAAGTGCAAGAGTGCAAATCAGTAAAAGCAGTATCAAACCGCGGGCAATATAATAGAGTCTATTTAGTAGCAAAAAGCAACGAGGAAGGGCCGGAGAAGCAGAGCACGGAGAGGCCAGGACAAGGAAAATGCATTAAAGAATAGTATATCTGCCAGAAACGTCTTCAGGGACACATTCTAGACAGATATACTAAAATCCATTGTTTCTATGATTGCATAAAAACACGTGGTATATATATATATATATATATATATATATATATATATATATATATATATATATATATATATATATATATATATATATATATATATATATATAATGAAAGATTTTAATCGTAAATTATGCATAAACTACTATATGAACAAAAAAAACCATCTCTAGCATATCTGTTACAAATGAGTAACTATAGACCAAGACTAAGGATAAAAATAGAAGGTAACATATCACTACAATGGAAAGGGGGATGAGAAGAATATTAGGATACAAAATTCACAATTAAAAGTATATAAATATAAATAAAAATAAAAATAAAACACGGCAAAAATGAGAAAAGGCAATAATAATTAGCTCAAGATAAAAGATTAAGACATAGAGAACAATCAATTGAAACTACACAAAAAATGGCGGTTAGTTCGAAATTGCATTCTCATCAGGACAGCCATACAATTCGAATTAAAACCGATAGAGTAGCCAGTTTCTGACAATGGCGATAGTATTTAACTATAGACACCATTGGAACTGTCTACTGGCTAGTGGAAGGAGAAATATAAATCAATTGAATTATAAATCAGAAAATTAATACCTCCTCGAACAGAAATATGAACTCAGAAGCATAGTTACCACGTGTAAGTGGAAGAAGCGACTGAGCATTTCACCTCACTTTGTCAATGCGAGTGAGCACCGGAATGAATACATTTGAACGATACATAATATGTATGGAGACTTTCAATATATATATATATATATATATATATATATATATATATATATATATATATATATATATATATATATATATATATATATATATGTATGTATGTATGCATGTATGTATGTATGTATGTATATATATATGTATGTATGTATGTATGTATGTATGTATGTATATATGTATATATATATATATATATATATATCAGACTAAGATGAATTAATGAAGAGGAAATTGCCCACATAATGTTAAAAGAAGTGGCGGAAGAGCGATTGTAAACGCTCTTGAATCCGCGGTTACAACTAGCTGCTTAGCCATGGCACACTCCCGGAAGTCAGCAAATGTATAGACAATGGCCCCGAAATGTCGTCATAAAATACGTCATCAGACCCGTATGAAGCTACTAAAATAATCAGACATCAAACATCAAATAATTACACGGTTACACACCATCCCAATTACAAACAAACAATCATCATGACACACTCAATGCTCACCCAGCCTCAGGCAAATCAATAGCAGAGAAACTGCAACACCATCCTCTTTACCGGATAAATTGGATCCAGTCGTTGCCATTTCCAAATGAGATATTTTTTCACTGCCATTCCTGAACAACTTAACATGAGTGATTAATTTTAATCAACCTCATTGGATTCGATATTCCACAGTGCATTCATTACTCCTTCCAATCGTGTTCCTCCTCATTATCGAATTTTAATGCATAATCATCCAATCACACAAGATTTTTCAATCATTCCTTTATTTTCCATTTCCGGGTTACCATTCTTGATCCATAATATACAACAAGGGTCTTAGATTTTTTTTTTTGTTTTGAGTAGAAGTTATTAATATGTCACAATATAAATTGATGAAGATATTTCTGATGATATACCTGCCTATTCAAAAGTCTACCTCTTTGTAATCTGTCGATTTCATGCGTAATCATTCTATTGTTTCTATATAAATGATTCATAACGATATTTCATAAATTTTAATATATATATTTGAGTTCCATTCTATAAGAAAATTATAATCAATTTTAAAATCATTTCTTTTATCATAAATAGTAAAATGTCTTGCTACGCCATCTGCTTCAACTATATTCAAGTCAAGAAATTGTACAATATCAGGATTTGATTTATGGTTTTTTATCAAAGATAGATCTGGAGGGTAAAAACCAAAAGCAAGTTCAGTATTGGGGTCTTTAGATCCCGCCACCACATCATCCATATATCTTAGATATGCTATGTCGTTGTTGATATGGGCATTGCACTCATAGTGATACAAATACAGAGTGTGTTCACACATTTCTGTAACGACTTTGAAAATATATATATATAAGCAAAGATAAGAAATTTATTTTCTAATATGTTCAATCTGATAGCCCTTTTGTTGAACTATCATATTACATCTTGATTTCCAAGATAAAAGAGCTTTTATTAAAATATCAAGATTGATTTTGTTCCACTCCTCCACCACAATCTTCTAGAGTCCACCCAATGTCTTGTGATGTCGCTTATAAAGAGCTTGTTTTAAAAGTCCAAAAGCACAGTAATGCACACATAGGAGACAGGTCGGAGGACTTGGCTATTCCATTTAAATGCATTCCTCAACCTGTCGGAGGACAGGTTGAGGAATGCATTTAAATGGAATAGCCTCAATTCCGGTTTCATTTCTCATTTTTTCAAAAAATATAACAGTAGATTTAGAGATATAGCTGGTAGCCTTATCCTGAAGGAACTTAATACAGTGAAGATTGCTTGTGTAAAGTGATGGAATGTCTTTTTTGAAAACAGGTGTTAAAACATATTTATGATAGTAATCCGAGTTAATTTGGACATTTTTTTCTACTTTCCTTATTTTAAGTTTTCCGCTATATGAGAATCCAGCAATAACCATAAAACCTTTAGCAAAACTTTCTTTGTTTTCTCTGAACCAACCTTTGTTGGATATGCATTTTTTACCTTTCTCCCAGTCAAATGTAAACTTTGATGTTTCTTTCCTTTTTTATTAATTATGTCACTTAATTTACGTGTAGAAATATTAAAGCCATGCTTTTCACATCTCTTTACTTTCCTTATATACATAATGTATAAGGAAAGTATTGTGACGGGGTCGAAAATTCGAATTCGAGTTTTCGACGGGAGAGCACGTTTCAATCATCTCTGATCACGAATCAAACATTTTTGAAGTTATGTCTGTGTGTGTGTGTGTGAAAGTATGTGTGTGTGTGTGTGTGTGTCAGTGAGTCTGTGGAGACGATAACTGACGAACGAATGAACCGATTTGAACGAAATTTGGTACAAAAACCACAATCCATAAACACTGGAAGTCTATTGTTTTTATATGCAATCGAATGTTCAGAACCCCCTAAATTTTTGAGTGAAATTTTGAAAAAATCGTCAAAAAATCAAAACCGCTAATAAAGTTACGCAAAGAGACATTTTTTATGTAGTTTTTCATTAGAAAACGATTGACATAAATTTTAGAACGCTAACATGAACCGTTCTCGAGATACTGCACATTTTTCAAAAAAATTATCAAAAAGTCATATAAACTAAAAAGAAAATATTTCCTATTGAGAAACATGTTCATTTTTCATATGTAATAGGATGCGATAAATTTGGCGACATCATTCTCGTGGATCTAGCTCGTTCCATTCATGAAGAAAGATAGTTTGAGTAGTACCTTTGTATTTGAAAGCCTATAGTCATTTATCTGCTGTAAGAATAACTTATCTCTTCGTCTATAACGCTTGGCGAGATTTTGGCGAGGAATTTGGAGGAATGTCGCGAACTTGGCGACTTGTTTAAATATTGCTAAATTAACGAAAAACTGAACAAATAGATAAAAATGAGGCTAAATCAATGAAAATGACGACTAATTGACGAAAATTCAATATCTTGGAAAGAATATGGCTACTATAAGAATAACCTATCGTTTTTACTATTAAAGTAATAAATTCATTGCATTATATAAGGAAAGTCATGTGTTGCACACATCAGATTTTTTTAATAATCGAATAAGAGTATTATAATTTAATAAAAGTATTTCTCTTCGGAAAGCGCAAAAATATAGCCTTCGATCCATTGTTTATTTTCTAACGACATTTTAAATCACAGAATATTTTTAATCATGCAGACGATAATTAAACCCTATTCTGACTTGATGCCAGTCAGATTTTTTTATTTTTTATTTAAATTTAATTTATGGAGAAAGTCAAAATCGTTACAAAAATGTGTGAACAACCCCCCGTCTGTATATATCTGCTAGCAGTGACGAGCATCCCCCTCCCATTGGGATGCCTCTTATTAGTTTATAAAAAGATTTACCATCATATAGGATATTGTCAGATACGGCAATCCGAATCAATGACTTATAAACTTTAATTTCAATAGTTTGTCTTAAATCAAAATCTTCATAAATTTGCATTAGAATAGTCTTCAAGTTATTAATGTCACGTTATTAAACAATTCAATTCTTTGAAATCATATCAGTTTAAATATAGACGATCAGGAATACATGACAGCACATTTTTACTTCTTGACTATTTGTTACTGTGTATGATTCCATTTTTACGAAACGACTGAAAATTGGTTTTAATATATTAAATAACATTTTACTTGCTATAGTAAGGTAAGTCATATAACCAATAGTAACCAGCCTGAAGGTGATTGGTTTTTACTTTCCTTACATACATAATGTATAAGGAAAGTATTGTGACGGGGTCGAAAATTCGAATTCGAGTTTTCGACGGGAGAGCACGTTTCAAGCATCCCTGATCACGAATCAAACATTTTTGAAGTGATGTCTGTGTGCGTGTGCGTGTGTGTGTGTGTGTGTGTGTGTGTGTGTGTGTGTGTGTGTGTGTCTGTGTGTGTGTTTGTGTGTGTGTGTTTGTGTGTGTGTGTGTGTCAGTGGGCCTGTGGAGACGATAACTGACGAACGAATGGACCGATTCGAACGAAATTTGGTACAAAAATCACAATCCGTAAACACTGGAAGCCTATTGTTTTTAAACGTAATCGAATGTTCAGAACCCCCTAAATTTTGGAGTGAAATTTTGAAAAAATCGTCAAAATATCAAAACCGCTAATAAAGTTACGCAAATAGACATTTCTTATGTAATTTTTCATTAGAAAACGATTGACATAAAATTTAGACCGCTAACATGAACCTTTCTCGAGATATTTCACATTTTTCAAAAAAAATTATCAAAAAGTCATATAAAATAAAAATATATATTTCCTATTGAGAAACATGTTCACTTTTCATATGTAATACCATGCGATAAATTGGGTGACATCATTCTCGTGGATCTAGCTCGTTCCATTCATGGGAAAAGATACTTCGAGTAATACTTTTGTATTTGAACGCCAATAGCCATTTACCTGTTATAAGAATAACTTATCTCTCCGTCAGTAAAGCTTGGCGAGATTTTGGCGACGAATTTGGCGGAATGTCGCCAACTTGGCGACTTTTTGAAATCTTGTCAAATTAGCGAAAATCTCGCCAAATGGATTAAAATGACGCAAAAATCAATGAAAATGACGACTAATTGTCGAAAATTCAATATCTTGGAAAGAATATAAGTATTTACTATAAGAAAAACCTATTTCTTTTACTGTAAAAGTAGTAAATTCATTACATTATATAAGGAAAGTCATGTGTTGCCCACATCAGATTTTTTATGTAGTTTTGGAATCATTGCAAGGTACGGGAAACGAAGAATTTTAAGAATATATTTGATCTTTTTGTACAAAGCTCTTATAGTATTTTCAACTGTAATACGGGGTTGATGTATTTTTCGTGTATAACACAGAATTTACATAGGATTTATTTAGTTGTTCTAAATATAACTTCTTACAAGTAAAAGCATATGCACTTGACATTTTGTCAACATAGCTTATAACATAACCATCCTGTATTTTTGTTATTTTCTTCTTATCCATTTTCACTTTGCTTCTGAAGTATGAATCAGGATTGTAAAATTCGAATTCGAGTTTGCGACGGGAATGCACGTTTCAAGCATCCCTCATCACGAATCGAACATTTTTGAGGTGATGTCTGTGTGTGTGTGTGTCAGTGAATCTGTGGAGATGATATCTCACGAACGAATGGAGCGATTCGAATGAAATTTGGTACAAAAATTACAATCTGTGAATACTGGAAACCTATTGTTTCTAAACGCAATCGAATGTTCAGAACCCCCCTAAATTTTCGAGTGAAATTTTGAAAAAAATCATCAAAAAATTAAAACCTTTAATAAAGTTACGCAAATAGACATTTCTTATGTAGTTTTTTCTTAGAAAACGATTAACATAAACTTTAGAACATTAGCACGAACCGTTATCGAGATATTGCACATTTTTCAAAAAAATTTATCAAAATATCCCATAAATTAAAAAAAAATGTTAACTGTTGAGAAACATGTTCACTTTTCATATGTAATATCATTCTCGTGGATCTAGCTAGTTCCATTCATGAGAAAAGATACTTTGAGTAATACTTTTGTATTTGAACGCCAATAATCTTTTATCTGCTATAATAATAAATTATTTCTCCGTCCATAACGCCTGGCGAGATTTTAGTGACGAATTTGACGGAATGTCGCCAACTTGGCGACTTTTTAAATGTTACCAAATCAAAGAAAATCTCGCTAAATGGATAAAAATGACGCTAAATCAATGGAAATATCGACTGTTTAACGAAAATTCAATATCTTGGAAAAATATATGTATCTACTATAAGAATCACCTATTTTATTTTTACTGTAAAATTAGTAAATACATTGCATTATATAAGGAAAATCAGGTGCTGCTCACATCAAATTTTTTTTTTTGGTTGATTCTTATAAAATAGCCGTTTCACCACTATTGATTATCATGAATAATTACGATTTAAATGTAATTATTATTGTACTTAACGATGGTCTTATTGTTGATTCTTATAAGCTAAGCAATTAAACAAAGGAATTACGAAAACTAATTGAATATAATACTCATTTAATATATTCTTTTGAGCAATAAAAAAATATAAATTGCAATGGTGGGAAAACCGCATCTGTGCACTTGTAGCGAAACTCATGTACTGTCCGCATGAGATTTTAATATTAAAACACGCATAACCAATCACTCATCCGGATAAGTGTCATGAAAAGAATGAAATGTGAATTCTTGGTCTTGATCAATCATTACACTCTCAAATGAGCATGAGAGCTGATAACACCTAATCACGGAGTACAGTTGAGCAAGATATTATCGATTTAATAACTTGAAATGGAAATGAAAGAAACCTGTTAGAGGATGTGTGGAAAGCAAAGCTTTTATTTAGCTAAGGAGGAATGGGTCACAAGGTGTAGCACAAGGTTCAAGATCAGATATAGAATTTCTACCAACCTTTTGCTCATCTAGTCATGATGATTTTTACTTTATCATGCTATAGAATATAGTACAGAGAAAGTATTGTCTTTACGAAAATTGAGTAAAATTTTGATGCTAAGATATCTAGAGGTGGCGTGGAAAGGCACATAAGTCACAAATTCCAATTTTTTACTTTTCTTATATACATAATGTATAAGGAAAGTATTGTGACGGGGTCGAAAATTCGAATTCGAGTTTTCGACAGGAGAGCACGTTCCAAGCATCCCTGATCACGAATCGAACATTTTTGAAGTGATGTATGTGTGTGTGTGTGTGTCAGTGAGTCTGTGGAGACGATATCTCACGAACGAGTGTAGCGATTCGAATAAAATTTGGTACAAAAATCACAATCCGTGAATACTGGAAGCCTATTGTTTTTAAACGCAATCGAATGTTCAGAACTCCCCTAAATTTTCGAGTGAAATTTTGAAAAAATCATCAAAAAATCAGAACCTTTAATAAAGTTACGCAAATAGACATTTCTTATGTAATTTTTCCTTAGAAAACGATTGACATAAACTTTAGAACGCTAGAATGAGCTGTTCTCGAGATATTGCACATTTTTCAAATAAATTTATCAAAAAGTCCCATAAATTACAAAAAAATATTTCCTATTGAGAAACATGTTCACTTTTCATATGTAATATCATGCGATAAATTGGGTGACATCATTCTCGTGGATCTAGCTCGTTCCATTCATGAGAAAAGATACTTCGAGTAATACTTTTGTATTTGAACGCCAATAGTCATTTATCCGCTGTAAGAATAACTTATTATTCCGTCCATAACGCTTGGCGAGATTTTGGCGACAAATTTAGCGGAATGTCGCCAACTTGGCGACATTTTTAAATGTTGCCAAGTTCACAAAAATCTCGTCAAATGGATAAAAATGACGCTACATCAATGAAAATGACGACTAATTCAAGAAAATTCAATATCTTTGAAAGAATACAAGTATCTACTATAAGAATAACATTTTTAAGTGTAGAAGTAGTAAATTCATTGCATTATATAAGGAAAGTCATGTGTTGCCCACATCAAATTTTTTATAACATATTTGATTTAAGAAATTTATAACCTTTATTGCGGGAAAAAGGCATGTAGGCTTCTATTCAATTATTTTGGTAGGTTCTTCGTTTGGGATGGACGCTGTCCCACCCGTAAGTAAAAGGTTAAATGTGTAAAATAATGTTATATATTAAAATAAAAAAACTGTTTTTAGTCGATTTTTGCTCATTTCAACGCCCACCGACCCCTTAAGCATGCGGAGATTCATGGCTAAATAAAATATTCAACTTATCTTTTATAGGCTTGTAAAAATACAAGCAAATACATTTTCAGACCTTTCAAATAATGCATTTTTATTTGTAAAAAAATACAATTAGGTGTATACTAACGAGTTGAAATTGACATCCCTCTAAGGTGAGAGTAACAGGATTTCCATAGGGAATAATAGTTCACTCAGGCTTCTAAGATACCACAACGTGTAAATCCGTCAACATTCAAATTTTAAAATTTAGATCCAGTTTTAATGCTTTCCCAATACATTAGACTATGCTAGGGCAGTCAAAATCAGATGTTAACAGCACACCATTATCTGTACTGACAAACAGTTTTTGCTGTAAGTAAGAAAGTGATCAACGGGTCACCCATCAGCACCCATGTACAACGATTTCGTGATCCATCCCGCTCGTCAATACGGGGCCGGCGATTTGTGTCGACACCGACTTGACCACCGGTACGAGTGGGTGGGAGGGGTTCGCCAAAGGATGCATTACACGTAGATATCTACGGTATTATACAGGGGTTCGGGAGATTTAGCGACCAGGGTTGCATAAACTTGCGATAAAACAGGTCAGTAAATTGTAATGTTGCTAATATTTCTGAATAAAAAATAATCAAACACAACTGTACGAAGAATTCCAAATTACTTTAAAAAGCAAAATTACTTTAAAAAGCAACTGTTTTTTTTTCCTTACTGGGGTACAGTAGTTTGATTATATAGTTGAGGGATTATAGTAGGAGGCCGTACACTTACTGCATAAGGACCCGAAAAATTCTGTTGGCGGCACTGACCACCGGACACTAAATATCTTAAATCAAGAATTTAAGAAATGTTTCTGGTAGATATATTTAATTTCAAATGCGGCAACAATGCAGAGCATTATTATAGCCCCACCCACCGGTGACAAAATTCTAAGCACTCAGCATTACAGTAAAGCGACTTCTAACCTATAATAAAAAGCGTATGCAGCGCCCTATTCTGAAATAGAAGTCGTCGCTTCACAACTTTATTTTCCCGCACCCTTTAACAATTTCTTTTCCATTCCAAGTTATTAAATCGGTACTATTTTTGAATACCAGCTGTTCACCCCGTTTCAAAAAACAATTCTCATATTTTCTTGCTCATTTTCGGGTGTAATGATCGGTAATAAGCTTGCAATTCGTTCTTACAAGTCATTTATCCGGATGAGTGATCTGTTATTCGTGGATTAAGAGTCAAAAATATAAATGAGAATTGTTCTGTATAGCATTCACTTCAGAACTGGAGAAACGCATTCCGATTACAAGTACTATCAGTTAAATTGGTTTGTTTGTATTAGTTTGCATACTTGTATGCTACGGCGTAAGCAAGGAAAATTTTCAAAGGGGGAGGGTAGCATCGGGATTTAGTACGAAGTTTTCTTTTGGTTATACAGGGTTACTGGGAAAGTCTTTAAGTATCCTCTTCCCCTCCCCGTCAATAACTTTTACAAGAAACGATCCGTAAGGGCTGACGTCAGGTCTGGTTATAGTAAAGTGGCCACCATGCCAAATGAAATAAAAAAAATGTGATGTGGGCAACACATGACTTTCCTTATATAATGTAATTAATTTACTACTTTTACAGTAAAAAAAAGTAGGTTTTTCTTATGGTAGATACTAATATTCTTTCCAAGATATTAAATTTTCGACAATTAGTCGTTATTTTTATCCATTTGGCGAGATTTTCGCTAATTTGGCAACATTTCAAAAAGTCGCCAAGTTGGCGACATTCCGCCAAATTCGTCGCCAAAATCTCGCCAAGCGTTATGCACTAAGAAATAAGTTATTCTTGCAGCAGATAAATGACTATTGGCGTTCAAACACAAAAGTATTACTAAAAGTATATTTTTTCATGAATGGAATGAGCTAGTTCCACGAGAATGATGTAACCCAATTTATCGCATGGTATTAAATATGAAAAGTGAACATGTTTCTCAATAAGAATTTTTTTTTTATATGACTTTTGGATAATTTTTTTTTAAAATGAACAATATCTCGAGAACGGTTCATGTTAGCGTTCTAAAATTTATGTCAATCGTTTTCTAATGAAAAATTACATAAGAAATGTCTATTTGCGTAACTTTATTAGTGGTTTTGATTTTTTGACGATTTTTTCAAAATTTCATTCGAAAATTTAGGGGGGGTTCTTAACATTCGATTGCATATAAAAGCAATAGGCTTCCAGTGTTTACGGATTGTGATTTTTGTAAAAAATTTGGTTCGAATCGGTCCATTCGTTCGTCAGTTATCGTCTCCACAGACTCACTGACACACACACATACTTTCACACACACACACACACACACACACACACAGACACACACACACACACACACACACACACACATACACACACACACACACATCACTTCAAAAATGCTTGATTCGTGATCAGGGATGCTTGAAACGTGCTCTCCCGTCGAAAACTCGATTTCGAATTTTCGACCCCGTCACAATACTTTCCTTATACATTATGTATATAAGGAAAGTAATAATTCAGTGTCCCTAAAGCTATACGATAACGAACTATGAAACAAAGCGAGATAGAGGGAATTCCACAGTTGCAAATAAGTCAATTGCAAAGTTGCAGAGGATTATCTAATGAGAAGGAATCGACACCAAGAATGCACGAAACGAGTATTTGAAAAGCAACAAATACCTGTCAATAAGTCGTATCATTAGGGGCTGAAACATGGTGACATTTGTAGTGCGCGTTAAAGTACACGGAAATATTTTTCTCGAATTCAAATGTGGATTCTTGCTAATACAGAAGGCATTTTGAAGAGGCTGCACATTAACATTCCTGAATAGGATGCAGCAATTAGCAAATAAACCTACTGTGTCAAATAACTTCTGCAACAGCTTTATGGCCAATTCCCACTCATTGGATTCTACAATCTCGCAATCGGCTGTTTTTCATCTATCTCCCTTTTGTTGCAGAGTTAGTTATCTTAACTTTTTAAATACTCCGCTAGGGAGTGTTACAATCACATTTATTCAATCGACCATGGTCACTTTCCTCTGTGCATTAAGGGCAACTAAAAAAATTCTTATGGAAACCGAGTTAATCGTGAATGTCATAGGCAAATTCACATTTTTATAATACGTTTGGAATTTTTCTATAATGAATCAGGAATTAATTTTTTAGCAAATGAAAAAGTGAAGTTTAAAGAGGGTATGGTTATTTTCTTACATGTTTTTCTTGATTTTTATATTCTAATTATAATGGAGTTTTTCCGCATATAATGTATTTCAATCGGTTTCACAGAGAAACGTAAAATCGGGGTTCCACTGTAATGTTTCACATTGTCATTTATTTATTTTCATTCCATGACCCCATGCTGGAGAGCTCACCTTGTGGTTTAGAGTATCAATTTCCCTAACAATTTCAATCCGACTATACTATACACTGTAAAACATTCTGCAACTTTTACTTTTTTTTTTTTTCAGCTACTTTGTTGATAATTTCTACAAACTGATAAGAACAGCCATAATTACAGTAGTTTACGAAAATTCCAGCTTCAGTTCTGAAATATTCAGCTAATTATCGTCTGCAGAAGCGTTATTTTTGTATTTTTAGATATATATATACATGGTAGGATAAAAAAATCGGAGACTGTGCTGATATCTCCAACCCTTATTGTAGAAGAGGGGAACTATTTTACCATGGCATAGCGGCACATGTGATGCGAGATGTGAAAAGGAAGAAGCAGGTCCGCAATGCAGGTGTTTTCCAGACAATGCGTGTCAGTGAACTGTAGTCGTTCGCATTCGTCTAAAACGGAAATGGCATTTGAAGAACAACGTGCGGATATAAAAATCTGCCAGCATTTGGGGAAATCGCCGGCAGAAACATTGCACCTACTGCAGCAGGTGCAGTAGTTCTGTCAGCGATTTCCCCAAATGTTGGCAGAATTTGATATCCGCACGTTGTTCTTCAAATAATATTTCCATTTTCGACGAAAGCGAACGACTACAGTTCACTGAAACGCATTGTCTGGGAAAATTCCTGCTTCTTCCTTTTCACATCTCGTGTCAAATGTGCCTCTACGCTACGGTAAAATAGGTCCCCTCTCCTCCAATCAGGGTTGGAGATATCAGCACAGTCTCCGAACTTTTTGATCCTACCTTGTATATATATATATATATATATATATATATATATATATATATATATATATATATATATATATATATATGTGTGTTACTATACTATCAGGAACCTTACTTCCATTACGGGCAAATGATTCCCCTGAAACTTTCAGTAACATGCTTGCAAATGTTTTACGGTGATACAACAGTAAAATATATATATATATATATAAACTAATTTTAAAGAAAAACTCCGTATAATTGCAACATACAGTAAAAAATTTGGCTATTAACTGATTTCAAAGGCAAAAAACAGCTATCTTCTTCAGGACAAGCAAGAAGCGCAATCTCAAATCTAGCAAGTTCGGAATCTGCGGAAAAATAGTACATGTGACTTGGCTTACGGTGGACGAAAAATTTCCATATGAAAAGTAACCAAAGAGGTAGAAAAATGCGTGGCAAAATACTACAAATGAACGATAAAAAACCAAGGAGGAACGAAAGCGTGGCAAGAATAAAGAATTAACTGAAAGAAACCAAGGCTGTAAGCGAACAGAAAGCAGAACGATTAGAAACAACTAATAAGTAGACCTACTAAAACGGCAACGAAAGAACATGAGACATTTAAACTAGCTGAAAAACTCAAACAAGTAAATAAGTTAAAAATAATAGAAAATGATGGCAAATAATTGAAAAGAAGAAAAGAAATAGAAATAAAAGTAAAAATCAATTATATAGGTAAGATAAACCTGAGCAACGTACAAAAGCACAAATAATAGAATAATGTAGCATACAGCCGTTGTTGAGGATACGCTAGATCCCCTTCCTCAGTGCAATAGAACCAACAAACCCGAAGACCAAAAGAGATATGGGCGCAAAAAAAAGATGCAAGGGCAACCCAAATCCTGGATCCAGGTCTTGGTTATATAATCTTGCTGACCTGGATCCAGGATCCTGGTCTTGGGTATATAATCTCGTTGCCCAAGTTTTTCTTATCCTTTTCTTCGTTCATAGTATTGGTACATATTACTTCAAAAGGTATCAACTGATTTCGGTGATAATACGAGCTAACTTTATCGAATAATATTGCGGAAAAATAACTAAAAATAAAGAAAGAAGACCGGAATACGAAATTTTACCAGAGTTCCAACCAGAAAGAAAGTATGGACAAATATCGTCAACAAGAAAGTCTGGCTAAGAAACAATAGAAAAACTTTTTAAAAAGCCCAATTCAAAGATTGAATCAAGTGTGAAAATGATCTTGGTTTTCAAAAAAATTTAAAACATAAGTGCCAAGAATGTTCAGCAATTGAACACTTGGATACCTGTTAATTAAAAGATAAATCATTACTCAGGTATTCTTGAATACCAAATTTAAGAGCTCCCCCCCCCCCTTTTTTTTTAGACTCGTATTAAGGAACACATGAGTTGTGTTTCTAAACAAGAAGTAGTATTCAATCTTCAAGTCATTGCTGAACATTCAGTAGATTCTTACCATATTTTTAATTTTTCGACTATAACTATAATTTCGACTATAACTATTCTTCTAACTATATCTTCTAAAAAGAGTTATTAAGACGGATGAACACCGGAAAATCACAGCTAACACCATGCAGGTTAGGTTCCAAGAGCTTATGACCAGATCGGGTCTGTTGTGCTTCTACTGGTTTTCTAAGACTGTAGAAAGTATCATAAATCCCACCCGAGAAGATATAATCTTGCAATTTAAATATCCCTAAACCTGCATGGCGAAATTTGTTTACTTCTTTCATATTCATTGAAAAAGTTTCGCGACGGGTTTCACTAGTAATGTTCTTAAAACATATACTTCGACATTTATGAAAGCCAATATATTGACCAATGTGGTTTCAGAATAGCCTGATGAAACGTTGTCATGCAGTTTCAAATTTTGTTGTGCATTACCATTTTAGTAACAAAAATCTAGTAGTGTTCAAATCGCGACGGGTTTCACTAGTAATGTTCTTAAAACATATACTTCGACATTTATGAAAGCCAATATATTGACCAATGTGATTTCAGAATAGCCTGATGAAATGTTGTCATGGAGTTTCGAATTTTGTTGTGCATTACCATTTTAGTCACAAAAATCTAGTAGTGTCAAAAATCTAGTAGCGTAAAAATCTAGCATTAGCCGAATCGACTCAAAGAGAAATTGACAAAAATCGTTGTATTGTTTACTTTAATATACTGTCAAACATTGTGAAAAATTGGTCAAAATGTGTGCCCCTTTCCATGCTATATGGTATAGAGTATGGTATAAGTATTGTTTTCATACGAAAATTTTCGAATTCAAAATATTGTTGCGTATGAAAGCCTTATGATTAAGCCTTGAGATGCTTATGATGTTTTAAGACCTCCTAAACACGTGTTTACCATTTTATAGTGCTGTCCGTCTATCTGCGGTCGATTTCTTGTGTACACAATAGCGGCCACAAATATTAATGGATTTTCACGAAACTTTAAATCCGGCTTTGTTACAAAAAAGTCTTGACCTAGATAGAATTTTTTTAAATTCGAGTGCAAACTTCGAGTATATTTTTTTTTAACATGGCAACATATAGGACAAAATTTGCCATAATCATGCATAAAAGGGTTTATTTATGACTTAATGATCACGAGACTTAATTGTTTCAATCATTGTTGTGAAAGATAGCCTCGATACAATTTATTTTGTTCGTGACGTCATTAGCCCCCTTCCCATTCGGCGAATAAGTTACCTCCTCCCCTGACCCGTGAGTACATTGTCATGATATCAATCGAAAGATTTTTTCAAGCCTTTTAAAGTGAAGGGTAACACGCAATAATTGTAATCATTTGGACTACGGTACCATTCTTTAAAAATTTTCTTGTAAAATTTGAAAAAAAAATATGGATTCTGGAATGAGAAAGTCGAATTGATTAATTCTTCTGGCTTCTCCGTTGACCCACCTAGATAAAAAAATCTTTGATAACGTCCCTGTTACTCAGATGATTACCTTTCCTTATATATGTATTTAAAGTAGACTCTGCAAAGTCTATCTTAAAAACCTTTTGTGGAGAGAAAATTGATTATGAGTATCTTTTAAGGTTAAGACGCCCCAGTCCCCTTGTCTTTCAGTCCTCTTAGCTCCGCGACCAAAAACTCCCAAGATCTGAAATGTGGCAGCAGGAGGAGAAAAAAGAGGCGTAAGAGAAAGTAAGCCTTGTCTGCAAAAGGGAAAATTAGCCTATTGTGCTGGAAGAGGGGGAGGGGGTGCAGAGAGAACACAAGCGATATCTACAAACAGAAAAGCACAAGGCTCATTTATTTCATTAAAGAATCCAATCTGTTCCCGCGCTACACGTTTTAATCTCCATTAGCGAGTCGTGACTGGGGATCACGCGTGGTAATATGGCGGCACATTTTAATTCATCATGGATCCAGGATTCGACCCCCCCCCCCTCCCCCAAAGAACTTTTCTTCCAATCAGATAAAGACAGACGATAATTGCTCCGGGGGAAAAGGCTAGTTAAGACATTGCCAGAGAGAGAGAGAGAGATTTCATGAGGTGATAAATACCGCCGTGATGAGAAAATGAGAAAGTTCTTATTTTCAATCTTGAACTGATAATGAATTAGTGGAATGAAAATGAATTTAATGTGTAAAGAAGAATTCGGATCTGTTTGGATGACAGCTGCGTAATCGTTCGGGGGATCCGGAATTATAGGTGAAAATACCTGAGCTAGGAAGGTGGTTTAAAGGAAAAACTCGTGATTTTTCCTTGAATGTAATTCAATAATTTCTTAATTTTTACTTCAAAAATGAGATGTCTTAATTTTTACTTCAAAAACGAGTGGATGTCCACAGTGAATAAAACACAATGGTTTCGTTTGTAAACAAATTTACAAAATATATGTAATTGAATTAATATATGCCAACATGAAAGCGCTAAAATTGTATGGGAAGTTATAACCGTACTACTTATATTCTCGTAGATTAGAAAGTATACCTGTGTATTATAGTAGAAGATTACCTATACTACAATATATGAGTTTCAAAATTTTTTGCCAAAATAAAACAGACGACGTAATAAATTGAAAATATCAATAATCCCCACAATCTTAAATCTGAAGCCCATAATTGATACAATCCAGTCAAAAATACAATTTCGATAAAAATTAATTTTATTATACCATTTATTATTAGTTAAATCGGAAAAGATTTAATAAAATTCGTCTGCCTCATAAACACATTAAATTTAAATCTGTTGCTAAGTGACATAATATAATTTCCTTCAAATAAATTAGCCGAAAATTATCGTCTGTATAATGCTATCTCTATGGAAGGTTTAATTGGGACATGGACTAACATTTAAGTGAGGCTATTTCACGGCTACACACAAAATTTCATGAAATTCTGTGCAACCGTTCTCCCGGAATGATGGGACAAACACACATGCATACAGACAGACAGATTTTCAATTTTACTTGTATCTATATAAATAAAATTTAAAATCTGTCTGTCTGTTTGTCCCATCATCACGGGAGAACGGCTGCACCAATTTGATGAAATTTTGTGGGTAGCCTGGAAATATACCCACTTAAAATTTAGTCCATGTTTTGAGTTTCTACGACCAGTGATTCTCCCGGCCTACCATCTTGCTACTCTTAGTCTTCGGACGAGTCGGTTGGCCTGGGCTTTCGACCAGTGATTCTCGAGATATTAGTAAAAAACGAAATTTTCGTTTGTCTCACCATCACGGGAGAACGGCTGAACCGAATTACATGAAATTTTGTGGATAACCTTGAAATAGCCCCTCATAAATTTAGTCCAAGTTTCGAGTTTCTAAGATCAGGGGTTGTCGAGATATCGATGATAAACGGAACTTTTTCCTAGGAGTTCTACTCTCTAACTCCGTGGTTTATCCAAACGGAAAGGATGAAAATCGTTTGTTTAAAACGTCAAAATGAAATAAAACTTTTTTTCTGGGTTTGGTGGAGATTTTTTGCGCAAATTAGTCACAATCTGAAAACATGAATTGTTTGAAACATGAATTTAAATGGAAAATATATCACCATTGTTTATTTTAATCTCCATAATCAAAAGGATTATTTAATTTCGCAGATTATTGAGGAAGATTCTATCTTATATCATGTTACTCAGCAACGCAATTAAATTTAATGTGTTTGTTAATATTTATTATTATTTTTTCTATTTGAATAATAAATAAATGGATGTAAAAATATATCTTATAAATGAACTGTTTGATTGTTCTTTTAATTATATTAATTGCGGACTGCGTACATCACTTTCATTTATTTTGGCAAAGAGTTCTTAAGTTCATATATTGTGTTTAGCTAATAAACTCATATATTGTGTTTACCCAATAAATTCATTTAGCCGATTGTTCAAACAGAAAAAGAGTAGAACGGGTGTATCTTCTAATACAATTTTAGTGTTTTCATTTAGTATATACAAACGGGACCAGGTTATTTTATTCTTCAGATCGCTAACTTGGCAAATTTTCTTAAACTTTACAAAATTAGCGGAAATGTCTCCAAATTGATAAAAACGACGCAAATCAATGAAATTAAATTTGTTTTGTTAGAAGAGAGTACTGAATGATGTTTCGGTAGCTTTTGTTGGTCAGTCCATCCATCCTACATAGCAACACATTTAGCGAATTTTTTAAATATCACCAAATTGATAAAAATGTTTTTAAATCCATAAAAATATCATGAAATTAATAAAATTGCTCTTAATAAATGAAGTTAATTGTGTTTTGTTAGGGGATAGTATTGTGATGATGTTTCGTCAATTTGTCGCAAAATGAGACTATCAGTTCTACAGTCCCACTTGGCGATAAATTTGGAGATTTTTTAAATTATCGCTAAATTGACGAAAATGTCACCAAACCTTCCATGGAGATCGCATTATTTAGACGATATGATTTCCATCAATTTATTTGAAGCACATGATATCATGTCGCTTAGCAACGGATCCAATGTGTATGGGGGATGCGATTTTTATTAAATCTTTTTCGATTTGAATAATAAAGATATGTATATAAAATAAATTTCATTGGCATTGCATTATTGACTGGATAATATCAATTACGGTCTTCAGGTTTAAACATTATTATTATTGATTTTTTCTGGGACTGTTAATTCAGGGATTATTGATATTTTCAAGTTATTATTCCATTGTTTTATTATGACAAAAATTGTTGAAACTCATATATTTTACGTTGTACCAGTAATCTGCTACAAATGCACGGTTGAATCTTCTGATCTACGAGAATATAAGTAGTACAGGTATATTGCATATATTTTGATATATATTGGTATATATTGGAATCAATTAAGACCTTCTGGTATAAAGATTACGGGGATTATTGATATTTCCAATTTATTACATCACCTGTTTTATTTTGGCAAAGATTTTTGAGACTCATATTGTAATACGGGTAATCTTCTACTAACACACAGGCATGTTTTCTAATCTGCGACAATATAAGTAGTACGGGGATATATATATATATATATATATATATATATATATATATATATATATATATATATATATATATATATATATATATATATATATATATATATATATATATATATATATATATATATATATATATATTCTCCCATAATTTTTAAATTTCATTCTGACATATATTGGAATCAATTATTTATTGATCAATCGTTTATTGATATTTTGAATTTATATATCAGTTATTTATTATCAATCGTTTATTAATATTTTCAATTTATACATGCAATCTACTAATACAGGTTATATCTTCTAATATTCAAGTATATACGTAGTACAGGTCTCATACAATGTTAGCGCTTTTGTTTTGTATATTTTTATTCAATTTCATACCTTTTGTATATTTGCTTTCAAAAGGGGCTAGGATGTTTTATTCTTCAGATCTGCCCTTGAAGATAATTTTGCATAGGGAGAACAGATATTCTTAAACTGCTCTTTAGGAGCAATAAATTTAATATTTTAGCATAATTTGCACATGATTGTGAATTTTAAATTTCTTTATATTATATACTCCGTACGAAGAACGGGTATGCTGTTAGTCTATCTATATAAATAAAATTGAAAATCTGTCTGTCTGTCTGTTTGTCCCGTCATCACGGGAGAACGGCTGAACTTAATTTGACGATATTTTGTGGGTAGCCTGGAAATAGTCCCACTTAAAATTTAGTCCATGTTTGGAGTTTCTACGATCAGTGGTTCTCGAGATATTAGTAAAAAACAAAATTTTCGTTTGTCTCATCATCACAGGAGAACGGCTGAACCGAATATAATGAATTTTTGTGAATAGCCTTGAAATACCCCCCATACATTTACATTTAGCCCAAGTTTCGAGTCTCTAAGACCAGGGGTTGTCGAGATATTAATAGAAAACGAAACTTTTTCCTAGGAGTTCTACTCTCTAACTCCGTGGTTTATCCAAACGAAAAGCTTGAAAATCGATTGAAAGTGAATTAAAATTTTATCTCTGAGTTTGATGGGAGATTTTTTGCGCTAATTAATCACTTTCTGAAAATATGAATTGTTTGAAACGTGATTTAAATGGAAAATCTATCTGTATGGTTTATTTTTCACAAGCTTTTACTGAACAATGAAAAGTATAAAGAAATCAAAATGGTTATTTAATTTCGCAGTTTATTTCTGAGCAACATGATATAAGATTCTATCTTATATCATGTTGCTCAGAGACGCAATTAAATTAAAGCTGTCTGTTAATTTTAATTATTATTTTTTGGATTTGAATAATAAAAAATCTGATGTGGGCAACACATAACTTTCCTTATATAATGCAATGAATTTACTACTTTTACAATAAAAAAAAATCTGATGTGAGCAACACATGACTTTCCTTATATAATGTAATGAATTTACTACTTTTACAGTAAAAAAAAATCTGATGTGGGCAACACATGACTTTCCTTATATAACGTAATGAATTTACCACTTTTACAGTAAAATAAATAAGTTTTTCTTATAGTAGATACTAATATTCTTTCCAAGATATTGAATTTTCGACAATTAGTCGTCATTTCATTGATTTAGCGTCATTTTTATCCATTTGGCGAGATTTTCGTTAATTTGTCAACATTTCAAAAAGTGGCCAAGTTGGCGACATTCCGCCAAAATTCGTCGCCAAAATCTCGCCAAGCATAATGGACAAAGAAATAAGTTATTCTTACAGCAGATAAATGAATATTGGCGTTCAAATACAAAAGTATTACTCAAAGTATCTTTTTTCATGAATGGAACGAGCTAGATCCACGAGAATGATGTCATCCAATATATCGCATGGTATTACTGAAAAGTGAACATGTCTCTCAAGAGGAAATATTTTTTTTTTATTTTATATGACTTTCTGATAATTTTTTTGAAAAATGTGCAATATCTCGAGAACGGTTCATGTTAGCGTTCTAAAGTTTATGTCAATCGTTTTCTAATGAAACATTACATAGGAAATGTCTATATGCGTAACTTTATTAGTGGTTTTGATTTTTTGACTATTTTTTCCAAATTTCATTTGAAAATTTAGGGGTGTTCTTAACATTCGATTGTGTATAAAAACAATAGGCTTCCAGAGTTTACGGATTGTGATTTTTGTACCAAATTTGGATCGAATCGGTCAATTCGTTTGTCAGTTATCGTCTTCACAGACTCTCACACACACGCACACACACACATCACTTCAAAAATGTTTGATTCGTGATCAGGGATGCTTGAAACGTGCTCGTCGAAATCTCGATTTCGAATTTTCGACCCCGTCACAATATTTTCCTTATACATTATGTATATAAGGAAAGTAATAGGATTTTCTTATAGTAGATACTAATATTCCTTCCAAGATATTGAATTTTCGACAATTAGTCGTCATTTTCATTGATTTAGCATCATTTTTATCCATTTGGCGAGATTTTCATTAATTTGGCAGCATTTCAAAAAAGTCGCCAAGTTGGCGACATTCCGCCAAATTCGTCGCCAAAATCTCGCCAAGCGTTATGCACTAAGAAAAAAGTTATTCTTACAGCAGATAAATGACTATTGGCGTTCTAATACAAAAGTATTATTCAAAGTATATTTTTTCATGAATGGAACGAGCTAGATCCACGAAAATGATGTCACTCAATTTATCGCATGGTATTACATATGAAAAGGGAACATGTTTCTCAATAGGAATTTTTTTTTTTTTATGCGACTTTTTCATAATTTTTTTGAAAAATGTACAATATCTCGAGAACGGTTCATATTAGCTTTCTAAAATTTATGCCAATCGTTTTCTAATGAAAAATTACATAAGAAATGTCTATTTGCGTAACTTTATTAGCGGTTTTGATTTTTTAACGATTTTTTCAAAATATCATTCGAAAATTTAGGGGGGTTCTGAACATTCGATTACGTATAAAAACAGTAGGCTTCCAGTGTTTACGGATTGTGATTTTTGTACCAAATTTGGTTCGAATTCGTCCATTCGTTCGTCAGTTATCGTCTCCACAGACTCACTGACACACACACACACACACATACTTTCACACACACACACACACACACACACACACACACACACACATACACACACACAGACATCACTTCAAAAATGCTTGATTCGTGATCAGGGATGCTTGAAACGTGCTCTCCCGTCGAAAACTCGAATTCGAATTTTCGACCCCGTCACAATACTTTCCTTATACATTATGTATATAAGGAAAGTAAAAATATGTTTTTTTTATAATAGATACTAATATTCTTTCCAAGATATTGAATTTTCGACAATTAGTCGTCATTTTCATTAATTTAGCGTCATTTTTATCCATTTGACGAGATTTTCGTTAATTTGGCAACATTTCAAAAAGTCGCCAAGTTGACGACATTCCGCCCAATTAGTCGCCAAAATCTCGCCAAGCGTTATTGACGAAGAAATAAGTTATTCTTACAGCAGATAAATGGATATTAGCGTTCAAATACAAAAGTATTACTTAAAGTGTCTTTTTTCATGAATGGAACGAGCTAGATCCACGAAAATGATGTCACCCAATTTATCGCATGGTATTACATATGAAAATGAACATGTTTCTTAATAGGAAATATTTTTTTTTATTTTATATGACTTTTAGATAATTTTTTTGAAAAATGTACAATATCTCGAGAACGGTTTATGTTAGCGTTCTAAAATTTATGTCAATCGTTTTCTAATGAAATATTACATAAGAAATGTCTATTTGCGTAACTTTATTAGCGGTTTTGATTTTTTGACGATTTTTTCAAAATTTCATTCGAAAATTTAGGGAGGTTCTGAACATTCGATTGCGTATAAAAACAATAGACTTCCAGTGTTTACGGATTGTGATTTTTGTACCAAAGTTTGGTCGAATTGGTCCATTCGTTCGTCAATTATCGTCTCCACAGACTCACTGACATACACACACACAGAGAGACATCACTTCAAAAATGTTTGATTCGTGATCAGGGATGCTTGAAACGTGCTCTCCCGTCGAAAACTCGAATTCGAATTTTCGACCCCGTCACAATACTTTCTTTATACTTTATGTATATAAGGAAAGTAATAAATGGATATAAAAATATATTTTAGAAAAGAGCGATTTGATTTTTCTTATAGCATTTATGACTGCATAATATCAATTACGGTCTTCAGGTTTAAACGTTATTATAATTGATTTTTTCGGGGATTATTGAATCAGAGATTACTGATATTTTGAAGTTATTAAGCAATTGTTTTATTATGACAAAAATTATTTAAACTCACATATTGTACGTTGTATAAGTAATCTTTTACAAATACACGGGTATATCTTCTAATCTACAAGAATATAAGTAGTACAGATGTATTGGCATATGTTTTGATATATATTGGCATATATTGGAATCAATTACGACCTTCTGGAAGGTATAAAGAGTACGGGGATTATTGATATTTTCAATTTATTAGGTCATCTATTTTATTTTGGCAAAGATTTTTCAGACTCATATTGTGATACGGGTAATCTTCTACTAACACACTGGCATGTTTTCTAATCTGCGACAATATAAGTAGTACAGGGTTACATATATTGATTAAATTCTTTTTTTTTTTTTTTTTTTTTTTTCTTGTAAATTTGCTTACAAAAGGGGCCAGGATGTTTTATTCTTCAGATCTGCCCGTGAAGATAATTTTGCATAGTGAGAACAGATATTCTTAAACTTCTCTTCAGGAGCAACAAATTTAATATTTTAACAGAATTTTCACATGATTGCGAATTATAAGTTTCTTTATATTATAAACTCCGTACGAAGAACGGGTATGCTGCTAGTACGTAATAAAAAAGTCGTCTGCTATAACTGCAAATTAAAATATCTCAAAAACGGGTAATTGTAAACCACTAAAATTAATTAAGAAAACATAGAATATATTTTTCTGCTCAAAATGGCATGAAAACGAATTTTGTGTCAATGATCGAGATAACGCCTCTATATGCGTATTTCACGCTATAAAATAAGCAAATGCGCTTTATAAATTAATGCGCATTTTTACGCATCGATTTTGTAAACACAAACGAACAAAAAAAATCACTTTTATAATCGTAAATTAAACAGATTTGACTTGAAAATAAACAATTTCTTATTTTATCCGTCATCACGTACATCATTACAAATTCACCATAACAATTTTACGATATTTCATCATGAGTTATATGATTAGTAACTTTTATGAAGACAGCATTATTAATTATACTATAACGAATTTATAATTCAAGATTACTAATCGGAAAATTGACAGGAAACTTAAAAAAATAATAATCCTAAAAATCTAAAATTTAGTAAACATTTTAAACTCATTTCATAAAGTATATAAGGTATATTAATTGTTCTATCAGATGTGCAATATATTTTGCTTATTAACACAAATAAAGAGTAGGGTGCATTTCTTAAATCTTATTTTTTTTAACGTAAGAAAGTCAGAAATGTATATCCTGTTGGGCGATAACCCTTTAATTCTTTTAAATACAAAATGCAAAACATTTAATAAATACCTGGAAATTTGAGGGCAATTGTGCATTAGTTAAAAATTACTCCTTTGGAAGGAAAAATACTCCTTTAAATCAAGTCAGGGAGAGTATTTTTACTCTTCTGGGAAAATTCTAGCTCGATCTCTGCTCTAGCAGTTGCCAAGCAATAGTTGGAAGAATGTTAGAATAGAAGATTCGAGATTTATAAATTTTTCGAATAAAATTCCAAGATTTTCGATTTTTCTCAGATCAAATCCCACGCGTGTATGCAAAATTTCAAGTATCTACCCTCAGTAGTTTGAGCTCAAAATGTATCCCTTAGTCAGTTAGGCTATATGATATAGATATCTGAAATATTGAAACTGGAAGAAGCTTTTTTATTTAATATATGAAATGCGAAAAACGAAGCGTCCCACTCCTACGGTGAGTGGTGCAAGTATTCCATCTTCTAAGAGCATAACATAATACCCGGAAATCTCAATACTCCAAGAGGATGAAGTTTTCATGTCAGCAGAAAGATGCGGTGGAGGGGGGGAGCAAATAAATAAAATCACGCAGTCCATTATATAGTTTTTAGGGGATCGGAATCTGCACCAAATAGATTATAGCAAAAAATTTCTGGAAGTGTCAAAAACTAAATAAAATATATGTGTATTTCGAATAGAGCGGGAAGAAGCAACCTCGGTGGATTAGATCCTGTCAGAGTATAAATAATAAAAGCTGAAAACTTTTTAAGATTTGCACATTTGGATATATATTTGAAAATTTTGTTCGGAAGTAATGACGTGACAATATCAAAAAAAAATTAATGGAAAATATGCATCAAACTAAAATATTGGATTCTTCTAGTAGGAACAAGATTTTAAGCCCGTCATATGACGGAGTGCATAAAATTATGTATAAAATTCCATTCCATCCGTACATAATTACCTTATGACCCCTACCGAAATATGATTACTTTATGACCCCTAACAAAGCATAATTACTTTATAATCTCGTAACAAAACATAATAATTTTATGATCTCTAATAAAGTATAATTAATTTAGGACCCCCAACAAAACATAATTATTTTACGACCCTCTAATAAAATACAATTGCTTTATAACCCCTAAAGAAACATGACCCCTGGCAAATCATAAATACTTTATTCACCCCTAACAAAACATAATTACTGTATGACCCTTAACAAAATATAATTATTTTGCGACCCCCTAACAAAATACAATTATTGTATAAAACCTAACAAAACATAATTACTTTATGAGCTACTAACAAAACATAATTACCTTATGACCGCTGATAAAATGTAATTACTGAATAACCCCTAACAAAACATAAATATTTTACGACCGCCTAATAAAATGCAATTACTTTATAACCTCTAAAAAACACAATTTATGATCCCCTAACATATCACTTTATGAACCCCTAACAAAGCATAATTATCTTATGACTCCTAAAAAAATACAATTACTGTATAACCCCTAACAAAACATAATTATTTTACGATTCTCTAACAAAATACAATTACTTTATAACCCTTAAAAACATATTAATTTTATGACTCCCCTAACAAATTATAAATATTTTATGAACCTCTAACTCTGCATAATTACTTCATGACCCCCCCCCCCCCCCCGCCTAGCAAAACATAATTACCTTATGACCCTTAACAAAACATAACTACTTTATGACCCCCTAACAAAACGGATTTCCTTTGCAACTGCCTAGATCTCACTTAATAAAACATACTTCACACAAAAAGTGAAACTATTTTGAATCAACGTTATAAAATTAATATTTTTCAAAAAGCTACAGGTATTATATCAGAAATCAAATTTAATTTTAAGGAGAATTTTTTTTATTAACGTTAACCTGGCTGCATGTCTCCAAAATCTGCAAGTTGGCTATATTTATCCAAATGTATCGCCAATGGTACCAAATTTATCGCTAAACTTAACAGAGATAAGTTATTGCAAAGTGAGTGTGAAATTGAGGGAACACAAAACACGACAACGCTGCTATTGCACATATCGGCTATTTGATGCAGACGCGTGCAGAATAAGCCCAAAACTGGTTCATGGAGACCTGCAATAGGAGCGTATTCTAAATTTTGGGGGGTTCCCGCTACGGGCGGATTTCTGATTATAAATTTAACAAGAATTGGTTTCGTTTTGAAGCCTGGCCTTTCCCATAGCATTTTAGCATTAATTTAACACCCATGTTATATTCATTTTATTTTCCCTACCTTACATAGTAATGTGAAGTATTGGAATAGTGTCGAAAATTTTAATTCAAATTTTCGACAAATATACACATTTTGGCCCTCTACATCAAGAATACTCGTACATATTTCTTAACGTGACGTCTGTGTGTCTGTCAAACTCACTGACTGTCAATTCATTCTGTGCAATGTATGTATCCATTGTAGCTCAACTACTTTCCAACAAAATAGTTTAGTAGTTAAATTCACCTGTGAGTCATGCTGTTGCTGATTGGATTGGATTAATTTGCGAAACATTGTAGCTCAACTAATATCCAACAAAAGTAGTTACAACACTTATACGTCATGTTGTTCCTGGCTGAATTTGGTTTATTTGCGAAATGTAGAACTGCTTCTTTTTTTAAATGGTCAACAAAAAATCTGATGTGGGCAGCACATGACTTTCCCTGCAGACTTATATCCACGCTTTCTTTATTTTAATTAAATTTAATTCACTTTTAATTCAATTTTCATTCTCATTTGGTAACTAGACTTATTTTCAGAGGTGGCGTAGAGAAAATACGAAAAAACTATCTCGAGAACGGGTAGTCCTAGTGTAATGGGGTTGGTCTTATTTTTTTCTTCGTTAGAAATTACGTATAAAACAAGCATGTATTGGATATATTTCAGCATACGTAGTTTTTTATTTTAAATTTTGACGATTTTTGCGGGCTATTTTGCAAAAAAAGGCAGATAATTTTTTTTTTTCGAATCATGCCAAAATCTTATCAGCACCAGGGTGACCCACAAGTGACTTATCTACCGAATTTTGTGAAATTCGGTCCACTAGTTTTTCAGATAGAGTGGATACAGGCTTTTGCGAGTCATTTCGCAAAAAAAGGCGGGTTCTTTTATCCCGAGTCGTACCCAAAACTAATCAGCACCAGATTCGCCCACACACAAGTGATTTACTTACCAAATTTTATGAAATTCGGTCCATTAGTTAGAGTGGATACAAAATCTGCACAGACACACAGACAGACACACACACAGATGTCACACTAAAAATAGTTTTTTCGTATTCTAGAGGTCTCGAAACGCGTAGATCCGTCGAAAACTCGAGTTGTGATTTTCGGCATGATTCCAATACTTTCCCTATACATTACCATGTATTGCAGGGGAAGTAAAAATGACAAGAACTAAAGTAAAACAAAAAATATGCTTAAATGTTTTAACAAAATGCATGTTTTATACATGATTTTTTAGGTGAGAACAAATAAAACAAATTTATAAAGAGGCATTCATATGGCTGTAAATAGAATTCATTTTCGTCGGAATTTTTAAGCAATTTTAGTCTCTTTTGAATACTCATTTTGTACGGTTATATGAATAATTGGAAAAACCGGAAATGATATCTCCAGAACCGAAATAGTCCAAACACTTAAAACTTTGGGTAGGTCGGACGGTCTGGATCGAAGAAGAACTGCTGGATTTGTTTCTTCCTGTACATGGGGGTTTTCAGGCTTATTACATTTTTCGGTAATAATCGTTTTCTTTCTTTTTAATTTTCTTAGTAATGGTTTTTCTAGTTCTTTGCGGTGCAAAATGGCCTTTTCTTTCAATATAACAAGGCCATTTAATGAAAAGATCTAGTCATTAGGGCAAATTGAAATTGCATTAACACCCTGATAATTTCTCAATTTCCTTGCCTTATATTCATTGCTATATATTCCAATAAATCTCTTAATTGTTTTTATTTCACATGTTTTATATCCCATGTTCTATAGTCTGTTTATTTCCCCCGTTATTTTATTCCTATGTTTTCATAAATATGAATTAATGATGTTATATGATTAGTTTTATGTGCAATGCAGTATCACATAGGGTTTAATTATTGACTTTATTGACTTATATATATATATATATATATATATATATATATATATATATATATATATATATATATATATATATATATATATATATATATATATATATATATATATATAGATATATATATATATGTATGTATGTATATATGTATGTATAATAATAATAGTTTGAAAGTCCAATGAAAGAAAAGTGAGAAGCTGTAACTCGAAAAACCTAACCTTCTAACAAGCCTACAAAATAAAAGTATAAATCAGCAAATATTCAATCATATGGATAAAAATACAAAATTCGAATCATCAAGTTAAAGAAAATCTACAAAAATCGATGTTATGGAATCGATAACAGAAAAGCAAATGAAATCCAAGCATTAATGCGATACACGTGGACAAGGACTAGGCCTAAATTACTGAATTGTTCACTTCGCAAAACTCTTCCTCGGATCCAAGTATTTTGTCGAAGCAAACACAAAATATGTATGTTTCTGAAGAAATAGATAGATTATATCTATAAACTATTTCTACTTAGACAACATACATAAAGAAGAAAAAATGAAAGGAAACAAGAATACCTGTAAAAAACACTACATATGCACAGACCAGTCGAACCCGGGAACCCAGAATCTACTGTTGCCATTCGTAAGAAATAAATAACAGTAATACGAAAAGGCAAGAAAAAGTAATAATATACAAACAGAGCCACAAAAAAGTGGGGCTTATAATAGAAAGGCTAATGTTTAAGTGGATGTAAAAATAAAAGTATTATTAATACAAGTGAATGGAGATGTCAGGCTGAGTTACAGCTTCTCACTTTTCTTTCATTGGACTTTCAAACTATTATTATTATTATTATTGAAATAATTTTATTTATAAGCTGCATTTGCGCAATAAATTAAATGTATTTTGCATTGTCATTCCTATTTACTCAATCTTAATTTTTTATTTATGCATATTTGCAACGTATCCTTATTTTTTTTAGTATGCTACGGTATTTATGAAATTTTATATATATATATATATATATATATATATATATATATATATGGCGTAGAGGCACATGTAGTGCGAGATGTGAAAAGGAAAAAGCAGGTCCGCAGTGCAGGGTTTTTCCAGACAATGCGTGTCAGTGAACTGTAGTCGTTCGCGTTCGTCGAAAATGGAAATGACGTATGAAGAACAACGTGCCAATATCGAATTCTGCCAACGTTTGGCGAAATTGCCGACAGAAACATTGTTTTCCACATACGCTGGCAGAATTTGATATTCGCACGTTGTTTTTCAAACGCCATTTCCATTTTCGAGGAAAGCGAACGAGTACAGTTCACTGACAAGCATTGTCTGGAAAAACATCTGCTTCTTACTTTTCACATCTCGCGTCAGATGTGTCTCTACGCCACGGTAAAATAGTTTCCCTCTCCTCCAATCAGGGTTGGAGATATCAGCACAGTCTCCGAACTTTTTGATCCTGCCTTGTACATATATATATATATATATATATATATATATATATATATACAGTGGTCAGTCAGATTGTCAATTGCCGTCAATCTGAAATTAGAAGGCGGAAAATGCAGAATCCACTTCGATAAGAGCTCGCAATTTTTTCCGAGTAGCTCATTTGGGAGATCGTCAGCTGGTCACTACGAAGTTCCGCGGTTCGTTTCCAGACTAGATCTTTACAATAGCAACCAAATAAATTAACCTTTCAGGTTAATACAATAATATCGGTGAGTCTGAAGACCCCAGACCGTGAGACTCACATATTGGGTTTAGAGTAGCTATCTGCACGGCCGGGAAAGGATACCTCCTGCATTCAGAAGGCACCCAAGGTCTACCATCCCACCAAACGAACTTTTATTTAGGTCTAAAAATATTACAATTTATAATAAATATTGTGATTAAACAGACAGTTTTACATTATATTTGAACTTGACAAGTACGTCCATTTTACAAAAATGGGAAAATGGTTATTGCGAATATAGATAAAAAGATCATTGAAAAATAATATTTAGAGTGAGGTATAATAACATAATAAAATATAGATTAAAATGAAAGAAAATAATAAAATTTTAAAAGTAAAATTTAGAAAATATATAAAAAGAAAATATATGAAAAGGAAAAAAGAAAATGGCGTATGAAAACAAAAACAGAAATTTAGAATAAAATTTAGAAAAGAAAAATAAGAAAAAATACAAATAAAAAGTGTCAAAAGAAAAAGAAAGATCCAAAAAATAAGAATCGGATAAATATCGGAGAGTCTGAAAGTGACCGTAGTACGACTAGCACGAATTCAGTGGACTTTAGGATATTGAGCCCCGATTTCAAATCGGGAAGTCAACAACCACGCAAAAAGCTAACTTGTAGGATCAAAGTAGCACTAGGAGGCTAACCAGAGGTAAAAAATAGCAGGAGGTGATCGGTCAGATTGGCAAGTTGCAAGTCAATCTGGCATTAGAAGGATAATACTGCAGAGTCCATTTCCACGATAAGAGCTTGTAATTATGTCCCAGTAGCTCAATTGGAGAGCTTTGGCTGGTCAGTACGGGCGACTGGTCAGTACGAGCGGATGGTCAGTATAAACGATTCGAGAGCCGACTTGGACAACAAGATTCTTTGCGGTTACCATTTCAGGTGTCAACTATACCATGCTGAAATTCACATAAAAAGTGTGGAAACTGCTCCTAAGTATGATATCTACAATAAAGGTGCTATTCTAAGTTGAATAACGCCCCCTGTAGGCGAGTTCTGTGAGTATAAACTTGGTAATTGCAGCTTAGTACAACCTAAGCGTTTTATTTGAAACCTGGCTGAGTTTTAGGGATAAATTTGGAAAAAAAGCCCCCTGTAGGCGGGTTCCGCAAGTATATTAAATCAGTTTTATTGTCGCGCATAGCTCTAAAATCCAATACTCATTTTAATTTTATTGTATGAAAATATAAGAACATTTGGGCTTTCCATTCAAAGATTATTTTCATCGATAAACATGGTAACATTATGCCGAAAACTTTCAACAAATGACGGATGATTATGTATTTTCATCATTACTTTTTCCGAGTTCACAAACGGACAGAACAAATAGATTAGGGGTACAAAAGAAACTCTTTATAGCGTAAAACAGGAACACGCCAACACAAAAAAAAACATTAAAATATTCTATTTCTTCGTGAGTTGGCATGGAAACCCACATGATGTTCCCACAAAATCGGAAAAAGAAGCATAAGCTCCCCATTTTGCTTTTTGTAAGAAAGAAAGAAAAAAAAAATTCTATATTTCTGTTATTTATTATTTTTTTTTTCTTTTACATTCCATGACGAATGATGCGGCGGTCATTCGGGAGATAGGAAAATAGAAAAGTAAATATTGATTGAAAAAAACAGGAAATCTTTCGGGAGCGCTAAAAATATAGAGAGCAGAGAGAAAACCTCTGGGGGACCAGATTCGAAAGTTTATGAACTAGACGAGCCAGATAAAACTGGCGTAAGTCATAAAGAAGCCTTCAAAATCGGGTAATATAGGTTTTTAATCTTTTCTTAGGATTTATATTCTACTAAAGCATATCTGAGGTTCGATTCTCAACTCAAAAGTCTCATGCATTCGTACTACATAAAAAATATTTTATCTGTATCTGTCACATTTGGCAATAAATTTGGCGGCAATTTGGAGACCTTTAATAATTCTGGCATGAACCGTTCTCGAGATATTACACGTTTACGGGATGTTTTTAAATCATGTTTATCGACTATTCAGATGCATTTATCAAAATAATTTCATAAAATTCAAAGAGCAGTATCATTAATATATGTCCACTTTATTTATTATATAAGATACGCATTTCTCTATAGCGACAAATTTGGCAATAACTCTTATTTGGAGATATATCTGACAAAATTTAGCAACCTTTTACCAAAACCACCTCTACTGGTAAGGTGGTTTTGCTTTTGCCCAATGACTTTGGGGAAATGTCGCAAAGTTTGACTAAATGTATTTGAAATTTATTTATTCTTTTGTACCGCATGTGAGAATCTATTACTTTAATTTTTTTAATTCAAAACATCGAGAGTTTTGCTGGACGTGAGAAAAATACATTTTATTGGGGAGGGGAGTGTCAAAAGTTGTTAAGTTTTGCGTTAGGGTATATAACAACCAATGTCGCTTCAGGGATTATTGTCACTCTATGAAAAATTGCCGCACCATAATCCGCGACTTTTGTATTTATACCCCTTTGTTTTTTACTTTCCCTGCAATACATGGTAATGTATAGGGAAAGCATTGGGATCATGCCGAAAATCGCAACTCGAGTTTTCGACGGATCTACGCGTTTCGAGACCTCTAGAATACGAAAAACTATTTTTAGCGTGACGTCTGTGTGTGTGTCTGTGTGTGTGTCTGTGTGTCTGCTCAGATTTTGAATCCACTCTAACTAAAAAACTAATTGACCGAATTTCTAAAAATTTGGTAGGTAAGTCACTTGTGGGCGAATCTGGTGCTGATTAGTTTTGGGTACGATTCGAGATAAAAGAACCCGCCTTTTTGCGAAATAGCCCGCAAAAGACTGTATCCACTCTAGCTGAAAAACTAATACACCGAATTTCACAAAATTCGGTAGATATGTCGCTTGTGAGTCACCCTGGTGCTGATCAGATTTTGGTATAATTCGGAAAAAAATAATCTGCCTTTTTTTGCAAAATGGCTCGCAAAAATCGTCAAAATCTAAAATAAAAAATTACGTATGCTCAAATATATCTATTAAATGCTTGTTTTATACGTAATTTTTAACGAAGAAAAGAATAAGACCAACCCCATTACACTAGAACTAGCCGTTCTCGAGACATTTTAGTTTTTTCGTATTTTCTCCACGCCACATTTGAAAATAAGTCCAGTTGCCAAATGAGAACGAAAATTGAATTAAAAGTGAATTAAATGTAATTAAAATAAAGAGAACGTAGATATAAATCTACAGAGAAAGTCATATGCTGCCCACATCAGATTTTTTCATTTGCCCCCATTTCGTCTTTCTGCTTTCGAGTTTGTTGGCCTGTCTTGTATTGGAGAAGATCCAAAATATTCTTAAAACATCTATATGCTGCATTGTTTATACGTGTGTGCTTAATTACGTTCTTTAAGTTTTCCTTATCTTTTGTACAAAGTGTTTTTCGTTATTCGTTCGATACTTGTTCATGAATGCTCAAACATCATATATGTTGAAACCTCGTTTTCAGATTTCCGATTCGGATATAATAGTTGTAAAGTACACAGGGCCATCTTAAAGCAGGGACCCAGGTGGCATGGGTCCAAGACCCCCATTCTAAAGGGACCCCAAAAATCGACGTATGTAAAAAGAAGAGTAAAAGTATCGAAGTAATTATCAGAGATGAAGCAAGTGTGGGTAATTTGAACAGTATATAAGAGGTAAGAACTTCAGAATTTATGAAGAGTTCAAATTTATATATATATTTGATAATAAATTTATGAAAAGTACTACTAATTAAACTAATTAAATTTTACTAATTAGAATACACTAATATAAATAGAAAATTCAGGTAATTTCCCAAATGTTAGGATTTTATTTAGTTGGGTGGGGAAGTGTCGCTAATTTTTAATCATCTACTATGAGCGGAAGGCCCCGATGATTGCTTGGGACCAGGACCCTGAAAGTACAGTAGAACTTCTCTTAGCCGACGTTCATTTAACTGACTCTCCGGGTAAACCGACTTTAATGTGATTGTAAAAGTTTAAAATCCCCCTTCCAATGGTAGTTTTTATCATATGATCTGCAGATATTCGTCAATAAGCTATCTTGATATGACATAAGAAATGTGGAAGAGTGGTTTAAATTTGACAATGACTGCCCGGCAAAGACTACTGTCATCGAGACTGTCACTGATACGTCTTAAGATGAAGGTGAAGATTCGAATGAAGCAGATTCACCAATAGACGTACAAGTTAAACAAACTGATGGAATGAACGCTTTAGAAGTATCTCTCCATTATGTTACACAGCAATCATCCCCCACACACCTCCCTATTTCAATAGATTTAACGTTAAGTAAGAAATGGCGTGACTTCGCAATAAAGAAACGCTATTTAAGTTTGAAACAAAGCAACGCAGTCTCTATCTCAGACAAGTAGTAAAAATGCAAACATTGTCCGTGGTCTTTTTTCACTTTCCCTGTAATCGATTCAGTTTCTAGAAAAGACTTTATTAACCGCGTAATTGTTGAATTTTTAGGAGTTATACACCATAGATATTTCTTTTGAAACTCTTCAATGACACTTAAAAGAATGGAAGAATTAAAGAAATATTGCTTTAAAATAAGAGTTTATTCAGTCTGGGAAAACACTATGTTCTTTGATGGAGAAAAAGAGAGATCTTTAATGTTAGTTTAACGTAATGAAAACAGCAGACGATATTTGTAATACATTTTTGAGAGTATATTAATGCCACCTAGCAAAAAAATTCTACCATTCCAATTTCTTCGTACTTTATAAATTTGAAATGAGCAACCCTTTATTCAACCTGTATGTGCGTTATTTTCTCATCAAATTCACATTCCTCTATAGGACAGGGAATGGACCTGGACCTCCTGGGTTACGTCCAGTTATGCTACCAGCTGCACCACTTCAGACCTGTCAAGAATTTCATTGAATACAAATTATTTTCCTAAAAATATCTCCATTTGCGGACATGCGCCATTTTGTTCCGAAACAGTCATCTAAAGCACATTTGTAGCTTTTTATATCGGTCGCATTGAAGAGTGAGCATGTAATAGAAAGCAAGAACAGCACAAAAATCCACAAATCTCTCTCTACACGCGATGCTTTCTGCAAAAGGTTTTCAATATTTCTCTTTGTGTTGCTTTGCTTTTTTTTCGAGTTTTTCTATTTTGATTTTATCAAAATTCAATGGAGGAAAATTTATCTATTTTCTTTGGAGCCTCGCTTTATTATTTGTTCTTTTTTTATTTTCCTTTTCAGAGAGAGTTTCTTAAAAGAAATATCATTTTTCAAATGGAAAGAAATGAAATAGAGGAAGTTGAGCTTTACATTTTCATAGAACAGTTTAGGGTTTTATTCGATTTTCAATAAATAACGGTCTAAAGTTTAGTTTCGTACGAATTTTGTTTCATTTTCCTACTTAAAGTGGCTGTGTCTTGACACGAGTAATTTTTTTTTTCAAATGCAAACCTAAAGAAATATTTTTGATTTATTTTGATTTATGCGATGAAATATTATCTATGTCATTAGTCTAGCGATATGCAGATGCGTGAAGAGCATATTTATTTTAAAATATGTATACCAGTGCAATATTTTAAACAATATTTGTAATAAAATATTATTTAAAATACTTGTTGAAATAAATATTTAGAATATTTTGTAAATAAAGACTATATATATATATATATATATATATATATATATATATATATATATATATATTAATTAGAAAAATGTAATAATAAAAAAATTCAAGTAATATTAACATCACCATAGAAGCAAAATCACGGCCATAATGCCGATAAGAGAAAATAACAGCACCGGCCCAAACACAGAGAACGTATACAGAGAACAGACAATACTTTATTACAGGACTGTTATATCGTGGAGCTTACAGCTAGGTGAGTAGCAAACCACTCTCAAGGGTTATTAAGTAATACAGACTACTTATTGATCAGCCACTCGCTCAACATTAGTCACGGCATTTGTAGTTTCATGCGGAACAATACAGTTCCGATCGTTTGCAAATATAACATGATCTCTTTTTTTTTTCTTTTAAACATACAAAATTTAAACCATTAGTAAGTTTAAAACTTCCAAATAAAACTTATATATACAGTTTCCGTAGCGATCTCTCAGATACACCTTCCACATCTCGATCGCAGCACTGGTGAGGATCACTCGGGTCTTGCAGATATGTTTCAATATTCTTGGGACTCATCAGAACAGCATTCCCGTTCCGCTCTAACTCTGGGGGTCCGGATTGTTGTTTCATATAAGGCTCATCAACAGTCACTGGCTTTGGGTTAATCTCGGGTTCTAAAGCAACTGTACTCCGATTATCTGTAAACTTGTACGCTTCATCACTAAAATAATACAGACCAGACTCTGCAAACTGCCGTGCATTTGTAACAGTATTTGGAGTTCGGTTCACTTTCAAGTGAACTCTATTCTTTTTCACGCATATTTTCCCCTGCTGGTTCAATTTGATACAATCTCGGGTTTCTATTAATCTTATAACTGTTGCCAGTCCCCAGTCTCTTAATTAATTCTGAAACTGCAGTGCCTGGTTCCAATTTAGGTAACGTTCGATAAGACGTAATAGCTCTTTGAAATTATTTCTTCTGTTCTTGAAATTTCCGATACTGTTTGTTCTGTACCAACATTTTTAGATTTTAAGACAGTCGGCAATATAGTTGACAGTCTTCTACCTATTAATAGCTCAGCTCATGGGCGCCCATGGGGAAGCGAAAGAGGGGGCACTTGCCCTCTTCTGGACATTCAAGGTCACAAAGTTAGGCATTAAGCTATTCCTTGTTGTACATCTTATCCTTGAGTTTGTCCCACTGACGTCAGTCGTTTGCCCCCGCCTGGGATATTCCATGGACGCCCATGATGCAGTTGGTGATACTTTAGTACTTAATACGTAGATCGCAATAAGTATAAGGCCAAATATATATCTCTAGAATCCGCTAAGGCTTTCCGGAAAACTTATTTTTCCGTTTGAATAGCACGCTTCCCATGACCATTTGATCTCAGAAATTTGGCACTAACTCTATAACTCTAAAATGTTTAAATTTTCAATTTGAAGCGAAACTCTGAAATTCTCTTAAGTTGAAAGGTGGGGCCCCAGTCACTAATAACCTCATCAGGAATACTATGCCTTGCAAACATCTATTGAATAGCCGGTGTCACTACATTTGCACTTAGATTTCCAATTTGTAAAACTCCAACATATTTAGAATAATAATCAATGATTTCCACATAGTTTTTGCCATAAATATGTCTATTTTTCCCCAAGTCTATATCTACTTTTCCTCATGGGGTTATTGATAACCCGTGCGGCTCCGCTGACTGGGATTTATTTGATATCTGATATTTAGCAAAAAACGATCATTTCCTTAATATCTTTAGACATTAGACATCTTCGACCAAAATACGCTGGATAGTGCCAAATCAAGAGCTTTCACAATTTCGAAATGCCTTTCGTAAAGCCGATTTAAGATTACTTTTCCAATGGATTGAGGCATCACAACTTGATACAACCTTCTTTCCTTCAACCCAGACCGTCAGACCTACTCAAAAGTGTAAAGTATTTGTTTGGACAGCCGGGACAGTGTCACCCAATTCAGTCGGGAACCCAATGGGGTAACATCCAAAAGGACCGCATCCTCCTTTCCCTACCCACCAACCTCTCGGAAGGAGTTTCAGGCCCACATATTTAACATGCCCGTACTCCGCTTGAACAAGCAGGAAATTTAGGAAGATTCAAGAATAGAACTCGGGTCCTCCGAGTATAACCCTCGTGTCTTAACCATTGGACTGCCCCCCCCCCCCTCAACTTAATACATCGGCAATATCAGACCACCAATGCACTGGAGCTCGTCTTTATTCCCACAGATACGCCTTAACTAAAGGATCCCAGTGCTTTTTTCAACCAGTCGAATTTAATTAGTTTTTTCAAGTTGTGTGGGGAAAACTCTTCAATATTTTGTGGTGCTCTCGACAATGTATCAGAGAGATACATTTCATTACGTAGTTTGTAAGTTATATCGAAATCATTGCACTGTATTTGTAAATACAGTCGTTGCATCCGCGAAGTCAACGCTGATAAAGGTTTCTTAGACACAACAATTAATGGCTTATGATCCGTTGAAAACCCAGGCCGTTCGACTCATCCAAAGGACTTGAGCAACTATTTGAACGGCCGGGAACTATATGATCCGTGAAAACTTTCACTTTCTTACTATCATATACATATTGTACATATTGATGATATATTTTACATACATAAACTATAGCTATCATTTTTTTTTTCAATATGCGTATAATCCCACTATAAGTTTAAGTTGGGGTGGGCACGTGACACGGACAATTTCGCCCTTACGTTTTAAAAACAAAATACTCGTTTACTTAGTAGTATAGAAATTTTCATTATTTCTGTATTAAAAACGGTTACTTTAGAAACTTACAATCGTTTAACCTCTAATTTTAGTAGGACATATCTAAATTTATCTTCTTCGATGGATATTTTTAATTAACCGGAAGCGAAGGATATTTTTAATTAACCATTAAGCGAAAATATAAAACTAAGCGAAATTATTTTATAAAATATTGTTTTAAAATATTATCGATACATATGGACAGTAGGCAAAACTATTTCACTTTTAAATTTTTGCAATCTTATAATCTGTTGGGTGATAGAATAATGCTATTCATTTTAGGCTTAATTAGGAGCTGTCCTAATGGCTGCCATTGAAAAGAATTACCCATGATCTATAGGGTCAAAAATAAAACAAATTGAAATTTAGAAATAAAATAGCAGAATAGGTGAAAATATGCAATCCACGTCGATATTTCAATTTCTGTATTTTTGCCTATTCATTTCAGCACCTTCGGCAATAGTAATATGGAATGAAACCATCGGCTTAAAGATTTACCTCCCTCCCCACCCTCTTCATTTCAAATTTATTGCAATTAAATACTATTTCAATAACACAAGAAAACTACAAATGCTAAAAATGGGAATGTACAAATGTGGGCGTGGCCATATTCACAATTGATATATGTCTTGGATATTCACAATTAAATCTTGTACATATTTTCTAAATATATTACAAATTATTTCCATATTTCATATTTATTGTCAACAAAAACTATTCCAATGCCTCAGGAAAAGTACGATGGTTTTAAAATAGAAGTGATAAATGTGGGCATGACCATATACACAATTGATACGTGTCTCGGCTTTTCATAATTAAATATAGATACTAGTAGGCTTTGTCCGCTAGCGGTCACTAAACGTATAACAACCAGTTTTTTTTATAGAAATCAGTACTTTAGCAAATTCTGTTCCCACGGGGCAGGCGCAAAATCTGCAAAGCAAAAACAGTGGGTCGAAGTTTAGCTTGAGCAGGTCGAATGGGTCCATTAAACAGTAAAAAAGTGCAGCATGAAAATTGCATCAAATCAGAGCAAACGTCTCTAAGATATAAACAAGAAAGATCAATCATACTTAAAGCATTGATTATGAAACACTTTCCAACTTCAATGCAATTTTATTTAAAAAAGTCTAAAATGCAATACATTCCTCGGTAATATTTTAAAACTTATCACAATACTACATTAATTTATTATATTTGAAAACTTAAACCTTCATTGAAAAAAATGAACTTCATTCAAATGACGGCATTGAAATACAAATTACCTGGTTTAAATATCTCTAAAATGCGATACATTCCACAGTAATATTTTTAAAACTATCATAATACTACGATAATTTATTATATTTGAAAATTTCATCGAAAACAACTGAAATTAACTCAAATGACGTCTTAGAAAAAATAACACGCCTAGATCTCTCTATAAAAACAGCATTTCATTCATAACTTTCTCCCATTCATTTCATTCATCACAATACTATAATAATTTATTTTATTTAAAAATTAAGACCATGGAGCTACAAGTAATTAAACTCTATGCTTAAAAGTTCATCGAAAAAAATCGTCCTTCTCTTTATAAAATCAATAAATATTTCATTCATATCAGTCATGCAGACTCCACGGGCTAGATTACTTTGTGTTAAAGAAATACAGCAATTCTAATACAACTCATTCTACATATTTTGCTGTTTACATTTTACATAAGTGAAAAATAGACTTCGTTGTAGAAATAATCAAATTTGGATAATCATTTAAACTCAAATATATTGTATTTGCGTTGTTTCAGTATGCAGATGCACAGAATTTAAGAAAAAATAAAGTAGTTTTAGGACGGATACAACACTTAATATGAATTAAAAAGAACTTAAAAAATCACGATTTTGAAACAAGATGGATGCCATATATCATTTTGTAGTGAGTCATGTGATCTTTTCATTTCATGGTCACGTGATCGTTTCATATAAGAGGTTGTTGTTGAGACCCAGACCGTCCGACCTACCAGAAAGGTGTAAGGTAACTGTATGGACGGCCGGGAAGTGCCACCCAATTTAGACCGGAACCCAGTGGGGGAGGCATCCACAGGGACCGTACCCTCCTTCCCCTACCACCAACCTCTCGGAAGGACTTACGGACCCACATGTTTAACGTGATCGTACTCCGCATGAACACGGCGGCATTTGTGGCAGCGTGCAAATTCATATAAGAGGTGTAATTATTATTTTAATTTTTATTTAAAAACTACTGAATATATTTCGCTGAATTTCTTTTATATATTTTATGGAACAATTTGAATATTACCTAAAATTTTCGAAGCAATTTGTGAATTTTAAATCCGCTTAAAAAATGTTTGAAAAATTAGGTCCCATAGGGCTCTATGTATTTCATTTTTTTATACCGGGTTCAATCCAAAACTAATTGGGTGATATTATTCATTTATATTCCCATAGGTCGTACAGACCGTCTGAACAACATACTAAAATTTCATTTTGATTAAGTCATTTTTACGGCAGTTATCGTGCTAACGGACAGACAGACAGACAGACAGACAGAATGAATGAATGAATGAATGAATAAACAAAGTCGTAAACACTTTTCAACTTTGTTGTAAAGTGTTAAAAAGCGAATTAATAAAGGGTTCCCAGATACCTCGCCCCGGGTCAACCTCCCTATTCTAGCATAGTACTAAAATAGATAAAAACGAATAAAGTAAAAGGAGGAGTTCCTATCTCATCGTCCCTTTCTTGCACGGACGCAAAAGTCGCAAAGCAACAAAATTAGGCTCAAGTTTTGCTTGAGCTCGTCGAGTAAGTCCATTGCATAGTAGAAAATACAACATGAAAATTGTATCTTGCATAGCCTAAAAATTAACTTTTTAAAAACGAAGATTTTAAGAAACCCCCGACCGTTTCAATATGAATTGATTTTTATTTAAGTAGAATTTAAATCTTAATTGCTAAATTAAATTTTTTAATGTACAAACGGGATTTTCTTTTCAAGGAATGCTTATATAATAATGTTACAAACTTATATTAAGAAAAACCCAAATTTGTACTTGTTAAAATCGCAAATTTTGATTTTTGCATTTTAATCGCTACTTTAGCGGGCGATAGAGCTGTCTGCCACTCCAAAATCCGATTTTCACTCAGTGATCGTGTATCACCCTAACCCTTACTGGCAAAAATCGAAACTGAAGTCCAAAGCCTTTCTGGGTGAAAGTTATTGACTCCTTAATTGCAAAAAATTAACAAATTAAATGACAGCAAAAAGGCTGAAGTTCTTTAGAGCTAACATTTGAGATTTTACGGTAACATATGTTGAAGAACGTATCTCGAACAGATAATTTTTGCTAAATTAGTAATATCAGCAGTATGCCGCTTAAACAAAAGTTATTGAATCCTTAATTCAATTGTAAAAAATTGACAAGTAAAGTTAAAAAAAAATAGTAGAGGTTTTCTAGAGCTAATACTTAAGACTTCACGATGGCAAATTTTGAAGCCTGTACCTCAAAAACATTTTTTTGCGAAATTTTAATTTTAATTTTATACGGAGAATAGTCGTAAAAGTCGAAGTTCTTATCGAAACGCGAGTCGAAACACAGGCAGAGACTTTCCAAAGTTATTGACTCCTTTATTTAATTGTAAAAAAAATAACTAATAAAGTGACAACAAAAAGAATTGAAGTTTCCTAAAGCTAACAGCGATTGTAATCCGGCTACACAGCCTTGGTTAACTCAAACTAAAATGTATAACCTTCAAGACTAATCTCCAGCCCAATGAGGGGGCTTTAAAAATAGTCTCATTACGCTGTTGTCAAAGCACCCCACATAGAGAACCTTCACAGCAAATTAGTTCTCATAAAAATACCGAAAACCTAAGCAAAATTAAAAAACTTAATCGCAATTAATTCAACATTATCAGTTAACAATTAATTCCGAATTTTAATATATCGATATTACTATCAGTAAATTACTATCAAAGTACTATCAGTAAATTTAAATATATCGATATTACTATCTGTGCAATTTAATACGAAATGATCAATAAACTTAAAAACATTCATATAAAAAATAAACATTTACTTATCAAAGAACGTTATTGATAACACGCTGAACAGTGTTTCCTTAAACCGAAATTTAATTCCAAATTGCGTTCGGAAAATGTCATTAACTCCTCATTAATTACTCACTCAATAAATTCGTCTCTGCTTCTTATAGTAAAGTATGCAGGCTGTGACGTCATTTGCAACGCTCACTACATAAAGCTAAGGCTCCTAAATATACAGGTTGACACAAACTCCAGTTTGACTCCAGCCAGTTCAATCAGTTATCGTCTGCCTGTGCTATTTCATCGTAATTTAGATGTTCGTTCGTAATTTAGATGTTCGTACGTAATTTAGATGTTCGTACGTAATTTAGCTGTAAAATAGGTGCTCCTGCTTTCAAAAAATTCTTCCAATTATTCAAGAAAGTAGCCTAGAATGTTTTGATTTTCGTAAGATCCTGAGAAAAGGACGAGAAAGTAACCTTCTTTTCGCCATATACTGCCATCGCTTTAACTGACATTCAAAATGGTCGCTGCTGCGCCAGCCTATATATATATAGGAGCCTTACATAGAGAAACCAGCGAACAGAATGAGATTCGATAATATCAATATTTATGCTTTTATTTGAAAATTCACAGAAAATAAAAAGTTAGAGCAATTAAAAAATATATTTTATTAAAATAGAAAGATATATATATGCACACATATTTTTTCTAAAGAATTGTAGTAACCTTCTATTTATGAATGCGACGAAATAATAATCAAACAATCTAATAATTAGACAAACTAAAGCATACATATTTTCATGTATTTAAAAATAAATAAGTAAATAAATAAATATGAAGGAATTATATTACGAGTTCAGTTCAAAGATCGTTGGAAAGAACGTTCTTCTGTCTTTATGATGATGTGAAAATGGATCTATGTAATAATATTTTCAATCGCTAAAGAACCGATTTGCAGGAAAATCACTCCAACACCTGCCTCATATAATAACTAAACAAGAAAGATCAATCATGCATAAAACATTGATTATGAAACACTTTCCAACTTCAATGCAATTTTATTTAAGCATCTTTAAAATGCGATACATACCTCTGTAATATTTTTTAAATTATCACAATACTACATTAATTTATTATATTTGAAAACTTAAAAGTTCATTGAAAAAATGAACTTCATTCAAATGACGGCATTGAAATATAAATTCCCTGGTTTAAACATCTCTAAAAGGCAATACGTTCCTCTGTAATATTTTTAAAATTAGCATAATACTACAATAATTTATTATATTTGAAAACTTCATCGAAAACAAATGAAATTTATTCAAATGACGTAGGTCATCGAAATGTAACACGCATGGCTCACTATATAAAAACAGTCTTTTATTCATAATTGTTTTTTCCATTCAGTTCATTCATCACAATAATATAATAATTTATTTTATTCAAAAACTTAATACCATGGAGGTACAAGTAATTTAACTCTATGCTTAAAACTTCATCGAAAAAATCATCTCCTTCTCTGTGTAAAGTCAATGAATATTTCATTCATATCAGCTATATTGCAGACTCCATGAGCTAAATAATTTTGCATTAAAGAAAAGCAGCAATTCTTATACAACTCATTCTACATCTTTTGGTGTTTACATTCTCCATAAGTGAAAATTAGGTTTCGTTGTAGAAATAATCAAAGTTTGATGATCATTTAAACTCAAATATATTGTAATTGCGTTGTTTAAGTATGTAGATGCACAGAATTTAGGCAAAAATAAAGCGGTTTTAGGATGGATACAACACTAAATATGAATCAAAAAGAACTTTAAAAATCTCGATTTTGACACAAGATGGATGCCATATTTTATTTTGAAGTGGGTCACGCGATATCTTCATATAATGATCACGTGATCTCTTCATATAATGGTCGCGTGATCTCTTCATATAAAGTGTGTCATTGTAATTTTAACTTTTATTTTAAAAACTACTACTGAATACATTTTGCTGAAATTTTTTTTATATATTTTATGGGATAATTTGAATATTTGTAAATTTTAAATCCGCTTAAAAAATGTTTGAAACATTAGGTCCCATAGGGCTTAATGTATTTCTTTTTTTGAATCCGGGTTCAATCCAAAACTAACTGAGTGACATTATTAATTTATATTCCCATAGGTCCCACAGACCACCTGAACAACATACTAAAATTCATTGTGATAAAGATTATTTTTACGGCAGTTATCGTGCTAATGGACAGACAGACAGACAGACAGAATGAACAAAGTCATAAACACTTTTCAACTATGTTGTAAAGTGTTAAAAACGCATTCGAATTTAAATACACAACTCGTTGAGGTCTGTCATTTCTTAAGCTCAGTTAACCCTGTCCGAAGCTTAGATTTTCCGCTACAGACGACACACATACACACACGTCCTTCCGAGAGGTTGGTGGTAGGGGAAGGAGGGTACGGTCCCTGTGGATGCCTCTCCCTCTGGGTTCCGGTCTAAATTGGGTGGCACTTCCCGACCGTCCAAACAGTTACCTTACACCTTTCTGGTAGGTCGGACGATTTGGGTTTCAACAACAACAACACATACACTCACATACACACACAGATACAAACTTCTTCTTTTATCATGCAAAAGGAAGGAAAGAAAAAAAATGGCGATGGTTTAAATCTGATGAAACACCTCGATGGATGAAACCGTGTAGTAGAGTATTTTACAGAATTTTATAAACGCTACAGAAGACATAGTATTTCAAAAGCTATGAGTCGTAATCCAAAATACAATTATACGCCTAAAACTTTCAAGTGGTACAAATGACACTCTTACTATTTATAACTAATACGTTTAGTTTATAAATGTAAGCATTATAAACTTTAAAAACTGAAATTTTTCAATCTTCTTCAACTTGACAAGATGATTGCTCAAAATCTGTAAGATCTTTATGAAAACAAATTACTGATCTAGAAACCATATTTTGTTCACTGGACGGGTCTGGTAGTATTACAGTGAACGTTCGTACTGCCTCCCTGGTAGTATTTCGACTTGTTCGTTCATTTCGGTGCTTCTATATAATTTAAGATGTTGATGTTGATCGTGTATACACGTGGTGAAAGAAGAAGGATTCTTGCCACATGGTAATACAAATTTTCTTAATGTTTCCTATCTTCATTTTTTCATTTTTTGACGCCTGTAGTCTGAGTTTGAGTATTTATAGTAATGTACTATTGCTCAATCTGAAACAGGCATTTGTTTGGGTTAATTAGAATTAAATACTCAGCCCTGAAGAGGAATTTAATTCTGACTAATTATCGAATTTGGGCCGGTGCTGTTCTTTTCTGTTATCGGCATTATGGCCGTGATTTTGCTTCTATAGTGATATTAATACTACATTTTTCTAATATATATATAGTTTAGAAAATAGTTTTTCGAGTAAAAGTAAGCAAAGTAAAGGAAACAACTCACTCAGCCTCCCAAAAAAAATTTTCTTCGAAGAAAATTGTTCAAAATATTACGTATTGAAATTATTTATATATTATTAAATGGTAACCTATTCCAGACAAAAGAAAAAGTCTAAATTATTTATATTTCTATATATTAGGTTTGGAGATATAAACGACCAAAGTGGTCACATTCTTAGAAATGGTCCGATTTCAACATCTCGACCATAGATGTTAGACACATCAAACATAATTGAAATGGCAAAAAAAAATTGTGTACTACCCACCCGAGATTTTTTTTTTCTTAACATGATTCTAACGGATGCAGTATAATAAAGAAGCTCATTATATGGCACATATTACAGTGCTCGCATACCAAGTGAAATGGTTCGGCGAAGAACTAAATAAATCCATACCGCTTTTAATGATCTCGATCTGATTACCGCCAAAACGAGCAGAAGGTGATTTAATGCAAATAAATGAGTGCTACAATCTACCCAATTTTCCCCCCAAATTCTCTTGCATCCTGGCTCGTATAGCATCAAAACTGACATTTTACGTAGAAAATATGCACACCCCGATAATGCAATATAACGCGGTTTTCTACTGCATCCCTAATGCTATAAATTGGTTTAGGGGAGTCCATAGATGATATTTCTAGAATGCAATACATAAATATTTCTATAAAAATAATAACGAGAGCGAAAAAAAATCAATGAAGACATCAGGGCAACCCTAGAATTACAGACAGTCTCCTAATAAGTATATTTACGGTATCACGTGACAGGATTAGAGATGACTGCCAACATCTGCAACATCATTCAGTATTAAACGATCGCCAAAGAAATAAAATTCGTCTTTTATGGGTCTGCTTTTTTCTATGTTAAGTACTGGATCTGGTTTCGGTAACGAGGTGAGCACGGTTCGATTATTGTAATTAAATATCCACATTAAAATCAATCATTAACCAGTCGCATGGACAAACAATACGTTTCGAACATTCGGGAGATGTTGGGTGATGACGAGTTTCTTGAGGTGTCTCATCGTCAGGGTCATACAAAATGAATTAGCAAAAAATCACTTTCAGTCTAGTGGAAGATAAATATAGTGGAGTCCCGATTATCCTAGTACCGGTTATCCGCGGTTCCGTGTTATCCGAACTAATCCTTATTTTCACTGCCTCATCACATTTTCCCGATGGAGTTGAAACCTCCACTCTCGTGAAGTCAGGGAGTTTTCTTTTAACGTTCAGTAACGCACAATTTGCGTAGCATGAAAAGAATTTGTATAGTATGAAAATAATTTGTGTAATATGAAAAGAATTTGTGTAGCATGAAAATAATTGAGGAGTACTAAACAGGAATTTATGCATTACCAAACAGGAATTTGAGCAGTGTGAAAAAGCGTGTGTGACTTTTTATTAAATTCTTTTCAGGGTTGCTGTTGAGATTTAGCGAATATATTTATTTTCTTAATGATTTAATTTGTTTATTCTAATGGCTATAAATGTTTTATTAAAGTTGGAAAGTTCAGGTTGAAAGTCCTTTTTTTTATTTATTTATTTTTTTATAATTTATTTATTTATTTATTTTATTTTATTTTTGTAAGTTACGTCTTTTTATTTAATGAAAAGTAAACAATCGATGTTTTACCCAGACCTGACCTAAGAGCTAAGACGGGTCAAATGAAACCAAAACCCGAGTTTCTAATTAAAATGAAAGTACTCGATAATTAAGCAAAATAGTCTTGAGTTCTTTTTTTATTATTCTATTGCATCTTTCCCGCTAATTCGAATTTTCAAAATATTAGATTTTCTCATTGGCCTCGAACAAATCGAATGAGACCAAGATCACGACTCTAGCTAGAGTTTTAAAGTGCTAGATAATTAAGAAAAGTGGTTTTGAGTACTTTAATTGTTCCTTTGCATCGTCATCCTTAATTTGAATTTTCAAAATATTAGATTTTTTTGGTTGATCTGAAAGTTGAGGCGGATAAATCGAGATTCTGGCTCGAATGGAAGTGCTTGATAGTTTCAATAAATGGTTTTGAGTGTTTGAATATCCGAATTAAGGGTGATGGAGTGCTGTCACTCCGAATTCGAATTTTCAAAATTTTAAATTTTCCCCTTGGTCTCGAATGGATATGTCACCCAATCTATCAGCCAGTGTATATTATAAAAATTACATTTTTGTTTAAAAAAAAACTACTTGCAAACAAATGGTCAAAAAAAATACATTACACACTGGAAGTACAGACTGGATCATTCCAGGGCGCGGTAGCCCATTGGTTAGCGCGCTGGAGTTGCACTCGGTAGGCCCGGGTTCGATTCCAGCCGCTGCCAAAACTGCCGCCGTGTTCATGCGGAGTACGATCACGTTAAACATGTGGGTCCGAAAGTCCTTCCGAGAGGTTGGTGGTAGGGGAAGGAGGGTACGGTCCCTGTGGATGCCTCCCCCACTGGGTTCCGGTCTAAATTGGGTGGCACTTCCCGACCGTCCAAACAGTTACCTTACACCTTTCTGGTAGGTCGGACGGTCTGGGTTTCAACAACAACACTGGATCATTCCGTATACAATCACCGAGCAATGGTTGCACGGCCATTTTTGAAAATTTTTATATTTTGCACAAATGTTTCTACATATTTCAGCAGATGAAAGAATATTTTTAAAATTTTTTCATCTAGCTCGTTTATTTGGTACGTCCATTTTTTTCAACATGGCGAACTCCAAATTTGATGAATTTTGATATTTAAGCAAATTTAAATATCTTGGAACTCAAAAGAGTTAGATACTTGGAATAAAGACTATTTTACAGCCTATAAAATGGTCTATATTTCATGCTATTGTAAAGTTTGTGTAACTGCAACCTGGGTGATTGGAATTTAGCGTTGAAATGCATCAGTTTAGCTAAAACTGCAGTTTTTAAGTTTTTTAAAAATAATGAAGGGAACAATTTCAAATCTTCAAATTTGCATCATATCTTACCCTACTCCCAATGTTTTAACTGGAAAATTTTCAAGACTGAAAACTTTCTCCTTTTTATTTATAAAAATCAAAACATGGCGACTTTTTCAAATTTACAACTATTTAAGCCTTAATATCTCCAAGAAAAATAAATTACAAAAAAACTATTAATATCTCCAAGGGGAAGCCAAGAAAAATCTGAAACTTACAGAGAATCAAGTACTATACAGGGTGTCCCAAAAAGATTGAAACGCGCGTTAATTCTTTATTTGTTGGAGATAAGTGGGCAATGTAAATTAAAAAAGTGTTGAACGTAAGGTAGGAAATAAGACTATGTTAATGAAATATTTCTCCCATTAATTTTCAAGAAGTTACACTTTTAAATTTTTATACGACCCCCTTAGACAAATTTGGTCAATCAGAAAATTGTTATTTTTATGCAACAAGATCATTAAAAAACCCCATATCTGTATGTTTCAGAAAGTTATATTTAATTGAAAATTGGACATTGTGAATAGGGGCCGTATATCAAATTAGAAATGTAAATGTGTGACATATCACAAAAAAGATAAAACTGGATGATAATACATAGGATACCCAACCGCGTAGTGAATACCACTGCTTTATATGATCTCTGTCTGTGCAATTCTTTATTTACATTCCTTTGTGATAAAAAATTTTGACACATATTAACGTATTTTTGATCTAAATAATTTTCATCGTCAATATGTTTATGATCCCTATTTTCACTGATGTAACAGCTTTTCACATGGTACGGGAAAGTGGCATAAGTTAGATTTTTTCTTTTATCATAATTCAGTTGCTTTTTAAGAGACAGATATGCGGGTTTTTAAATGATCTTGTTGCATTAAAAATAAAAAAAATTCTGATTGACCAAATTTGTCTAAGGGGGTCGTATAGAAATTTAAAAAGTGTCACTTTTTGAAATTAATAGGACTATTTCATTAACGTAGTCTTATTTCCTACCTTACTTTCAACATTTTTGCAATTTACATTGTCCACTTATCTGCAACAGGTAAAGAATTAAAGCGCGTTTCAATCTTTTTGGGACACTCTGTATAACAATTAGTTGTAGTAAAAATTTTGGAGTTTGAGACTTTTCTGGTTTTATAGATATGGTGCAATGAGTAAGTCCTAAAAGTAATAAATCTTAATTTTCACTTATCCATAAAGTTTGATACCTTTTATTAAAAATAGTCATTATACAGTCGTGATATTTCATTGCAGAATTTGTCAGTAATCTAGTAGCTCTGTTTTGTAGGTGTATGAAATTCTTGAGACGTGTGTTATGCTAGTACTTTTGATGGTGGAACCAATTATGCATTGCATCTCTTTTGGAAAGAAATTCTTAGGCCCGGTGGCTTGAAATTATCAAAAAGTTATATAAAATAAAAAAATATTCACTTTTCATATGTAATACCATGCGGTAAATTGGATGACATCATTCTCGTGAATCCAGCTCGTTCCATTCATGAAAAAAGATACTTTTAGCAATACTTTCGTATTTGAACGCCAATAGTCATTTATCTGCTGGAAGAATAACTTATTTCTCCGTCCAAAACGCTTGGCGATATTTTGGCGACGAATTTGGCAGAATGTCGCCAACTTGGAGACATTTTTTATTGTTGCCAAATTAACAAAAATCTCGCCAAATTGATACAAATGACGTAAGTCACTTGGAAAAAAAATAACCTGCCTTTTTTTGCAAAATGCCCCGCAAAAATCGCAAAAATCTAAAATAAAAAACTACGTATGCTCAAATATATCCATTAAATGCTTGTTTAATACGTAATTTTTAACGAAGAAAAGAATAAGATCAACCCCATTACACTAGGACTAGCCATTCTCGAGATATTTTAGTTTTTCTGTATTTTCTCTACGCCACCTTTGAAAATAAGTCCAGTTATCAAATGAGAACGAAAATTGAATTAAAAGTGAGTTAAATTTAATTGAAATAAAGAGAACGTTTTTATAAGTCTGCAGAGAAAGTCATGTGCTGTCCACGTCAGATTTTTTCTTTTAGTTTGTCAATTAAATTAGTATATTCATTACACAAAATAGATAAGGCCTCTTCATTATCTACTTGCATGTCATCTGTAAATGAATGTCTTGCACAGCACCTTTGAAATGTTCATTGTTTTGCATATTAAAGCTCTTGATTTTTTTCTTAACTTAATCGTTTAACTTTTGATACTGGTGAAATATCCAGTACAGAACAAACTGCATCAACTTCACTTAAACTAGCCTCTTCTGAAACAAACACTTCTTCAGTTTTTTCATGAATGTCTATACTTTCATTATCCAAAAATGTATTTTTATAATACGTTGGACATCAAAATTTTCCTAGAGCAAGGTGTCCTGATTCTGTATGTTTTTCTCGTTCCAACGTAATTTCACGACAACCTTTGTAGCCCTTTTTCTTTGATCCAGTATGATAGTTAAAAGGATCACAACACATTTGCCCAAAAATATTATTATACTTATTAATGAACTTTCTCTCGTGATATTTACAAACTGTTTTCAAGTGATCTGTACCTAATTTTAACTTCAGTAGTGTTTTATCAACTTCACTGAAATTCCCAAAAAATTAGTAAAATCATTCCTGACTTTACCATAAGTATGCTTATGGCAATCTTCCTTAATATAAATTTACCAATAGAACATTCCATTTTTATGAACTTTGAATATCAATTTTTTATATAATTAAACAGCATAAGGCATCGGATACATCTACACACCATCAGGGCCCTCGCTAAAGAGAGGGACAGGGGGGAGTCTCCCCCCCCCCCCCCCGAATGTCGAGAAATCCCTGTACAGTTGGTAAAATCAAGATCCAAGTTAGCAGACTTGGTACATTTTAGATAAAATTTATTTAAAAATTAGTATCATCCCTGGCTGGCTTCAAGGTATTACTGTTGTACTTTCTCTTCCTCCTCACTAACACATTATCTTTTAAACCATGATATTATGATGGATGATATTATATCATGATATACACTCCAGAGATCCATATAAATGGAATACGGATAAAAAAGATTTTACTGTGTTTAACTTATTTTACATAGACACGTATTCGTCTCTGCTTCAGGCAAGACCACCTTTCCACAGTATCTTCCAAGTTGATTTCGTTTCCCAAGTCTGCTTCGCACTTCAAAAGCATCAAGCTGTTAAGCCTCATGTGTGTCATTCCTGTTTTCAAGGAAACTTTAGCTGACTGAAGGCTCTTTCATTTGTGCTGACTCCATAACCGGCTGTTATAGTCAATTGGCGCATTTTGAAAGCCAGCTTTAATGCATTTTTGAATTGAACCATGACGTTCTTCAATGTTTCCATCGGGAGTATATGTCTCTCCTTGCATATGTTAAAGAAGACTTCTAACTCACTTAGTAGAGCATGCATATCAGGCCTAGTAGCTGGAGGGAACATCATGACAGCCTCTTCAATGGCTTCGATTGTGAGATTATCCTTGTTCAAGGACAATTTGAAAATTGAATGAAGTGGAGAAATAAATAGTTGTCTTCATAGCAACCACGTTGTTTTAAGGCCTCTACATAGTGTATCAAGGACAAAATCATATGATTGAAAAGCCAATGAGGATGTGTCAATTTCTTTCTTTCTTAAAGTTTCATAAATTTGCTTTGCCATTCCAATACCTGTTTTTTCAGCACATTCAGAAACATCTAGCAAGCGTTCTCTTGGTTTGCAGTTTTCATCGACAGTACGGACAGCAATCGAAAGCATATCATTTTGTGAACTGTCAGGTGTGGTATCAGCCACCACTGAGAAAAAATCACAGTTCTTAATCTCCTTAACAATGTTTCTTTCTATTTCTTCAGCAACAAGAGATATAAGCTCGTTTTGTGATTCAGGACGCATGTAACTCACGTGGTACGGCCGTAATTCTCTTTCATCAAACCACGTTTTCAAGATGTGGTTATATCTTGAGATCAGCGATATTATTTGTACAAAATTACCATCATTTGGTCCTGATCCTTGAAATGCTATCCCTTGATGTCATAGGGTCCTGCATGTGTCGAGCAAGATTCTCACTACTGCTCTGTTCTGAAACTCTACTCTTTCATTTTCTATCAGAACTAATCTCTTAGTTTGATCAAGAAACACATCAATGTGCCGCTCCTTCATTAAAAAGTCACAATAATTGTGGAGTGCTGATCTGTGTGCAATAGATTAAAAGTGAGTTTGTAACTTTCCTAGCTTTTGCTTTCCGGCACTCCTCATTTTCCCCCAATTTCTTACTCCAATCTTCGACCATGCATCATCACTCTTTTCTTGGCCTACTCCATGAGGAAACAGAAAGCACACAAAGCAGTATGCACAATCTTTAATTGTACTGTATTCTAAGTACTGAAATTCTTTATACCAATGGGGATTCAATCTGTCTTTACCATCACTTGGGAAAATGCCAAAATTGGTTGATGAGGCCCTAATTTGATCAAATAGTTTTTCTGATTATCTATCAAATCTGAGGGTCTAAGACTAGGATCATGGCTGGCTAAAGGATCAGTGAAACTGGATCTCTCTTCAACAGCAATATTTCAAACATCTTTGTTTTTTAAAAATATTTCGCTATCTTCCAAAATTTGTTCAATCGCCAAGATCGACCAGTCCACAAATTTAAACCCCTACAAATTGAACCAACAGCTTTCTTCCTAACTGTATTGACTGTTCGCAAGAGCGGATTCAAAAAGCTCCGTAGGTAGGGCAAAATTTTATTCTCTCTTGGCAATTTTCTGATATAGTATCATGCAAAAAAAAAAAATTAAGATATTTTAGTACTGAGAGACATTATGGATGCATTAATCATACCGATATATCGATGAATGAAATATCGATATAAAATGTGTTATCGGTGCAAAAAAAACAACTCCCTAGACTTTACTTAAGTTGGTAAAAATCATTAGTTGACTTGGCAATTTTATCAGCTTCCCCCCCCCCCCAATGATAAGCCTTAGCGAGGGCCCTGCACACCATAAAAACTGGGTAGAACTGGTAGAAATGACATGAGCTGATTCATGTTTCTCAGTTCAGAATTGTCGTAACATTCTGCAACAAGTAGCAATAACAATCTGAAAATGGCGCTCTTTTATATATACTCAAATTATCTTTTTCTTCTTTCATATAAAAACCAGGGTTATCAGGTTTGGCTACTTTTAGACAATTTGACTATTTTTGATCATGATTGGTTAATTTTTTTTTAACTTTGAATTTTAAAGCTAAAATATTAAATAAATTTTCATTAATAACAAAATTTTATGATTTTCAATTATTTATAATTCATTATTTTCACGATTTGAAGGATTAATAATAAGAATAAATAGAAAATTTGTAACAAAGTTATGTATGTTTGATAAATAAATAAGGAAGATTTTAGGACTTGCTCATCACTCTTCTATACCTATAAAACCCAGAAAGTCTCAAATTCCAAATTTTTACTACAACTAATAACTATGTAGTACTTGATCCTCTGCAAGTTTCAGATGTTTCCCTGTTCCCCCACCAGAGTTATTAAGGCTTAAATATTTGTAAATTTGAAAAAGTCGGCACGTTTAGGACTTAATAAAATAAAAAAGAGAAAGTTCTCAGGCTTGAAATTTCTCCAACTAAGACACTGGGAGTAGGGTAAGATATGGTGAAAATTTGAAAATTTAAAATTGTTCCCTTCATTATTTTTAAAAAGCCTAAAAACTGCACTTTTAGTTAAACTGATGCTGAATTTCAACTCTAAATTTCAGCCACCCAGTTGTAGTTACACAAACTTTACAATAACATGAAACGTAGACCACTTCAAGTTTAATAAAATAGTTTTTATTCTAAATATCTAACTCTTTTGAGTTCCAAGGTATTTAAATTTGCTTAAACATCAAAATTCATCAAATTTGGAGTCTGCCATGTTGAAAAAATGGCTGTACCAAATAAACGAGCCATATGAAAAATTTTTAAAAATCATTTTCCATCAGCTGAAATATGTAGGAACATTTGTGCAAAATATAAAAATTTTCAAAACTGGTCATGCAACCAAATTTTCTTTTTTTGGATGATTTTAGATGTAATGACCCCACTTTAAATGTTTAATTCAGGAAACCGGAATTTCACGATTAGTATTTTTGACCAGCCACATCCTTGCGCCATGCTTAATCAAGTGGATGACAAGAAAACGCAAACTGCCCTTTCGCACCTTTTATAAGCGGCCATACCAGCTAGGATTTGTTTAACGCAGGGGCAAGCGGGGTAGCTGCCCCGGGCCCCTTTTTCAGAGGGGCCACAAATTAAAGAATTGAATCAAAGCATTGAAAAATTAACGACTGCTTTATGAAGAAAATAATTTGCCATCGGAAAAGGTTTGCCCAGCGGAAAAATTTATTTTTGGAATATATAGAGATTATCGCACTAATTAAGTATGTTGGCTTATTGGCTATGTTAAGAAAGTTACTAATACATTTAAATTCCATTAAAGTGTGTAGAAACTTAATTTTTATACTTTTTCATAGAATGCAATTATGTGTTTGAAAAAATATACTTATTCATTTCTTATGTATTGAGAGGCGAAGGGAACCCCGCAGGAGGAATATCTACCCCGGGACCCAGTTAGGCTAAGTCTGGCCCTGATCCTAGGTCTGGCCTAGAGATCTAGTGATCTATCAGATCGATATTTCAGAGAGACAATTATTTTAAAGATGCCAATGCTGCAAAGTCCATATTCCGTAGATAAGCAAAAAGGGGACTATTTGTTAATAAATGTTTCGTTCAAGTCATTAATTAACACTACTTAAAAACTTTCTGATGGCTTGTCAAGTTTTAATAAGGTACTTGAAACCACCTAATTCGTGTAAAGGAAATTACAAGTGAAATATTAAACTTTCTTCAAAAAGACTGGGAAGATATCACGATGCATAAAATCAACTTAATGCAATTAGAATAGAATAAAAACCAAACAATCCACGAAGCCGAAAGTATTCCAAACCACATTTTTTTCTTTTTACCTTCCAAATCTCGCGGCGACTCAATTCGCTTATTTCGCTCTCTGCGGCTTCAAAAATATTTCCATTAATTTTGCAAGAAATTTTCTTGCGGTGATAGTTTTACCAATTTTTACTGGAGTCATGGTAAACAAGCTTCTTTTTACCCGCGTATTAAATATAGCTCCGAATGACAGCCGCATAATAGGATTGGCCTGGAACAGTCTTGAGCAAGGGTAAAACTGTTTGCTTTTCAAGAATTCCACGATATCTTGACTTTTATTGCTATCCATTTGCAGCGATTCGATAATTTTGCGAAGCAAAAAAGCGGCTTTTATCTGCCGCACGCAGTTGGAAGACACTGTTAATATCTTAATAAGAACTTAAGTCGCATCCTCGCTATCGCGAGGGAGCAACACGACTTTATTACGTGTGCGGGGGAGGGGTGGAGAAATCTTGTCTTTCTCCTCGCAAAAGCTTCAAAAAATAAAGATAAAGCAGTAATTTATGCGATACACATTTGCCACAAATTTTCCGCAAAACCGCCATTCACTTAATACAACAGATGAATAATGCATGATTATAGGGGATAAAAGTTTTCTCGGATTTTGTTTTCTCTTTTCAGCGCGTGGATATATCTATATTGTGAGAACGGCATAACTCATTCCTCCATGATTGGTCGGTTTGAAAAGAGCACCGACCAATTGCGATTCCGACCACGGCATCCAATGAAGTTTTTGCGCTTTGTCGGCCACGAGGGGACGCTCCCGAAGCCTAGCCAGATTTATTTTGCAAAAACCATTTATTTCATATGCCCGGGTAAGAGAAAATGCGAGAAATAATTATATGATAACATCACCCTAAACCGATTCGAGTTTTTTTTATCCCCTTCTTTTGTGGAGTTTGTAGAATTTAATACTTTCATTGAAGATGGAGAAAAAAAGCATTTTTTTTTTATCCATATGGTGAATCAAAACGGCTTAAACACATTTTTTACAGAAAACTTTTGAGATAACATTTTTATTTTAAAGAATGAAACTTCCAATTTTTACTCTATAATGTGATTATTGTATCATTGCTCTTTAATTTAATCCATCCCCCCTTCCTAGTTAAATATTAAAAATTGTTCTATTATCATTAATTCATTTTAAAAAGATAAACTTCACGTGCGATAGTATTATCTCCTAACGTACTTCTTTCAAATGCGTTCAAAAACGGCCTAATTTTTTCATAGCTGATTTTAAATTTGTTGAAGTAAAATGGTACTACGATTAATAATAATTATCCATTTCTTTTGAAACTAAGCAAATAATTGAGATAGGATCGGATTTATGTTATTACCCTGAAATAACTCGAGCGCAACTGAAAAATAAGGGAACGTGCAATTACAGTGTTTATGGAAAAGAATAGAATGTTCTAACTAACCAGTGATGAATACAAACATATACTAGTAAACATTCACACATGCTATAACAATCCTTCCGAGATGTTGGTAGTAGGGGAAGGAGGATACGGTCCCTGTGGATGCCTCCCCCACTGGGTTCCGGTCTAAATTGGGTGGCACTTCCCGGCCATCCACACAGTTACCTTACACCTTTCTGGTAGGTCGGACGGCCTGGGTCTCAACAACAACAACATACTATAACAATGTCAAATTATTACATATTCTTTTATCGCCGTTAAATTTCTCTTGGCGATAGAAAAATCCTACAACGAAAATACTTGAGATACCAGGCAACCCTAAGCTGGGGTTAACTCGGTGTGGTCTTCTAAAAAGAAATGTACTATCCAGAGTTAACTTGGGATAGTACATCAAAGGATTCATGCCTTGAAAATTTGAACTGTTCATCACCATATCACATGACTTTCTCTACATATTAACAAATTTTGAACGTTAACAATTGGTCACCGTAGTATGAAACATATAAGAACATGAACAATAGAAGAAGCAAATAGAGCTTTAGGAACCGAATGGAGTCTATTACCTTAAAATTACTTTGTTTAATATCTCCTAAAATCGATACTGCCTGCATTCAATCAAAAAAAATATTTTTATCTAAAAAGCGGTCATTTGACCGATTACTGTACTAATAGGTATATATTGAGTGTCGATACATTTAGTGTTAAATGTGATATCCACACACACAGTTAAGGTTGTTTATAGTTTTTCTGAATATCAAACACCCTTTCAGATTTAAGCATAAAGATGGCGCACATTTTATAATTATATTAACGTGTTAAATGGGAAAACATACAGAATCTTATATCAAAATTATTATTTTTTTTCCCCAAGCGAAAGAATATCAATTTGTGCTTTCATTATTTATGAGAGGCGAAGTGCGGTGCAAGTCTTTTTGAAAATCATTTTATATCGTTGACCATAGTGTCCCTTTCGGGAATTTTTGTCCCGGGAGGGAGGGCTAATGAATCGTTAGAGGGGCATGTTTCTATTTGCCCTATATAAATATATCTAAATAATGCTGTCACATAAATAGAAACTAGGTTAACATAAAATGTCTCCGGGGGCGAAATTCCACCTCTCCCCCCGATGTATGCCTGAACGAAACACTGGTCGAACCTGATTCAGATTTTCGAAATGTTAGATTCTTCCGTTCATCTAGAATCCAAAATTAAGACCAAAACCAAGTTTCTAGGGAGTAGAAGTGCTCGATAATTAAGCAATGGTTTTGAGGGAGTTTTTTGCTTGTTTTTCTTTCCATCATTTCTTTGCATTGTCGCCTCCTAATGCAAATTTTTCAAAATATTGGATTTTTTTCTCAGACTTAGAAGTTTAAACGAATCAAATGGGACCAAAACCGAGATTCTAGCTAGAGTGGAAGTGCTCGATAATTAAGCAAAGCGGTTGTTTTTTACTTTCCTTATATACATAATGTATAAGGAAAGTATTGTGACGGGGTCGAAAATTCGAATTCGAGTTTTCGACGGGAGAGCACGTTTCAAGCATCCCTGATCACGAATCAAACATTTTTGAAGTGATGTCTGTGTGTGTGTGTGTCAGTGAGTCTGTGAAGACGATAACTGACGAACGAATGGACCGATTTGAACGAAATTTGGTACAAAAATCACAATCCGTAAACACTAGAAGACTATTGTTTTTATACGCAATCGAATGTTCAGAAACCCCCTAAATTTTCGAGTGAAATTTTGAAAAAATCGTCAAAAAATCTAAACCGCTAATAAAGTTACGCAAATAGACATTTCTTATGTAATTTTTCATTAGAAAACGATTGAGATAAAGTTTAGAACGCTGACATGAACCGTTCTCGAGATATTGCACATTTTTCAAAAAAATTATCAAAAAGTCATGTAAAATAAAAAAAAAATATTTCCTATTAAGAAACATGTTCACTTTTCATATGTACTACCATGCGATAAATTGGGTGACATCATTCTCGTGGATCTAGCTCGTTCCATTCATGAGAAAAGATACTTTGAGTAATACTTTTGTATTTGAACGCCAATAGGCATTTATCTGCTGTAGGAATAACTTATTTCTTCGTCCATAACGCCTGGCGAGATTTTGGAAACGAATTTGGTGGAATGTCGCCAACTCGGCGACTTTTTTCAATGTTGCTAAATGAACGAAAAATTCGCCAAATGGATAAAAAATACGCTAAATCAATGACGACTCATTGACGAAAATTCAATATCTTGGAAAGAATATAAATAACTACTGTAAAAATAATCAATTTATTTTCACTCTAAAAGTAGTAAATTCATTGCATTATATAAGGAAAGTCATGTGCTCCCCACATCAGATTTATTATTATTATTTTTTAATTCCTTTGCATTTTTATAATTCCCCTTAATTCGAATTTTTGAAATACTGCACTGCCTTCCAAAAAAAGTGAAGCTCACGATGCAAATTCTCAAATAGAGAGTGGTTCTGTGGATTTTATTGAGTGAAATTTATTGTTGTCGTCGATAGGGATATGCAAATATCAATGATGTGCCCAATATTGATTTGTTCCTCGAACAATATGAAAATCAGGCGTCGGATTAAAAAGCTCGTTTGCGTCTAAAACTTTCAATGCTCATAGAAAACCTTTCGAAGTTTTTTAGGGATAATTTTAGATTAGATTAACTTTGTCGTGACAAAAGAAATACGTTTGGAAGATTCTCAAGATTGGCGTGCTGTTGAGAGTCTTGAGTCACGACAACCCATTAAGGAAGTCGTCAATTTTTGTATTCTGTAGATCATTTCTCGTTTATGGAAATAATTTCAAGCAAGCGAAACAGTTATCCGGAGACCCGTTCCAGATCGTCACAGGGCTACAAAATCCTCTGACGTACATTGCAATACTGGCTAAACGCAATTGCCGAGCGACTTTCCGATCCATTGATACCACAACAATGGAAAAGTGGATATCCGCCAGTACTATGAGGTGAAGGCTACAGTGTCAAGGGACTCTATGTCCGGGTACCACGAATTTGTGTCCCTTTGAGCGTTAACGCCAGAGAAGCCCGATTAAAGTGGCATCAGCATACGACGTGGACAGAAGCGCAATGGTCCAATGTACTCTTTGTGGATACGTCACGATTTGCCGTAGATTGAAACAATTTACATATAAGGGTCTGAAGAGAGCGAGGAACACGCAGCTAGCACAATAACATTGTTGAACACCACGCCTTTAGTCGTGATAGTATTGTAATATGGGCTAAATTTTCTTTGAAATATCGCACCAATCTGCACGTGTTCATAGGGGGGTTCTGTAACGGCGAAAAGGTGTCGGGATTAAGTTCTTGATGCTCTGCGTTGCAGCAGTGAGTCCAAATTTTCCTTTGTACTTTAACGTTCGTCCGAACGGAACAGGGCTGGTGGACGAGTACCTTAAGAACGCAGACATTGCTTCTATGCAGTGGCCGGCGTATTCTCCAGATCTCAGTCCTATCGAAAATATGTGGGATGCCATTAGAAAAGCTGTCTCTGCTCGTCTACACTCTCCATCTACTCTCCAGGAGCAGAAAACTGTCCTACTACAAAAATGGCAGTTATTGGCATCTGCTGCCCTGGCTCGTTTGATTGAAGGGACGAAACGTCGATGCGTAAGATTGCATCAAAATTAGAAGAGATTCACATCCCATACTAAGGCTTGTTTGCCTTCCTGGAATAGCATATAAAACATTTACTGAATGCACTAAGTGTGAAGTACACACTTAAAGGGAACACACTAAGTGTGAAGTAAACACTTAAAGAAGACACCGCCCAACCCGAAGGTATATGGTAGAAGAAAAGGTCGCTACGATAGTGCACCCAGGACACTTGGTGAGGTGCTGGTCGACTGCAAACCAAGACCCAAAAAGGGGGGCACCGGCAGAACCGCAAACCCACAAAAGCCAAAAACAAGCCAAATACGACAAAGCACTGAAAAGCGCGAAAAAGAACAAAGACCGACAACCACCAACTAAGATCGGTTAAGAATCCTCCTCTGATTGTATCCCTAACACTTTATTAAGATCAACCAAAGATGCAAACAAAAGCGAGAAGTACTTATTCTCAAAATAAGATTCATCATCTTGGAATACATAACTTATTAACTACCTCTTCTTAGAGCTAGCATTGAGTCTGCCTACTTGATTAAGCACAATTGTTACGATCACAAAATAACCCTTACCCTAAACTGGGTTCACAAAGGGATAAATAAATAAATAAATAAATAAAACAGAGAAGCGCTTTTACTTAAAATCAAAATACATATCTTAGAATACCTATTTCCCAAAGGTACAAGTCTTCTTAGAATGCACAAAAATTTCACAATAAACACAAATCAGCCAAATTTTATATATCATTACTGAAAAAAGATAAAATCAACTTAAATAAACATCAAATAGCACCATCTAAAAATATAGTACTTAAAGTGGTATATGCAAGATCTGCAATGAATAACAGTATAAATACTAAAGAGTAAAAGCAATAACTAAATATATTTTCCTTAATGTTATTATTATACTCATATATTAAGCAATTGACTACCTTCTTGTGAAATTTGCAATCAATTAAAACAGAAATTTAAATAAACATCAAATAGCACCATCTAAAAATATAGTACTTAAAGTGGTATATACAAGATCTGCAATGAATAACAGTATAAATACTAAAGAGTAAAAGCAATAACTAAATATATTTTCCTTAATGTTATTATTATACTCATATATTAAGCAATTGACTACCTTCTTGTGAAATTTGCAATCAATTAAAACAGAAATTTAAATAAATATCAAATAGCACCATCTAAAAATATAGTACTTAAAGTGGTATATACAAGATCTGCAATGAATAACAGTATAAATACTAAAGAGTAAAAACAATAACTAAATATATTTTCCTTAATGTTATTATTATACTCATCAATATATTAAGCAATTGACTACCTTCTTGTGAAATTTGCAATCAATTAAAACAGAAATTCTTTAGTTATCTCGGATTTACTGCCGCGTATGCTTAACTTTTGGAAAGCAGTGTATTTGTCCCGTTGACCTGGAGATGAGACGGTTCGAATGAGATTTTAAGTTCAGTGGAAGTACTCGATTTTTTAGAAAAGTGGTTTTAAGTGTTTTAATTATATCTTCGTACCGTCGCTCCTAATTTTAATTTTCAAAATTTTAGATTTTTCCCTTCATTTTAAAGGTGATGCGGATCGAATGACACCCAAACTGAGATTCTATCTATAGTGAAAGTGTTCGAAAAATTTGATAAGTCACCCAATTATTTAGTCATGACTGATTTTAGTACATATTATATAGATAAACGAGTATTGTTTACCCAAAAATGTTCGAATTCGATATTTTGACGTATATGCACGTTTCAAGACTTCCTGAACAATGGCAAAGCTCTTCAACTGCGTGTATGCATGTATGTCTGCCAGTGGTAACAACTCAAGAACGTATTACACTGACAGGACACTGGCATGAAATTTTTGCGTGAAAATATTACGTAAAAACTATAGCCAGATAGAGTTTATAGTATTTTATATGATTAGAACTCAAATTATTTGAAATTTTTAATTTTTATAGCCTTATTACTTTCCTTATATACATAATGTATAAGGAAAGTATTGTGACGGGGTCGAAAATTCGAATTCGAGTTTTCGACGGGAGAGCACGTTTCAAGCATCCCTGATCACGAATCAAACATTTTTGAAGTGATGTGTGTGTGTGTGTGTGTGTGTGTGTGTGTGTGTGTGTGTGTGTGTGTGTGTGTGTGTGTGTGTGTGTGTGTGTGTGTGTGTGTCAGTGGGTCTGTGGAGACGATAACTGACGAACGAATGGACCGATTTGAACCAAATTTGGTACAAAAATCACAATCTGTAAACACTGGAATCCTATTGTTTTTATACGCAATCGAATGTTCAGAACCCCCCTAAATTTTCGAATGAAATTTTGAAAAAATCGTCAAAAAATCAAAACCACTAATAAAGTTGCGCAAATAAACATTTCTTATGTAATTTTTCATTAGAAAACGATTGACACATAGATTTTAGAACGCTAACATGAACCGTTCTTGAGATATTGTACATTTTTCAAAAAAAAATATCAAAAAGTCATATAAAATAAAATAAAAATATTTCCTATTGATAAACATGTTCACTTTTCATATGTAATTCCATGCGATAAATTGGGTGACATCATTCTCGTGGATCTAGCTCGTTCCATTCATGAAAAAAGATACTCTGAGTAATACTTTTGTTTTTGAACGCCAATAGTCATTTATCTGCTGTAAGAATAAATTATTTCTTAGTGCATAGCACTTGGCGAGATTTTGGCGACGAATTTGGCGGAATGTCGCCAAATTGGCGACTTTTTGAAATGTTGCCAAATTAACGAAAATCTCGCCAAATGGATAAAAATGACGCTAAATCAATGAAAATGACGACTAATTGTCGAAAATTCAATGTCTTGGAACGAATATTAGTATCTACTATAAGAAAAACCTATTTTTTTACTGTAAAAGTAGTAAATTCATTACATTATATAAGGAAAGTCATGTGTTGCCCACATCAGATTTTTTCTTATTTATGACAATGATCATAAAATAGTCTTAATTTAAACTACGCCATATAGATAGCTTAAACTGCAAATACACTATCTTATAGAGTAATTATTTAATAGCTTGAACTACCTATACGCTATGGATATAAATAGTATTAAAATAATATAGTATTTTAACACAGATCAGAAAAATGGGCACAATTCAATTCCGTAACAAACCTGCTAGAAACAACTAGAAAACGTTCTACTATTCGCGGTTTGCTAGTTGGAACTCCAGAGTTTGGCTCGTCTATAGTGTTAATTTATCGATGCAGATTTTTAATAGAAAACATATGAATAAGTATGCGGGGAAATATATGCGGTCTCATGCAGGTTAGAAGATATATATCACATTTTAATATCTATTCTAATTTAACCTTTTGTTTACGGGTGGGACAGCGTCCATCCCAAACGAAGAACCTCTCAAAAAGACAGGTATGTGACATACCCTATCCCGAACAGTTCGATCTCACCTTTGCAGGCATTGGCGTCCATGGATGCCAGTGCCTGGATGGAGGTTAATAATCACAAGCATACAAGCGTCACAAGCATACAGGCATAATGGAGGTTAATATTCATAAGCATACAGGCGTCATTAAGTGGACAACGCTGCATGAAGCTTCGTATACCTTTTTATCCCACTTGCTACGCTCTAATCAGGTCGCGGATGACCTATCAAAGTTTTTAGAGATTTCGCGAAAAATAACCAGGCAGATTCTGTCTTTACGAATCCTGCCAAAATCTAATCAGCACCACAGTAACCTGTATGTGACTTACCCACCAAATCTCTCTTTTGAGAATGTATAAATACATTGCACCGACACACACACACACATACGTCACGCTGATGTACTTGTCTTCTACAGTGCCTTGAAACGCCCGTCGAAAAATCGCGTTCCAATTTCTGACCCTGTTTCTCTATATATATTAATATGCATTGTAGGGAAAGTAAAAATAATAATGCTTCACAACTTAGGAAGCATCATGTTAATCGTATCCACCTCTGCTGAGAGTTTCCGTCCACCCTAGTTCATAAACGATGTTGTTAAACTATTTCATATTCTATTGAATCATTTGCTGATAAATTATATTAACTGTTGAATTACTCGACAAAGATAGTTTAAACGATTTAGGTCAGATATACCTTGTACAGATATAATGTTATTTAAAAACGAAACAGCTGTGTCCCCCTCCCCCCCCCCACCATTTACTTTATAGTGCTCTCTGGAAATGTTTTGCTCTGACCTTTGGCTAAATATGTTTAAGAATCATCTGACATATACAAGCAGCAACAGAGGTACGATTGCTCATACTTTGAATGATCTTTGCAACATTGTGCAGTCAATTAAATGTTTCAGCCATCTATTCATTTCTCCACAACCGCTTCGAGTCGAAGTTATCGTGGGGTCGAATCTGTGGAAAGCGTTTCATTTGGGCCCTTCCCATTCATTACATGACCATACTTACAAATCACTCAGCGTCAGACAGACACACGGGGTCTCTCATCCACGAATTCATTTGCAAATTCGGCGTTCATATGCGAATAGGACTGAACGTTTGAAGGTAAAGGACTGTTCACTATACCGCATCGTGTATATACATTGGTAATCGTGGTCCATCCCTAATTAAGCTATCATTGGAAACGGAATGGGAAGAGAGAAAAAACGTAATCGTTGACGATTCCCAGGTACTTAACTTAGTATGATAATTAAACTCACCATATGTCTGGAATGATAAGGACGTGGTGGAAGAGGAACGTATCTCGTAATTAAAACAGCAATCAAGGGAATCAGATTGGGAGAATGGTTTGATGAAGCCATTTTCTCGGCCCACTTGTTTTAATGACTCAATCAAGAGTGGAGGTCATTGAAAATTCATATTCCCCAAAGAAGGCCAGGAGAGTGATTGCCAGGAAATTACATGGGTTAACAATATTTCCACACAGAGATTTGTTGCTTTCAGCGATGCGGTTTGTCACTCCGGTTGAAGAGCAATCCGTCAGATTCGCAGTATCCACGAGCTTTGAAATAATAGACGACTCAATCATTTAAAACTGGAAGGGTAAACCAGCCATAAAACGGGGTAAAGTTTCAAAAGATGTCCTCCCATCTGCTATATATAAAATTGAAATGTATTTCCTCCCATCCGTCCCCCTGCAACCCTTGCGCTCTTAATATTCACAGATACATGTGAGCCATACATATCTTCAATTCAATATTACTATTTCTTACATGCCCCTTCTTGTCGAACCATACATACTATACCATCCCATAACCTAACGCAATTAATTTACGCTCCCTAGATGCTCTAGCAAAACGTAGCTGTCCCACGAACATTGGGATTCGTTATGTTCTGAATAAAGAGCATTAAAATAATAATTTCCTCAAATCGACCGGGATTATCCAAGAAATTAAATTTGACTAATAGTGCAGATTTTCAAAGTTCTTGACCTTTCTGCAATTTGTCACCATTTTCGTCAATTTGTCGATATTTTGTCAATTTTACGACAATTTTCAAAAACCGCCAGGTTTGTTGCAAAAATCGAAAAACTGATCACAATATATATATATATATATATATATATATATATATATATATATATATATATATATATATATATATATATATATATATATATATATATATGTATATATATATATCAAAAAGGGACACTCAAAATTTTTTTTACAATTCAAGTATAAAAGATAGCAAAAGGAGTAAAGGAATGCTAACGAAGGATCATTAATGTCTAGGGGGATTGTGATCCCTATTCCTGGTTAAAGCGTGCTTTTATTCCTAGGAAACACTCCCAATAACAGAGTGATCGCACGAAAGAAAACCAAATACGGGTCTTGGTTTTTGAATCCTGGACTGTATTTTCGTTGGGATTATGTTTTTCCCATGCACATGGTTTTGGAACTACTTCGTGCGATCACTGTTACTGGGAATGTTTCCTAGAAATAAAAGCACGCTTTAACCAGGAATAAGGATCACAATCCTCCTAGACATTAATGATCCCTCGTTAGCATTCCTTTACTCCTTTTGCTATTTTTCATACTTGAATTGTAAAAAAAAATTTAAGTGTTCCTTTTTGGTATATATTATGAATGAGAATTAAGTGCTGCATATAGCGCTTTTACTCACTTCATTTTGTTTTAGATACTTTGATTGTCCTTTTTGATATATATATATATATATATATATATATATATATATATATATATATGTATATATATATATATATATATATATATATATATATATATATATATATATATATATAAATATATATATAAAAGCCAAAAGGAATAAAAGGAATAAAAACTGAGTAGAACCATAAGAGGCCATTTGATTTTATTTGTATATATATATTCTTAAATAATTTCAAACATTTGATATTATATATATTGTATATATATATATATAATAAAAGGTTTAAAAATCCAATGAAAGAATAGAGAAAATTTTCAACTCGAAAAACCCCATCATTACAAAATGCCTTACAAATAAAAGTATCAGAGAATCCTCAATCAAGTGGAAAATATAAATGCAAACCTCTAGTCATCAATCTGAAGACAATCAAAAAACATCAATGGAAAGGAATCGATAAAATAATAGCAAATAAAATCCAAGCATGAAAGCTTTACACGTGGACAAGTTCTAGGCCTAATAATAAATTGTTCATTTCGATATAACTCTTTATCAAGTCCAGGTATTTCATAAAAATAAACACAAAATGCATGTTTCTGATATCAGTGATAGAATATATCTGTAAACTTAGATAACCTGGACAACATGCATAAAGATTGAAAAATAATAGGAAACAAGAATACCTGAAAAAACACTGCATACGTCTGATCCATTGGAGCTTTGAATAAAGAGACCAATGTTGCCAATCTCAAAAAATAAAAAGTTGAGAACTGCTGTTGTCAATCGTGAGAAAGAAATAACAGTAATGCGAAAAGACGATAAAAGGTGATATTCAACAGTAAGAACATGTAAATACATGGTAATGCTTATTAAAGAGAAAGTGGATGTCAGGCTAAAATAAGATACTAAGGAGAGAATTTAAGTATAATCTACCATTCCAAACTTTTTAACTATACTATGTTCTAAATAAGCTGGAGATATATATATATATATATATATATATATATATATCACATTGTATATTTTTCTGTTTCTGGAGGCTATGATCCCATTATTATTGACAATGTGTTGCATAAATTTAACAAGCCTAAATTGATTTTTAACCGTCAAATTCAAACGGTTTGTCCTCGTGATCCCATCGTTTTGCATTTTTATTCATCTGTTAGCTATAATGTTGCCAATATTCTTTTCGCGGTCTTGGTTATGTTAGTTAAACAAAAAGATAAAATTTTGTATTAAGGAACAAACATATGAGCAGTGTCTCTTAGTATCAAAGTCTTCAATTGCTGAATATTCTTGGAACTTTAATCATACGTACAACTTAAACTGCTGCTAATGTAATGAAACTAATAAAACTTCGTTTGAAACAACATCCATCACAATATTAACAATGTCAACCGGTTTTGAAGGCAAAAATCAGTCTTCTTCGTCAGGACAAACAAGTAGAGCAACTTTCACTCGTTAAAGCAAGGTCGAAAACTGCCGTGGGAGGAGAAAACGTGACTGAAGCAGGGAAAGGGTGTAGCCAATGGCGAAAGGGGAAAAAAAGACGTAGAAACCATGAAAAAATGAACGAGTCGTAGGATATCATGAATGCACGGTTTGTATAGAGTGAAGCGCAACCAACTGACACATTTCAACTAGTCATATATCATATACGGAAGCAGGGAAAAATAAGTAAAAATATCTATAAATACAACCAAGTATGCCATTTATATACCACCGATTACAAGGTTATTTTTTCAAAACTACATCAGGCAGATGGCCTCCGTTTACATCAATGCGAGATTGCTGGCTCGCCGAGCGGCGAGGACTGCATTCAAAAGCTTCTCTCACAGTCTGCAGGTTCTCTGGTGTCCGCACTGTTCGTGGAGATCCATGCTTCACGTCTAACACGCTACCAGTTTCTTCAAATTTCTTCACGGAAGCCAATATGGTATTGCAAAACGGTACGTGACCATGTCGACCAATATTGAACTGTCGTCGGTAGACACGCTGCACTTCCGTGACAGAATTTGTTTTGAAATAACTACGAAGGAAGCCATCTGCCTGATGTAGTTTTAAAAAAAAATAACCTTGTAATCGATGGTATATAAATGGCATACTTGGTTGCATGTATAGATATTTTTACTTATCTTTTCCCTGCTTCCGTATATGATATATGACTAGTTGAAATGTATCAGTTGGCTGCTCTCCACCCTGTATATTGGTATTTTGCCATTACTAAAGACCATGGTTATTCAAGATCATAGAAACCATGGTTATTCAAAGTCGTAGAAACCAAGGTGGTTGTTATAATGATTATTATTATTGTTATTCGTAGTATTATTAATTAAAGTACTTTTTATTAAATGACTTTCATGTAACAAATCCTTACATGTCGATGAAAAATTTGAAAATTCATGAAGGGATCGATAAGCTCAAGAGTTTGCAGACCCCTGTACAGAGTACTCTGCAACGATAATAGTCTATATATCCGTCCGGGTAACTCAACTGGAACGGCATCGGCTGGCCAGTGCAGAAATCAACGGTTTGAACACCGACTAGGACAGCAATGTTCTTTACACTTTATGAGAAAGTTGAGTGGAGACTCGTGCACTAGATTTCTTACTTATTATTGCACCTTGCTTTGTGTTAAACATGCTCTGAAAAGAAGTGAAATGTGCTGTTTTCGCCTTTCATTTTCAGACTTTCGAAACGAAATGGAATTGGCCATATGCATCAAGAAATGCGGTCTTAATAAAGTCAGCAAAAACATAGGATCAGGTCGGGTAAGATTTTCTCCGAGCAGAGATAAAACTCATCGATCATTTTAGACCGTCAAGGAGAGTCTCATTTCCTTACCCGTTCTTAGAGAATGGGAAATATTTAAAAATTGAAAAATATTGAAATGCGCAACCACATTTTGGAGTGGAGGCCTTACAACTTAATTTCTACATCGTGAGGATGGTTTTCTGATGTTAGACGAAAGGAACATCCATTACCAATCTCTTTCCAGACGTCTACATCTGCCGAAGCCAAATCGCTCGCGGATCACAACCAGATAAGAATCTCTACAACAGACTTATGAAATTACAAAAACCAAAAAGCGAGCGTCATTAATTCGTGGCACTTCTCCGGCCCCGATTGCTCTTGCGCCATTACTAAAATATATATATATATATATATATATATATATATATATATTTCTTTTTTTTTTCTTTCTCTCTTTCTTTGGATTCGCGTTGTTACCATTGCATGTGATAAGCGCTTGGCAGCCGCAAGAGTGGGTCCATCTTTCATTTCTGGCCAATTTTGCGCAGCAGCGCGCATTACGGCCGCGTCTCAATTAAATTAGGCGCAATTACGCGTCGGGCGCTGCTGCACGAAGCGGTGATGATTTTATTGAGTGTGTGTATGGGGAAGGAGGGGGGAGGGTAGAAAATAGATTGAGACCGCGTTGGGAAAAGGATGCTAAAAAGATCCTTTGATTGCTTTCCCCGGATTACTTTTCTGGTGATGAATGTGTTTTCGTAAAATTATATTGGTGTAATTATATCGTTGAGATCTTGGGTTTGCACATTACATCGATGTGTATTTATAGGAACGTGTGTATGAGTGACCTTTGCTTGCTTTATGGATGTAGTTGCTCTGCCCGAGTAACCCGAAAATGTAACATTGTACTTCGAAAAAAAACCACGCGTGGACTTATGTATACACTAGCAGATATACTAGACGTTGCTTGTAATTTAAAACATGTGCAAATTCAAATAGCAGTGGTCCAGTGTTTAAGTGATGCAAGAGAGAAAATTTTCGGGGAAAAAAAATAAATAAATATATATATATGTATATATTTGAAATGTAATAATAAGAATTATGTAAAATATATATATATATATATATATATATATATATATATATATATATATATATATATATATATATATATATATATATATATATATATATATATATATATATATATATATAAATATATATATATATATATATATATATATATATATATATATATATATATAAATATATATATATATATATATATATATATATATAAATATATATAAATATATATATATATATATATATATATATATATATATATATATATATATATATATATATATATATATATATATATATATATATATATATATATATATATATATATATATATGGGAATTGTTTAGACCGTTATCATTTTACCAACAGTGTGCCATGGATTGTTTTGGATATAATAATTGCCCAGCTAAAAATTATAACTTCAATATGATTAAATCAATTATATCTCAATGGCAATATTGTTAAGAATAATTTTGTAGATAATAAATATTCTATTTTTAATCACCTTTTTTTTAAACCTCTTTTACATAATAGTAAATTGGCTAAACTCAAAAGATTTAAACGCAGTAAAGGAAGCTCCTCCCAATATGATTTTAAAGCGGAGATTAAAAGTATGCATCAACAATTCAATAACACATATCAATGGAAATTTATTAAATCATGGGTATTTGCAGTTAAGAAAAAACAATTAAACACAGTTTATGCTATTTTCTTAAAGTTAAATCTTACTAATGAACATTTTAATCATATTTTCTATGATTTGCTCATTACTAGATCAAAATATTTAAAAATAAAACTTAATCAATTTCATAATAATAACTGTTCTAATTCTTATTGTGTAATATCATTTAAGCATCCTATTTATAATTCCATAAACTTTAAGAATTTATTTAATCAATTTCATCATTTATTGCCTGTAAAGGATTTGAATGTTACTAAAACTTTTAAATATAACAAGCCTATTGGAAGAACCATTTTTAATTACAATGCAATTTCAAAATCTCTCTCAGTCGACATAGATTCCTCTACAAATTTAAATGGTGAATGTACTTGTAGTGTTGATAATTATGCTGAATTTATAAATCCACACTTGGGTCATATAGTTACTGGAGACTTAGCCATTGTAAAAGATAAATCTTTAAGAACTATAATATCATTTGGCACTAAATTCAGGTTACCTTCATGTAATAATTCTAAACAAGTGTTAAAGTCAATCAATCTGGACCTTGATAAATTTATTTATGGATTAGCTTCTAAATATGCTCAGCCTTTAGAGGCATTTAATATGTGGAAATTTACTATTTTAAGATCTATTAAAAATACCGTTTGTAGTATTAATTTATCTAGATCTATATATAATATGGATAATATAAAGCACTCTGTTAATGATTTACATAGATCTTTTGTTATTACTTATGTAGATAAAGCCTCTAAT